>OX038873.1:10201369-10801369 GCA_943789525.1 Agriphila geniculea | reverse complement strand
CCGACCATTGCCGGCCCATATTCAAAACCCCGAGAGCTTTCAACTCGAACTCCAAAACCGTTTCGAAGCCCTTGAGAACAGCATAGATGTGGACGATCTAAACAATATGGTGGTGGATACTGTCCGTACGGTAGGGTCCAAGTTCTTCAAGACCCGCCGTCCCAAGCTAAAGAAACTCTCCGACCACACACTCCTACTCATGGATCAGAGACGTGAAATGAGGCTCCAGAGTTCAGTAGATGCTAATCGTTATCGGCAGCTTAATAGACAGATATCTAAGTCTTTGACGAGCGACCTTCGCCAATTTAATACGAATCGTATTAAAGAGGCCATCGAGCGGAACAAAGGCTCCAAAGTGTTCGCGAGAGATCTGTCTATTGGGCAAAGCCAGATGACGAAGCTGAAAACTGACGACGGACGCATCATCTCAGCGAAGCCTGAAATCCTGAGGGAGATCGAGAGTTTCTATGGGCAGTTATATTCCACGCAGACACCTGTTGAAAGCAAGGCTAAAGACCCCAGAGCCAAGCTTACCCGACACTATACCCAAGATATCCCGGACGTCAGCATGTACGAGATTAGTATGGCTCTCAAACAGCTGAAAAACAACAAGGCGGCGGGTGACGACGGAATCACTACAGAACTTCTGAGAGCGGGCGGTAAGCCGATACTTAAAGTCCTCCAGAAGCTTTTCAATTCCGTCATCGTCGAGGGCAGAACGCCGAAGGCATGGAACATAAGTGAGGTGATTTTGTTCTTTAAAAAGGGTGACAAGTCCCTCTTAAAGAACTATAGACCCATCTCGCTTCTGAGTCATGTCTATAAGCTGTTTTCGAGAGTCCTTACGAACCGTCTCGCTCGCAAGTTCGACGACTTCCAACCTCCCGAACAAGCCGGGTTCCGAAAAGGCTTTAGCACCATAGACCACATCCATACGCTGCGGCAGGTCATACAGAAGACCGAGGAGTATAATCTGCCACTTTGCTTGGCGTTCGTGGATTATGAGAAAGCCTTTGATTCGATTGAAACCTGGGCGGTGCTGCAGTCCCTCCAAAGGTGCCAAGTGGACTACAGGTATATCGAGGTGTTGAGGTATTTATACAAAAATGCCACCATGTCGGTCCGAGTACAGAACCAGAGAACAAATCCTATCCAACTGCAGCGAGGTGTGAGACAGGGAGATGTTATCTCTCCGAAACTGTTCACAGCTGCGTTGGAGGATATCTTTAAACTCTTAGACTGGAAAGGGCTCGGCATCAACATTAATGGCCAGTACCTAACACACCTTCGTTTTGCCGATGATATAGTTCTTATGGCTGAGACCTTGGAGGACCTGAACACAATGCTCGAAGACCTCCGTAGTGCTTCCCAAAGAGTGGGTCTTAAAATGAACATGGATAAGACGAAAATCATGTCGAATGCCCATGTTGTGCCCGCTCCAGTTCATGTTGGGAACACTACACTTGAAGTTGTTGACCATTATGTATACCTAGGACAGGCAGTCCAGTTAGGTAGGTCCAACTTTGAGAAGGAGATCTCTCGTCGAATCCAACTCGGATGGGCAGCATTCGGGAAGCTCCGAAAAATCTTCGTGTCCGATTTACCGCAGTGTCTCAAGACGAAAGTCTATGACCAGTGTGTGTTGCCAGTGATGACTTACGGCAGTGAAACGTGGTCGCTAACTATGGGTCTCATAAGGAGGCTCAAGGTCACCCAGCGTGCAATGGAGAGAGCCATGCTCGGCGTTTCCCTGCGTGATCGAATCAGAAATGAGGAGATCCGCAGGCGAACTAAAGTAACCGACATCGCTCGAAGGATTGCTCAGCTAAAGTGGCAGTGGGCTGGACACATAGCGAGAAGAACCGATGGCCGTTGGGGCGGAAAGGTTCTTGAATGGCGACCGCGCACCGGACGACGCTCCGTGGGTAGGCCCCCGACAAGGTGGACCGACGATCTGGTGAAGGTTGCCGGAAGCCACTGGATGTGGGAAGCGCAGGACCGATCGTCGTGGAAATCCTTGGGGGAGGCCTATACCCAGCAGTGGGTGTCGTGCGGCTGATATGATGATGATGATGATGACGATACAACACGCTCACACTTGTGTCTTTGATACGACTGAAGTGAGGCGGGGCGGGCTGTTGGATGTGAATGTACAAAAACGGCTCTTATCGCGGCGAGCTCGCTGCACACTAGTCTCGCTTTGAAGTCGTTCGCAAATCGCCAGTGTGATAAATACTTAACAAATTTCTTAGGCCTTTACTGCAAGAGTGCCCTTCAGTGAAGATAAGGTTACGAGGGCTATCTTACATGAACGACGACCCCAGTGCGATTGACGTGCTGTACGGGCGCGTGCAGGAGGAGGGGTGCGCCACTGGCCTGCTGCAGCGCTTGGCTGACGGACTGGTAGACCACTTCTACAGAGCTGGTATTTATTTATTGCTCGATTTGTCTTTCTTTTTCTATTTCTCTTATTGTATAGGTACTCATGTCAGGTTTGCCTAGACCTTTAAAGTAGCTTACAGTACGAGGCATGTATCTTGAAATTTTTTCGACGTAGTGGGGATAAGTTCGCGCATGTGCTCTTGTGAGCGACCAATAACGCGCGCCCCTCTCCTGCCGCCCGCGCCCCTTACCGCTACGCATGCCCAAAATATGCATTCCGCGCAATCCCCACCCGATTTCAAGATACATGCCTCGTACGATTTCGATTGACGTGACTACACAATATTTTTTTTTTATATGTAATTAACTAGGTCGTAAAAACAAAGTTCAAACTTAATAATAATGACTGTTTTGTTCTTCCAAGCATGTGTGATATTTTTATGCATATTATGGTGTTGGCCGGATAATTAAACACTAGATAATTTTCATACAAAGGAGGCAACTTTGAAGCTTTGGTTCTCCGCCGTGACTGGAGGAGATTCAGATCGCTATTGACACCCAACTGATCTGATCAGCATTTTAAAAGCTATTTGGATATTTAAAAAAATCCGTGAAAATAGCATTAAAATGTATGGAAATCCTGAAACTGAACTGAACTCTTATCCTTGCAGCTCTTAGAATGCTTATCAGACCAGTTGGGTGTGTATAGCGATCTGGATTTCCATTCACTCCCTGGATGGCCATCATCAGATCACAGCTATATCAATCCCTGGCGAAGAACCAAGCCTTCAAAGTTACCTCGTTTGTATGAAAATCGACTAGTTTTTCAAATTATCCAGCCACCACTGCATATTTATGCGTATTACAAATTGATTATATGCACAGGTTACATGGACAGAGACCACGGTCGTGATAACGTAAAACTTCACGTCACCCTGATCAATTCAAAGTACAGAAGTCGATCTACAACCAGCGTTAATGACGACGCGGCTGGTTCCAGGCGCCAAGCGCGGGTCACATTTGACGGCTCGGGAATATTGAAGAAATATGCCGATTATGACTTTGGTGTGACGACGCTTAAAGAAATACACCTTTCCCAGCGTCACTCGATGGGAAGCGATGGGTATTACCAGTCGACCTGCGTTATGTCATGTGAAAAGTAGGTTATTACCAGTCGACCTGCGTTATATCACGTGAAAAGTAAATTGTGTAAATTGTTCCTTGTTAATAAATTAAGTTATGCGTTTTAAATGTCCGTATTGTTATTTTTTATAGTCTTATGATTTTGATGTAATTATTGAAATTAGTGAAACAATAACATTGAATGTCGTTTACTCAGGTACATTATTAGAAGGTGTACAAACTGCTTCTGATCTAATGATAGTCAAAATAATTAATTCATTCATTAAGATATTATGTTTTTTAATTCTGCGGCTACATTATCGCGCTGTCGCGAAGCTTTTCGTTGTCAATTGTCGTACAATAATTAGAAACTGAGTCACGGAATCAGAGTTATTTTTCATTAAAGCCTTATTTTTTTCCTTTAATTGAAATTAAACTCTAATTCATTGACTCAACGTTTCTAATTGTACAACACAGCAACGAAAAGCTTCGCGACAGCGCAAACCTATTCTAATAATGAATTAACTAAGTGTTTTGATACTTTTGATTATCATCAGATCAGATTACCATGTTGTATGAAAACGTCCTACTTAATAGAAACACGTGAGCCAGCATTGTTTTGCTAATGATGTACGATAGATTGATGACGTCAGTAATGTAATGACGTTATGGCAGTTATGGTCTGTCTGTCTTCACCTTGTAGCTTCAACTTGAGTCAAACGCATGCATATTGTTTCCAGACCGTACGCTTTTTAATTTCAACATTCTCCCATACAAATTTGAAGTTTTTTTGAGAAGATATGTATGAAGGATATGTTTGGCCTTGTATGGTAGAGGTAGAAAATTGAAAAAAAAGGAAGGAGCACGGTTTTGTTAAAGCTACTCTGTGAATACATCGGTTATACAGTGTCTTTGGTCTTAAACTAGCGATAATTTAAAGGCGTGAAATACACCTAATTTTATCGACAAAAACACCCACATGTTGGAGTCTATCCCCACTCCTGTTGAAATGGCCGCCATTTTAAATTTGACTTTTTATTTTAGAAAAATATTAATTTCTCCGGATTTAGAAGTCCTACAGTTATAAAAAAAAATCTGTTTAAAAGTTAATAATACCAATTATAAATAAAAACAAAAAATGTGTAAACTTTCAACTTAAATACGTCATAAAAAATTACTGAAGTAAAATTTTATACGAAATGTGTGTGCTTTTTTTTAGTTTTTCTAACATATCTCAAAAGCTAGGATATTAATATCCATTTCTTTTGCATTATTCAAATACACAGGAATATTATCTACAAAACGATTCCAAAATTTATTGCTCTATGTTGCATATTTCGAGAGCTATTGTTGTTTGAATATGACCCTTACAAGCACTAAATGGTTATTTTCGAAAATGAAAAAAATAAAAACTCCAAAACTAAATTTTATCATTTAAAGAAATTTGTATTCAGAAAAAATTATCAACCTAATTTAAAATATGTTCAAAATGCTTGTAATTATGTCCATATTCGAAAATAATCATTTTTTGGTTACGTAAGGGTCATAATTCAAACAAAAATAACTCTCAAAATATGCAACAAAGAGCAATAAATTTTGAAGTCGTTTTGTAGATAATATTCCTTTGTATTTGAATAATGCAAAAGAAATGGATATTAATGTCCTAGTTTTTGAGATATGTTATAAAAATTAACAAAAGCACACACATTTCGTATAAAATTTTACTTCAGTAATTTTTTATGACGTATTTAAGTTGAAAGTTTACACATTTTTTTATTAAATTTATCATTGGTATTATTAACTTTTGAACAGATTTTTTGTTATAACTGTAGGACTTCTAAATCCGGAGAAATTAATATTTTTCGGCAGTGTCACTTAAAAAGTCAAATTTTAAATGGCGGCCATTCCAACAGCAGTGGGGATAGACCCCAACATGTGGGTGTTTTTGTCGATAAAATTAGATGTATTTCACGTCTTTAAATTATCGCTAGTTCAAGACCAAAGGCACTGTATAGGTACCTAACCTACCTACCTGAATACACTTCAACTCGCTATTATAAATAAATTGTTCCAGATACTTTACCTTTTTACTATTTTTCAATCAAAATCCGGTATTAAGAATAGAACAAGAATAATGTTCGCCGTCAATGGAAATCACCAATATATCGGTGCTTTTCCGTTTCAAAGCCCTTCGTTTCAAGGAGGCGATTGACACCACTACTAAAGTTCACTCCAACAGTGAACTCGCTCAGTTATTACTTACATAAAACCTAAGCGAAGCTTAGGACGCATCACGAGTAGGTTTTAACCTTCTTTTAGGAAAAAAATATGTTTTATATATTATGTTACATAATGAAATAAAAATAAAACCCGAGTCTAAGGTAAATCTTTATTATTTATAGGATTTCTTATCGTCACTTAACATCAGGTGTGGTGAAGGCCAAGCACTACCCGTTGTGCATAAAAAAAAGAGGAAACAATACGGTTGAAAGAATTGAAAAATTCCTAAGAAAGTAGACAAAATCAATGTTTCGTACCTAGTCCCCTGTTTCCTCCTCTAAAACTAGACCGATTTAGATACTTTTTTTACTCATTTGGCAGTGTTCCTATGTTTTTCTTATTAAAAGAGATCTTCAAAAACTTAAAAAATGACATTGATTAGACATTCAGCAATCTGACGAAAATCATATATTTATAAAAAAGCTAAACATACTTAGGGTCCCCCCAGACCTACCGGTTTCCGTTCTTTGCTTTGCTGTTCGGCAATGGACCGCCGGCTAAGAGGCTCA
This sequence comes from Agriphila geniculea, assembly GCA_943789525.1. Lineage (NCBI taxonomy): Eukaryota > Metazoa > Arthropoda > Insecta > Lepidoptera > Crambidae > Agriphila > Agriphila geniculea. The sequence goes on along the minus strand of OX038873.1, from coordinate 10,795,076 downwards.
TTTTCAATCTATCGCATATTTTCAATCTAAGTACACATATAAGAATGTTCTTGTGAGCTTTGTTCCTTAAACGATCGTTATGAAAACACAAAAAAATAGTTCAGATAGGTAATGATGACACCCAAAACCCTGTTCACAATTTATATAAATATGCGATCGATTTATTTTTAGCAATCGGAGACCATGTTTAGAGTGGCATATCTCCCAGAAGCTTCCTACTTCGCTACCCAGACGATGATATTTGATAACACCAAGCTAATGGCTATCTTGCCAATTTGGTCTGATCCAAATATGCGATAGATTGAAAATGACCCTGGTTGGCCGGCGGTCTAAACAGCAAGTACTTTATTTTTTGATGAATTGGTCTAATTTTGGTGGAGGAAACAGGGGACTAGAAAACGTTGATTTTGTCAACTTTCTAGAGGAATTTTTTCAATACTCTCGACCGAAAGTGGTGTTTTCACTTATGGAAACACGAAATAACAAAATTGTTCGGTGAACGAAAACACTGGTGGTAAGGGAAAAGGAAATCCGTAGCGTGCGGGGCGGCGCCCGCCGCGGCAGTAGGTACGCATTGGCTACGCGATGCGCTCGTTGGCGTAGTTACGTAGCTCGTAGCGATCCATCTACGATCGCGTAGCGACTGCTCACGAGTTTGGATAACTGCATCAATTAGGTAAGAAAAATATCTGTATTATTTTCTGAATATTTTCAATTTAGGTAAATCAATAATAACTGCTATAATATCATTTGATTCTGCTTATTAATGTTTAATTAGCTACTTATTTGAAATATTGATTGTATAAACTTTCTGACTTAAAAGTGAAGAAAGAGATGAAAAGAAAATACTGATTGCCGTACGATTTTCCGATCGTTAAGTTTTATGACTCGTTAAAATTACTGCGGTAGTTTTATATACCATATTTATATTCCTCCTCCATAATTATATTTTTATTAATCATTATACTTCCTACTACCTTACTTTACTACTATGCTAACTATGAATAAAAACTGAATTTTATTTTACGATTGAAAGACTTAGTATTACAGCGAGGGTTTCCGTTATCAAAATGGAGAAACTTGAAGAGTGATAATAACTGGGAACAGAAGGGGAGTCGCCCGCCGCGTCGAGCCGCTTAGGACGTGAAATAAATCGCATCGCGCCCCTCTTTGGGGCTCCAAAGCCTTATACGGGCGCATTCCCTACTGGGGCTGGAAATAAGGGCTTAACATTTAAATATACGCTTATCTCTTGAAATACTAAAGCAGGAAGTTTAATTAATTTACATTTTTGTTTTTATTTTTTTTATTTAACTCTTCTAAGAGTTCGAAACAGGACCTAATACTAACTAAATGTATTGTGAAATATCTATAAAATGTGTATTTATTATCAGAATTTAAGTACAAGATCCGTTCCGAAAAATATAAGCAAATATAAACATCGTGTTTGTTGACAATTTTCCCTTGTTTATAAAACTAATCATAGTTTTCATGAATGTTTAATTAGACTGCGAAATAACATTAATTTTTATCAGGTACCATAACTATTTTTATCGTCTTATACATCATTATCCATTAATTGTTTCACGATTTATCGTATTTATTATTCCCAGTTTATAATGGTATTGCAACGTTGGTATTTTGCGCATTGTCCTTGTGAAATGCAAATTTGCTCTCCTAATCTCTTTAAGGCGGTTGTATGACCGAAAGTGGCGCCCTCAGAGGGTTTTATTTAATAAGTTATTAATAGATAAAGATTTTAATAATGTTTATCGTGGAGATTTTAGGGCCCATGGTCTAGTATTTTTAGAAGGTATCACTACATGCCCTCGTAGTCATTCGTAGAAGTAGATAGCAAATGTGTCAAAAACGGCCACTTTTAGCAGTTTTTCTATCTACTTCTAGCAGTGACTACTAGGGAATGTAACGATACCGTCTAAAAATACTAGACTGTGGGCCCTAAAATCTCCACGATAAACATTATTAAAATTGTGTATTACAATTATAATATTAAATAAAATTCACCGCGGCGCCACTTTCGCTCGGGGTACCACCTTAAGTAAATTATCTACTTTATCGCAGAGAGTTAGAATTTCAATAACAGTTTAGCTTTATGGCTTAATAGGTACGTCTTAACATAAACCACTTAGAATTTCTTGTTTTAATAAATAAAGTTTGGAAACGATAATTAAATAATCTTTTCTTCCTTATAAACATTAGGGTCATTTTATCCTGGCTTTTCAACAATTTAAAACTTTGAACAATCCCTAAAAGTTTTGAATTCGAGAAAATAATCTGCATTGAAAGAAGTAACCTACCTTTGCTTTCTTTTTCCAACTTTCACTAGTTAGTCCCCCTATTTTATGAAAGGTATTTTTATTTTATTTTATTAAAGGTAAAAATGACTGATAGAATTTACTTGCACATAAAATACGTATTGCTAGTAAAGCCATATAAATACATAAATAATTAGAGAACTGTTAAATTTTCAAAATAACATATTAATTAATATAGTTTTGGGGAAGCCTTGTGCCTACACCCATCATTTAATAATGATAGCTTTTCAAACCCGTCATAATGAAAAACAAAGATGCATTTTCTCTAATGTAGCGTAGGTAGGTATAGCGTAGGTAGATATATCTATGTTAGTTGGGTTGTTATGTTGGTCTACTTAGTAATAGTTACAGCCAATCAGTGTAATTTCTTACAATCATAGTATATTTTGAGTAGGGTTGACAGTAGGGCGAGGGGAGATGGAGGAATTTTCGCTTCATTAGGCGACGTTCAGAATCTTGAACATCTTGAATTCATTAGGTACTTACTTTACTTTGCGCTCAAATAGTGCTTGTAAGAAAAGAGGATTATTTTGTGATTTTTCTTAGGTGACTGCATATCATTATTAATATTATTATTTTATGAAAAATTAACGAAAACAATATGAATTTGTATGTTCATTGAATGTTTTTGTGATGCACATTTCGTCAATCGTACAACACAATAGAAAAAACAGTTGACAAACAGAGGTGTAAAAGGTGCCTACTTAATGACCGTTTTTTTTTAATACAGTTTTTTATTAAAATATCTAGGTACTTACGTAAAATTAGGTATACTTATAACTAATTAGCTTTGAGATGGCTTCGAGCATAAGTATATGAAAAAATATATATTTATAATTGCCAACTAAGTAACCGTTGTTAATTGGGCTGTTTAGTAACCTTTTTAACACCAAGAGATGGTGGGACGACCAACTCCAGACACGAATGATAACTGAAACTAGCTGGCTGACAAGCTACAAATACGAGCTTACAGTTACAAAAGTTGTCCTATTGTTTGCTCAACAAATATTGGAGTGTCCGAAAAAACAACATAAGAAATGTAGCTTATAATATGGGACATGAAATATGCGTAGCGCACGCACCTTAGGCCCGTGGCACAAACGGCACTTTGACACGCAAACACTCTGTTATCCTTCCCGATGTCACCAAATAAGTAATTTGAAAACGATAAAATTTTAACACTTCATTATATTCAAACAGGGCCAAGTTGCGAGTTGTTTAGATAGTAATAAACTTAATAAAAATTTCTAATTACTAGCTACCTACCTACAGACTACTTTTCACTAGGATTGTTAAGGTAGCACTTTGAGTTAAAAAAATAAAAATAAAAAATACATACGAATGCAGGTTTTTCCACTGCTGGCCAAGATGAAAATCTATACAGTGAAATGATTGAGTTCATCAATAGAGATAGGTAAATAGTTTAGTAGGTAGTCAAGATTGTACCAAATGATATTAAGTACCTATGAAAAATTTGTGCATTTCCTATTGAAAAAAATCTCCCTGGGGCTGTATTATGACCTCTTATTTCCGCGGGCTGATTATCTAATTAGAAACCACCTAGCGACCGGTCGCAGTTCATAGATGATAGTGATCCATTGCTACTTCCTTTTGGATTAAAAAAAAACATATAAAAGCAAAGTAGCAATGTATGTGGAATGAAACCGGTCGCTAAATAGTTTCTTTTTAGATAATCAGGGTGCCGGTCAGTTTTCTGACTGGCTATCAGTCTATCTCTTTTATTTGCTATACAGCGAGAAAGAGATGTCATTACAGCAATTCATAAACCTGGCAGGTTTTAAGAGCTTGTAGGTTCTGCTAGGAACTTCATATCTTGATAGTATTTAGCAACGTATTTAATATCGTTCAAATTGATCAATTATTGGATTCATACCATTTTCTATTTTAATTCACTGGCAAGGTTTCTTTTGACTTTTCATCTTGTATAACGTGCACGTAGGTAGATTCAGTAATAAGTATTATCTTACAAAACATTTTGCGTATCATGTGTCTCATTAAAGTTCCAAATTAATGTCTATGGGCCGGGTCGGATGATGAATGGACGGACACCGTTTTATCGATCGCCGTCGGGGACAACTTTCCAAATTTGCCTATGAAATAGAGGGGCATGACGCACACCACCTCCATCGACTGATTGGTACATGTTGTCCGAAGCGTAGGTGGAATGAAAAAAAGCTTTTTTAATTTCATAAAACAATACAAAAACACTTTTCCCTTTTTGTTGGTCGATTTCATTGAGTATTTATCTCTAAAACATTTGTTTATCGATCATGCGTTGTGTTTCTAATTTTCAGTCATTCTTTTCTTCTCTGCAAATAAAAAAGTTAACACTCAGTTTTCTAGCAAAATCGGCCTCGCTTAATTTCTTTGGAAATACGGCTCATTTCTATAGTCAGCTGATTATAATATTAATTTATTACTGCTCATTGGCATATACATAAAGATTTGATATTCATTGAGAACTTACAGTAGGTACCTATACCTAGACTATATTTAACGGAATTGTTCTAAGACGCTTCTAATGGTACGGTTATCCAATAACGGTGGTATACCGTTTTCACAAAAGATTTCGGTGAATTTCATGAATCTCTAATTAGTTGGGGTACGATCGCGATCGCTAGGCATCGTTCCTCCTTGGGTTTTTTTATTGTCGATCATTATGCTTCGGCCTGCTTTCGCTCCAAGGTTTTATGACGTTTTTATAAAAGCACTAGCGGCCCGCCCCGGCTTCGCACGGGTGCAGTGCAATGTAGTTACTAATGTAAAACTGTGCTAATGTGGTGTCAGTGTGAAGTTATTTGATTATGGGATCCCTTGTTTTCGCATAATTGTTTTTTACCTAATTTGATTTGGCATAACGGATTTGGCATAATCTTTTTTGTCATAATAATACTTTCGCATCATTGTTTTTTGGCATACTATTCATATTAGCATAATTATCATTTAGACTAATTTATTTTCGCATAATGTTATTAGGCATATTGTCTATTCGCCTAATATTATTTAGACATAAAAATCAAAAACAATAAGAATAAATATTTTTACGCACTTATTTATTTTCATGCAAAAGGGGTAGGTATTGTATTAAAATGCCACAAACTCATAACACATACGACCTAAATATAGACTCATAAAACACTTATTTTTAAAATACCGAAAATCCTTAATGTCGATATCCAATAGACCGAAACTTAAAAGATCGATTATTAAATGACTGATGATAGTTCGAAACCCTGAAAGTTAAAATGCCGATAGTTAAAAATCCCGAAAGTCTGTTTAGGTCTATTAGGTGCGACGATGAGCGAGCATAGCGAGCGAGGAGGAGGTAAGGTTCCATTGCGACCAACAACGCACGAGCCGAGCGAGCGAAGCGAGCGTGCCGCGGCAGCGGCCGGCGAAGTGCCAGAACCGACCTGCTGGCATGTAACCCTCAATTAACTTTCGGTTTTTTAAGCTTCGGGATTTGTATTTTAGGTAAAATGTTCTTTCGTGATTTTAAACGTCGTGATTTTTTTGTTTATAAAAGTATGCGTAAATAACATGATGCGTGTTTAAATTTATGCTAAAGAAAATTATGCTTAAACATGATTATGCTTAAAGTAGTTATGCTTAAAAAAATTATGCATAAGTCATAACAGCATGACTAAATAATATTATGCGTAAACATCATTCGGTGAAATCATATTATGCTATGACATATTATGCCTTAAAATTTTATGCAAATACATAGGGAACCTTTGATTATACTACAGGATATCTACATATATACGACGTACGCAAAGGGTGTTAAAATACACGCTGTATCAGTATCAGCTGTTCCATACATTAAGGTCGAGTAGGTACTGCACTTTTGTATGGAACAGCTGATTTTTTTTTGCGAGCAGGAGAGTTGGCCCCATAGTAAAAGTTGCTTGTAATCATGAGTGGAACCACCCCACGGCGGGAACCAAATGATTAAAATTTCAGCGTGTATAATTGAAGTGTGTGTGTGTCTATCTGTCTGAGGACTCTGAGGCAACCTAGCTCCCAAACTTAAAGATCGATTTTATTGCGATTTTTATGTATAGTTTAAGAGAAGCGTACAGACGGCGGGAAGCGACTTTGTTTTATACTATGTTTAGCTTTTGCCCGTGGCTCCGCCCGCGTGGGAGTCGGTAATCGTTGTAAGTCTTCCCTTGGAAACCAATGATCGGCATGAAAAGAAGCCTGTGTTAAGTATTCCAGACTATAATCTATCCATGTGCCAAATTTCGTCAAAATCCGTTCACCCGTTCAGACGTGATTGAGTAACAAAATGAACAACATCCAATAATCAAAAATTTCACATTTTTACAATTTTGTGATATGTAGGTAATAGCTGCACCCCGCGGTTTTACCTGCGCAATCTGTTGATTCTGTAACCAAACTCGCATCTCACTTCGAACCTCACTTCACTTCGCGTGAATTGTTATTAAAAATTAGCTAACTAAATAAATTAGATTACAATAAATTTAGGTAGCTATCTAAAATATTTTGTGATGAAAAAAAAAATCTTATCATTATCTTATTTATGATTTAAAGTTCCCGTCCCGTGCAGTGAAGTGAGATTCGAAGTGGGGTTCGAGTTTGGTTACAGAACCGACGCCCTACTGTTCACGATTTTGTATTAGGTAGGTAGGTACTTAATAAAATTTCTTAGCAGTAGTATAACAAAATAAGTATAATAATATTATGTAACATTTAATACTCATACTTAATAGTTTGGTAGGTATCTTCTTTTTAAATAAAAATCTATGTATGTTTATTTGTTCCTGGTTCCTGGCTAAAATAACGTGACATTGCAAATTATGTCGGGTGCAACTTATGTTGTGCATTATTATCCGGCTCTCAATTTTAACACTTTACACCACATTCCTTGCCACGTTAGATATCTGATATTTGCTAGATTTTGCCACGTTTTATAAGTAGACTAATATTTCGTAAAATAGGTAGTGAAAATCAGGATAAAATCATAGACAACATGAAATGTCAGCTCGTGCGGTGACATAATTACAATCTCAGGGGAGGTGACAACCTGACAACTGACATTTATTTTTCTTAATCGTACAAATGCACTAAGAAGTTTTGATTCCGATATCGAAGTCAGCCACCCTAAAAATAGCTTTCTACCCCTTTTCAACCCTGTTAGGGGATACATTTCAAGAAAATACGAAACACATATTCAATTAATTTTGTTAAATAAGTCTATGCCAAATTTCAAGTCAATCGGGCCAAGGAATCGCTTTCTCCCATACAAACTTTGCCACCCTGTTTTACCCCCTTAGGGGTTGAATTTCGCAAAATCCCGTCTTAGTGAGCACCTTCACCCTAAAAGGAACCCCCATGCAAAATTTGAGACTCCTAGCACTTGTAGTTTCTGAGATTTCGTGATGAGTCAGTGAGTGATTTTCTCTTTTATATATATAGATAAACAGTATTTTCAGAGGAGATGACTCAATGAGTTTCCTGCAAAGCACTTTGGGTTACCTGAAAATAATTAGTTACTTGGATACTTACTCGATTATGAAGAGAATCATGATCCTACTAATTATTTAAAGGAGATGTCCCAGCGTTGCCCCAGTTTCATTTTATTTAATTACTTTCATAATTAAAAAATGCTAATTACATTTTATTTAGGTATAGTATCAGTCAAGAATTGTTTTATATTTAGAAAAACAATTACAAAAACATTAAGTTGTTTTCTGAAGTATTTTGTGAAAAAAATGTAGGTAAATAGTACTATCATGATAAAAAATTGTGATTTAAAAGCGTTTTAACTTAAAAATCCCACTTTTTAATGCAGAATATAATTATTAATCTGATTCTAGAGTAAAATACCTACTCTGACATACTACTTTGATTAAGACGCGATAGATTTTCATTTTTTGAGAATGGTGAGGCAAATGACATAGCCGCGATGGGAAATGTCCTTTGTAAGTAAAAATGCTTGAATTACATATAATAGGGTATGTATATGTACCTATTTACTTTGTTGTAATCGAGGTAACTTATCTTTATATGCAGAATAACAAGAATAAATGTTTAAGTGTTAGTGTGTAAATAATAAAATGTTAGAGAATTTTCATTAACTCTTGTGTACCTACCTAGGTATGATTTATTTAGTAGAAATATTATGCAGAATACCTAACAACCTTCTTATAGCTTATAAACATGTCGATACTCATGTATCTATATCACTAGGCTTTATTTTTCTTGTCAGTTGACATGACTCCGGGGAAACAAATAAGACTTTGCAATAAGAGAGGCGATGGTTACTAAGGTATACCTATTGAATTCTTCGGATAGGATTTTCCGTCATGAAATCTGGTAGCTCATATCAGAGAGGAAAGAAGCTTTGAATTACAACTAACTTAATCAAACTAACAAACATTCACCAAAATGTGTTACATTACTACACGCTACATACTGGGCTATTACAATAATTATAGTTTTTTTCTTAATGTAAAGTTTTCATGTCTTAAAGTTCTTTAAAATTGCAATTTATATCTACATAATGATGAACTAGCTTTGTTACCCAGTTAGTTACCAGAGAGTATTCAGAATCATGCTGAACTAAAACTCAAAGTAGTGGTTTTAGGAGCTATTTAGGCCCGCGCCATTCCGCCCAAACTCTACTCAAAGAACCCATTCTGCGTTATGAAAACGCCTTATTCGTGATTGCCTTTACGAACGTACTGCCAGTAACACACTTTGTTTGTGTCCATTGTTCCGAATGTATTTTTGCGTCTCTCTGTGTTATTCTCATTTTTTTAAATAATTTTAATAATAAATAAATATCGTTCCTGTTTATTCAGAAACCTACACCGGCTTATAAAATGATGATACCTAAATGATAAAATAAAAAATCTGATTCAAAAATAAGACTAAAATTATTTCCACAAAAAAGGCAAAATAACATAACTATTTTTAATAAAAAAGCAAAATAATAAAGATTTTTGTTGTATAGTAGTAGAATAAATAAGGGTCTTTCTACGGCCCCTGGAAACGTCGTGAATTAAAAGAAAAATCCAAACTAAATACTATTCTAAAATAACACATGAATTATATATATATTTATATATATATTTATATACGCGCGTATATTATTATATACGCGCTGTAACCCGTAAAAAGTGTTTTATTTGTAATGAACTGTACGCGCAGGTGTCTTCGTTTCGAAGTGTATATTTGGCCTCACATCAGTATTATCATGTACTTACGCAAAGAAAATTCTTCTACACGCGAAAACATCGACGTAATATCTCTTTTTTCGCAAGCCGTAGCTCGTCATGTCAGCTTTCGCCCACACAACACAAACACAACCAACTATTGTGTAGCGTGCGAGACTGACCCAATTAGTGTTGAGAAACACTTTGCCCGCATGAAGTGGCCCTGAATGTGCCTCAGGCTTGCCGGGACACAATAGTCTTCCTTTAGGAGCATACGCGTGGCGAAACAACTTTCAACAATGATGATTTGAATGGATATATTCAGTGAAAGGAGAGGACTTCACTTGGAATATTTATGATGCCACTAAATTATGTTTTGGTGTAGGTGCAACCAGCAATTTAATATTCATATTTATAGTATCTACACACATAACGGCTAATTGACAAATAAGTCTTCCACTATTATACTCAAAGTTGACAGTATGTAAATAAAACCATATCGGAAAGCAAGTAAATTTTATTATGATGTATTGTTATAAAAAAGAAGGTGCATGAATCAGCTTATTGCTACAGATAACATAATACTGTGTAGTATTTATTGCTCACGAAATTCTAAGCTACCTAATTTAAAGCTGACAAAACATTTACTTGAACATATAAACTCACCCTTGACGTATTTTCAAAGGAATCTTTTTAGACTCAGTCCGTAATGTTATGCCTCGAGTCAGTTTGCGTAATACCTACCTGAGTTCAGGAGAAAAGACCCCCGACGTTTTGCTGATCTTGCAGATAGTAAAATGGTTTTTCTTTTTAAGGCCCAACATTTTCATCACATGTGGATACGTGTTTAAATGGAGTGTATAATTTAGAGTGTGGAGTTAGTTTTTATAACAGGTATCGCTTTTTCTACCTACCATTTTTAAATAATACATTACAAAGTTTAATTTATTTTAAACTAGCTGCCGCCCGCGACTTCGTCTGCGTGGAAAGTTTTTTTGCTATCCCTCGGGAACAATACTTTTTTTCGAGATGAATGGTATCCTATGTCCTTCTCTGTACTCCTGACAACGTGTATGCAAAATTTCATGACGATCGGTTCAGTAGTTGAGACGTGAAGGCGTAACAAACAAACAAACAAACAAACAAACGGATTTTCGCATTTATAATATTAGTAAGGATAACATGCTAAATGCAATGAATATTTTAATTTAATTAAACACTATTGTGTTGGAAAAAGTCGTTGCGGTTAGCTGCAAGTACCATATAGCAGCGGTTCCCGAATTCTTTTGGCTAAGGAACCCTTTTTGGTTCACTGTTTTTGGGCGGAACCGTAGCTCAAGTAAAATGTAAACTAACTTAACTACCTGTAACATTGTAGTGAGGCTTTTTGGCTTGATGTTCACATCTTGTAAGTTAGTTTGACTTTAAAAGAAGGACTTTTAAGATATACAATATATATAAATCCTGAATTTATAAACTCTTGAATTTTCGCGGAACCCCTGAGAGCCTCTTACGGAACCCCATTCGGGAACCGCTGCCATATAGGCTGTAAAATTAAATAACTCTGTTCCTTGGTACAAAAAATTAAACTTTATCTACACACTCAACAAAACAAACATTAACCAAAAAAGTGGTGTTATGTTTTCATAAATTTTCAAGGAAGCTAATACGTGATTCAATTTCTCGCCCGTAATGGATCAGCATCAATAACAGGAGGTTCCGGAGTAATCCCCGAGTAACTTGGGTCAGCTGAAAATTTTCTACCGTTTCGCGCCAAGGGTTCGCTTTCCAAATGAGTTGAGTATATATTTGGAACATTTATAACCCTACTATGAGAAAATCTATACTTGAGTATAATAAATCTGTAACAGAGCCGACTCTGTACATTCAATATTTTTTGAATAGTCATAATATAAATCCTGGATCCGCCCATGCTGTGTGCCTACCTATGTTTGATAGGTCTCCAGAAACGGAAGCGCTGCTCAATTGGATGCTTTTGGAATTGCTTAGTAGATTGAGGAAATAGTAAATAATTCAGGATATACTTTCGCTTTACACCAGTTTAAACTCATTTTCTTTTACCGTCGTGGCGCCGCTATCCTGAAAAAACAGTGGCAAACTGTTGTACATCGTCATGACAGCCGTCACGAAAATAGCGGCACCGCTTTCTGACGTTACGGTGTCCAGCACCGCTCTCTTGGAAACCGCGCCGCATTGTTTACATTGACAACATTCAACGCCGCTATTATTACGGCCGTAATATGACGGCACCGCTATCCTAGGAAACCCTGGCTTAATCACGGATTACTAGCGGATTGCCTTCTATTTCCAAGCATGCTGTAGTATCTGTTAATACGATCCAAGAATAGTTATATCTCGGTATTCTGCCACAAAAAGCCCCGGGATCTGAAACTTAATTCCTGTCGAAACGGATTTAGTTGTTGACCGTCTGAAAAGCAGTCGGCACAGTTTTTGTAAGTGAAAGAAGGATGAAATAACAAACGTGTGAAAAAATAATTTTCCAATTTTCGAGAAATACTCTGTTTGTAGTTTTTTATTTTCATAAACCAGTAGCCAGAGACGTTTTGTATTTTGAAGTTTCATACTTTGCTTATTACGTTTAAACTAGTGATTCTGTGAGCTTTAGACCTCGTGACATTTTTGAACATTTTGTGAAATGGCTGACATGGCTTTAAAAATAAAACCGGTCAAGAGCGAGTCGGACTCGCGCACCGAGGGTTCCGTACCATCATAATTGCACCATCAAACCACACTGCAGAGAAGAATAATAATATTAGTATTGCAGTTTTAGGTCAGCGCCATCTCTTGACCGATAGTGGAACAAATATAAACTTTTTTAGAAATTTGATAATTTCTAAAGAAGTGTGCTATATTGAGACATCGTTTTATTCCTGTAATCTTTATATAAACTGCTATTACATAGAATTATTTCAGATTTTTCTCTTTGCAAACTTCGGAGATAAGGAGGGACGGTATTTTTTCCAAATTTCAAGTTGATACCATTAGTAGTTATTGAGATATCCAGCTGTGACAGACAGACAGACAGACTGAGTCACACCATAACGGTTCCTTTTTTATCATTTTGGTGCGGAACCCTAAAAATCGAAAATATAGCTCGACAAAAAAACCTATATAATTATCGAACCTCTCACAAAATCTCATGAGAATATGTTGAGTAATGCGATTTATAGAGGAGAACAAACGGACAGACATACGAAAGCATTTTTGCCTAAGCTGAAGCAGAGACGCTTCGCTCCAGCTTCGCGCTGGCTCGGTCAATAATGATTTTGTTTGTGATTCCTCTATTCCCTTTAGTTGCTTACCACAAATGTTAGCAAAGGCAAAGCTTATTATACTTATTGCTCAGATAGCAACCGAAAGCCCGCCTTAGCAAACGTTTTCTTGTGAAATGCGATCCACTCTCAAATAAAGTGGATTATTAAGAATGGTGAGAGGAATTGATCTTTTTATCAGCGGACATTATGTACCTATCTATTTAGATATTGTTGTAAATTGGATATCTGTCTTCTCCATAATGTAATCTTTGAACTTATTGTAAAAAATTTAAAAGTTTGCGTTTGATAGAGTTTAAAAGAGAATATCCCTATATTCTATGAGCTTCGTACATGTAACTATATCTTTGAAATTATTTTAATCAACTGTAATGATAAAATTATGAATTTTAGTTTCTTTAATAATTAATGCTTACCTAAGTTACCGCTTGTACTGATGATAACCTGAAACTCGAATAACATTGTGCTATCGGTACCGTCCTGTAAAAACAAATGATTGTAGTTTTCGGTGTAAACAAATGAAAGTTGTTTTCTGCTATTAACGTTTTCATCTCCTCACGTTTTCTCTTCCTGGTGTATTAATGAATTCGTAAAATACCTAGGTAGGTACTTAAACTTTCACAAATTAGTAAATTACTAAGGCTTTTCGGCGTGAACTGAGAGGTAGTTCTTAGTTAGCTTTAGTTCTCCTTTAGTGTTCGTTGAAATTATGTTTGACTATGAGTATTTATGTGTTCATGATCTACGGGTTACTACTGCCACTTAAAATTCAAACTACAGTAGTTAGGTTGATGTAGTTACGTTGTTGTTATTCCGAAACGTACACATTAATTACGGTGTATCGTGTTTTGTGTGGAAATGTGTAGAGTTAGTTCTGATTTTACGAGGTTCACCAAAAGCAACTTATAACTGTAATAACAAATGATATAAGCAAACTGTACAATTTTATACAACCGATTACAACAGACTGAGTTAAAAGAATAATAATATAATTATTGTTGGAAAAGTGACCCGTGCAAAAGTGTTAGTCGAGAGAGCACAATCGATAGACAAGTACAAAGGCACTAGTAACTAATATTATTAACAAGTTAGGACACACGAAAAACTGCTGATAGTTTTTTAAAGGGGTATAAACTTTTCTACATGGGGAGAATATTATGTTTTCGCTTGATAGAGAAAAAGAAGGTCGAAGGTCGACCGCCATAAAATCTTGGGAACGAGCCATCGTATAAATTTTTTACCATGAAGTTTGAGTAGAAATAATACTAATATCTTTCGTGAATGCAGCTACACTTTATTGTAATTATTATTCTTTTGCGGAATGCAAAAAAAAGTGAATAAAAAAATAAATAAATAAAAATAAAATTAAAAACCCGACTGCCCTGCTAAAAACAAACTAAAAGTTAAAAAACAAGTGTCCGTTTTGTGGAACGATTTTAATCGAAGAGGTCTCCCGACTGCAATGACACTTGTTCTTTAACTTTTTAGTTTGTTTTTAGCAGGGCAGTCGGGTTTTTAATTTTTTTTTTATTTTTTTTTTTATTTCACACATTTTGGTAACAAATTATTTATTTTTGAAATGTGCTTATTAAGGCCTTTCATTTGATGCCCATATTGTAAAGCCCACCGGTAACGATCAATTGCGATTGTCAATTTTTCCGCAATTGACGCCCATTGACGGAAAAATTGATCGTTTACGCGTGCAATTGAAGCGATTGTCAATTGCTCCAACAATGGCATTGACGGAAAAATTGACAATCGCAATTGATCGTTACCGGCGGGCTTAAAAATTGAAGAAAACACATTTTTTTATCACATTTGAAAATGGCATCATACAGTCGCCATATTAATTTAAAAAAAAAATATAGCCAGTGTCACTCGGAATAGCCCGCGATTGTCAATTTTTCCGTCAATGCCATTGTTCGAGCAATTGACAATCGCTTCAATTGCATGCGTAAACGATCAATTTTTCCGTCAATGGGCGTCAATTGCGGAAAAATTGACAATCGCAATTGATCGTTACCGGTGGGCTTAATAATACCCCATACATCCAAAACCGTTGAGCCATTTGGAAGTTACGGTGGAATAAAGAAACTCACATACCCACAAACATATGTACATGAACCCTGAACACATATACACTCTTTTTGCTTTGGGCAGTCGTGTAAAAACATACATGAACCCTGAACACATATACAGTCTTTTTGCTTTGGGCAGTCGTGTAAAAAAAATTGTTGTTGATGGGTTTTAAATGTACAAACAATTACACCCAAAAAGTTATAATAAATTATGTTACTCGTACCTTTTAAAAAGGTTTCCTTCTGTTTTGTATTAATTGAGTTAGAAGCAGATTTGTAAATCTTTTTTTAGGTACGGTATCTAGGTACTCACAAATAAATGTCGACAACTCAGTACAGTGTACTCTACCTGTACAGAGTACCCTAAAATGGAAAAAAGCAAAGAGATATAAAGCCAAATAAAGTTGTTAAGCAAAACACCCATAATAACGTGAGCAGAGAAAGGGCGCGCATCACTTAACTTGAATATTACGGCCAGAGTGTTTGCGAACAAAATTTTGTTGAACCAACAAATGGAAGAAACTTACTGTGAATTTCTTGAGAATGTCTCGAGGGAAGCAGCGGGCGAGCATTGAGTTGGCAGGAGATTTCCTAGATATGATAAGATGAGTTTTAGCTGATTGTCAAAAGTGGTTGTCAGCACAAGTTAGATACTTTTTCCATTGAGCACCATTCCAACAGTTTCATATTAAAGCTTTCGCTAAACAGGATCGTATATATCTTGTGAATTCTAAGGAAATTAAATAGACAAAAAAATATTTGAGATGAAAGGCTTTAGAATCTAGATAACAACAATTTGACATGCACAATGCACATACACACATACAAATTACAGTTACATTTACATTGAACCATAGTTAATTTGGAAAAACCCAAAGTCATTAAATATTATTTGTAAAAGAAGCGTGTTATTTTACATTTAATAGTGTTCGTTCGACTGTGTTTAACTAACCCAGACAGGGTTTCGTGACACTTTCTGCGATGTACAAAGTACCGGAAATTACTGTGGAAAGCAAAGTTATGCGACATATTTTTACTTAGATTTATATTTTTGAAGTGAAAACTTCTTTAGCGGCGTTGTACGCTTTTTTGTAATGGGGAAAAAATGCTAAACTCGCGTCAGTAAGAATCACGTGGCTGATCGAAAATGCGTAAGACGGATTTGACGGATGGAGAGTAGACAGCTGGCGGCGGAAGTATCTTCCTCTCTTTCTACGGGCGCGGTAAAAATGGCGGTGCGTCATTTTAAGATGTAAACACTTGTTGTGTCACCAGCAAAGCGCTAATTTTAAAAATGGAACTAATAGCAGCGATCACTTCGGTGAAATCATAGACTTATTTATACTCTGTGACTATAAGTTTAAATCGTAGAATGCGTGCATGTAGAAATTAAAAAGGCCACTGGTGCAAAATCTTTAGAACTTTTCTCTAAAATCAAACTGATTGAATTGTGTGACTGTATAGTAATAGGAAAGAAATAATTTTAATCTTTTGCCGCTAATTTCAAAATAACAAAAATGCACAACGTTAATATTTAAGTTTTCACTTCTGCCGGCACTCCCGGAGTGCAACCCGTTTTTTTTTTGTAAAATTTAGACTCTTTTTAAATAACATGTTTTTGCATCTAATAATAAGTGATACGAATTTTGAGTTTCACTAACGGACACACGTGCGCCCAGTCTCTTATGTCTAGTTGGCAGGGATTGAAATACCGTTAAAATAAAATAACGATACAAAAAAATAACGTTAAAAATACCGTTAAGACATTACGCTAATTTTACCGGTACAATAGTACCGGTAAAATTAGCAGTAAAAAGTAACGTTATTAATTGGAATAACGTTAATTTTAAAGTAACGGTAACAAACAGTAAGAAATAACGTTAAAATTAATTTCAATGTAAAATGTGGTTATTCAAAATGTTATTTTTGTTCGTCTACAAAAAATCATGTTAAATGCGTAAATAACTTGACACCCCTGAATTGAATACATCTGGGGTCCTATTTTTGAATCGCTGGCGCTGGCGCTGGCTGGCGTCGAGCGCTCTTTTCGACTGATTTTCGTTCGACATATGACTCAAAAGTATGTCGAACGAAAATCGGTAGAAAAGAGCACTCGACGCCAGCCGAACGATTCAAAAATAGGGCCCTTGTTGTATATAGGTACTTTTGTATCTTCCGATGTTTTTTCCTCTCGGGACAATCCGCGCACTCAGACCATTTCGTGCACAATGATGTTAAGAAAACTAAATTGCTTTAAAAGAAATCCCTCAGCAGTTTATTTCTTTAATTTTCAAGTATCTACAAACTAATCATTGAAATAAATTGCTTTTCGCTTACCTGACTAAAATGAATTAAAAAGATAATTTACCTACTCGTATCTTAGGTAGATATAAATAATATGGAGTTGTGTTTGCACTGAAAAATATCGAATAATTATGTATACTAGTGGCTCCGTGGGTGCTGTAGACCTCGCGTTAAAAAGTAGCTCAAATTGTATGTTTTTTTCATACAAATAACACAGAATAACTTTATATTAGTTTTTTCAACGGTTAAGTATCTATACTGTGCAAATATACGTAGTCTTAGGTTCTATCACAAAATCACAACCTTTATTATTTTCAAATTTAGAATATTGGCCAAAAATGTTTTGATCAAGGAAATTGTAAGTACTTCGTACAACTGGAAGGTGCACGCCGTATTTCTAAAGTTTATATTACAATTGAAAACAAGCATATGCTCATCAGGCTGAACAACTTTAGCTAAGGTGCCATTTTCATTATATTTTGTATAGTTTAGCTGGACATAAACATTCCCAAATTTTGAGAAGTAGACCTAACGAGAGAGAAGTAGTCCTCATGAGAAATAACTCAAGTGAGAAGTAGCCCTAATCAGAAGTAGCCAAAATGAGAAGTGGCCATAATGAGAAGTAGTCCATTAGCGGATTAGCCCTAATGCGCCTAAGTCTTTGAAAGATAATATATACTTCCAAAATGGTAAAATGTGTAACTCTAACTCTAACTTTTAAAAAATTGTTTAAAAAAACAAAAAACCGACTTCAAAAAACCTACCTCTAAAAAGCAAGAAATAATATTCGTAATAATAAAAACACGTCTATTGAAGTCGGGTGGGGCTGGAGTACAAATTCCTTTTTTTTATTCTAAAAGCCCCACCCGACTTCAATAGACGTGTTTTTATTATTACGAATATTATTTCTTGCTTTTTAGAGGTAGGTTTTTGAAGTCGGTTTTTTGTTTTTTAAACAATTTTTTATTTTTAGTGTAGGTACCTTTTGTACTAGGTAGTGTAGGTATATTATTTAGGTAGAAATTAAAATCGGTTCAGCCAAACGTGAGTTAATCGCGGAGAAACATACATACATGCGGGTCAAACTGAGAACCTCCTTTTTTAAGTCGGTTAAAGAACTACACTTAAGATATCCCTTTTCCAACAAAAAAAATATTATTTATTCAGTTCATAAACAAAGAAGTTATACGACTGATCATCGAGGTAGTTCACACAAAATCATACTATTTTCGTGCTTTTTTCAAGATTACTTGAAAAGTACTGAACCGATTTCAAAATTTTAAAAAATGGGACCAACTTGAAAGTTTACCTAATGTAATAACGTTTGAATCATTTCAATCGGTCCAGCCGTCTTCGAGTAATCGGTGTACATACAAAAAACAAAAAAAAAAAAAAAAGGGGTCGAATTGAGTACCTCCCTCCTTTTGAAGTCGGTAAAAATAAGAAAGTGATAAATCTAAAAAAATATATGCTGTAGATCTTAACAAACACTTTCAACGGAAACTGGTTTGAACAAGATATATGTAGTTAGCAGTTTTACCCAAGTAACAAAAGTTTCTATAACTCATTATAAAACATTTTCCAAAACCGCAAATATAACTTTGTCTTTTATACAAACACTATGAAAAACTAAGTTGTTTTTGAAAACGAAAAATGATAGTGGTATTAACTATGGTATGGTATTAGAGCATTGATATCGCATTGAAAATTTCTTGGAAATACCCGGGACATCACAAAATATTTCCCGACTCCGGGAAAACTCCAGGTCCCGGTAACGAAGCCCCATACATATAAATCCTTACTAATATTATAAATGCGGAAGTCCGTTTGTTTGTTTGTTTGTTTGTTACGCCTTCACGTCTTAACTACTGAACTGATCATCATGAAATTTTGCATAAACTTTCTCAGAGGCACAGAAAAGGACATAGGGTACTTTTCTTCCTGAAAAACAGTATTGTTCCCGAGGGATAGACAAAATACTTTCCACGCAGACGAAGTCGCGGGCGGCCGCTAGTATCAAATATTTTCATTTCATTTGTTTATTTCGATGTATTATCGAGATGAAGTTTGGTAGGTATGAAAAAAAACTAATAACTTTGGCTTTATAGATACTTACTTACCTACTTATTTAGTTCTCCATTGATTTAAAATTGATTCGTAAATTAATGTATTAGAAATAAGACATAAAAGTGCAATATACGGCGTTTGATGATCAAGGGATATCCTTTGGTAGGAATCGGCAGGATGAACTTTTTGAACCCTTAGATAATTTTGAGAAGGGGAGCCATCTTGGATTTTTGTATGGGATATATTTTTTAACTCCGTATAACTAACCAATCTATTTTTCATGTTTTTTTTTCTAAAACCCATCGTATGGGGTATCAAATAAAAAGGCTTCTTTAGCTGATTCCAAATATTATAATATGATTACATTGTAGCTACTACATAGTTTGGGAAAAACAGAAAAATATTTTCCAAAGTTTGGGCTCTTGCAGGAAGAAAACGGCTGAATAAATTATAATGAAACATACGCCAAATAACTCGTAATATATTCTTATCTATCGTCCGAAACGAACAAAGCAATTTTAAATATATTAATACTAAGTTTTTTTCATATTTTGATCCCAATTATTCCCAATTATATTATAATTTGAAGTAGTAGTCGTTTTTCTAAACTTACTAGTAATAGGTAGTCGCAAAGTGTCATACATCGCACTGGAACATTAAAAGGCGAAAGAAAGGGGAAGGTCACCCCTTTCACTCCCATACTGCACCCTCCACCCCATACTGCACCCTCCCCCCCATACTGCACGCTCCCCGCAAATCACGTGTATTTTTGATGTATCCGGCGATTAAATCGTTGCGTGGGTGCAGTTTAGAGGTGAAAAAGGCGACTCCCTTTTTCCGCCTTTTAAAGTTCCAGTATATGACAATTTACAATTCCCTGAACACGATGGGGTTAAAAAAAATATTTAGTATCGATGTAAAAAAACATTGTAACTCGCTCCGATAAAAAACAAGATGGCTCCCCTTCTTAAAAATGATCTAAGGTTCAAAGGGTTCATCCTTTTTTTTTGCCAAAGGATACCCCCAAATGCCGTATTTTTGACCTAGCACACGCCACTACGCTGCTATTTTAAAAGCTATAACATACACAAAGGATTCTCCATTATGAAACTTGGAACAATCTAACAAATAAATTATTATTTTATTGTGTCGAACGCGTACGCTACGGGCTACGGGTTTGTGTACTACGTGCTCCGAATGACGATTTCCCTTTGTAAATAACAATCGCAAAAGTGGAAAAAGTATAATTTTATTTTATCTTTTTTATGTACTGATAATTTAAAAAACTTTATCTAAGTATCTTGATTAAATTTGCCTAAGTATCTAATATTTGATACCATTTTGTGATGAATCTGAATCCTCCATATGAACTACAAACTTCAATGAGAATAATATTGTATTGCCTTCCAATTCTGATGACCTACGAGTATGTTCAGATTAAAGTTTATAGATCATCGGGAAACTAATATGTAAAATCTATTGCAAACTATGCGGACACACAAACAAACAAACGAAAAAGCAACCTAATAAAAACGTGTTAAAAACTCTAAAATCAAAACAATTTTAAGATATTATTTAAGTTTCGTTGTAGCTTTGTTGCGCCATCTACGGACTACGCCGTCGTAACAGCTCGTAGCAAGCTCGTAGCAGCGAAGTGGCGACCTCTTTTGAAAACTAGTCGGAAGTTTCAGCATCGGAAAATTTTAACCAAACAGTGACAGGAGCGACATCTACTAAATATTCCAAACCTCAGCTTTTATTTTGCTTCGAAGGCTTTAGGCAAACAGTGGGGTTTCTAAAAGTACTACTATCAGCCTTCGAAAAGTTCCCCAAGAGGGCTTCGAGATATTTGAAAATGTGAATGAAATGTTCAAGGTCTGTATACGAAACTTCTGTATTGGAAGAGAAATCAAAATATACTCGCAATTTGGAGTTTGGTAAACAAATTTTAAAACGTTAGGAAAGCATTAATTTGGTTAGTTAATTAGGGTTTGTTATTTTTCATTATTTTATTTATCTTTCTAGTATTACGATTTATTTATAACCAGCCTACATCAATAAGTTCAAAAGTCATTAAATATAATACCAAACTAAACTAAGTCCAATCTTAGTTATAGGTGTTAAATAACGTCTTAAAATATATAAATTATTTTATGTAAAGAAAATATAATATAATATTCTAATAGAATTTTTCTTTTTCCTCAACGGTAATATGTATAATTTATCAGGTATTGTATGCCTTAGTAACGGAATTTTTAATAAATGTTTAATTCAAATACAAATATCTTTTTTGTCTCATGAGTTTTACATGGTGGTAAATTTTAAAAGTATCATCATGAACCCCGTTAGGGCACTACAATTTTTTTCAATTAAATTAAGAAAACGTTTAATTAATTTTAACATTTTCAAATATATAATAAATATAACATACATAACATACTTAGTACAACCAACTCATTTTTTGAAAATAATCATTTACAAAATTCTCAAATCATCATCGGCAAAAACCGTTTATTGTAAGCATATCTGGGTTTGGCGGCATCTTTTTGCAATGGAACGTCATTGAATGGGAAGGTTACGTAACACTGCATCTATGTGGATGGATGTCTATGCACTCTGCAGGACTTGGGAACTAACACTTGGTCGTAACTCCAGGCCTGCGCGGTGACCTCCGCCGTGATTGCACAACGTAGTCAACACATACCATTTATTTTATTCATTTAAACTGCTTAACTTTGCTACGAACACGCGGTTACTTAAATATTAAATGATCTTTACTTTGTATTCTAGTTATACTTCAACTTCTAGGCTTCAACTAGCTATTATCATTCTTGTGCTAAGATGCTTATTTTCACTTGACATTTTAAATAAATGGCAATTAATGAATAACAGATAAAAAAATATGTACTAAAATATAGGATTATGGCAAAATAATTGTCATTACCTCCTCTAGCTATAAAACTCCTAATAAAGTTTCCAATACTTAATTTTTATTAGGCTAACATTTAAAACATTCCTTTCTATCTTTATTGAGACACACGTGAGGTGACTATTATTAAATTTTTTTGCGGAGGCGGAAAATTTATTACATATGTATAATAGTATACTTAGCCCTTATTAGTTGTCGCATCTGTTCTCCTCGTGTTTACTGTGGTGATGCCACCCGCCCGCCCTGCACCGGCGCGGCAGCGGCGGGATTAGGGTTGCCACCTCTCCCGGATTTCCGGGAGTCTCCCGGAATCGTGCCCTAAAAGTATAAATCTGCCGTCTCCCAGAATTATTTCTAGATAATCCAAATTATCCCGGAATTTCAAATTCATCAATATTTGAATGGAATGTAGAGTTTTTTCGATTTTGAGTCCTTTGAGAGCACATTTTTAGTATCGTCTTCTTCGATATATGGACAAAGAAAAAAAACGTTTAAATAAAGAACATGTCAATACAAAAGTCCAGACATTCGTCAAATTTTCAAATGGATTTTTTTTCTTTTTTTTTAGATTTGTGAGTTCTAAGCTAGAAATCTATACGGAAAAATATAAGTTCAAAAAATCATAAAATATGTTAAAAAATTACTTGTTTTTAACCGACTTCAAAAAAGGAGAAGGTTCCCAGTTCGGCTGAATTTTTTGTTTTGAAGTTTTCTATCTCCCGGATTCGAACGGCCAAGAGGTGGCAACCTTAGGCGGGGTGCGTGGGCCGAGCCGCCCGCCCGCCCGCCACGCGATCACTCCGTACCGACCGACGGTCCGCGCGCACGCCGCACCCCGACATAACCTCTTCACAACGCAGCCGACACTGCAACTACAGTCGTGATACAAAAGATAACCTTGCCCGTTGCATTCATTATTCAGTGACGTCAGACAGCAATCATGGCGCCTTACACAGGTACGATTCTTCTATTACTATTTGATAGTTTTCTCTATTGACGAACTGCGTCAAATAGGCAGCCTTTACCTCTACCGCTTTTATTTAACTGCCAGCCATTAAGCTAAAGTTATCTTGATTGTTTCATTATTCACGGGTCGATACCAATGAATGTTCATGAAATATTTGGCGTACCGACCGACGTGATCAATTCAATAAGAAAGTTCAGTCGTTCAGTCGTGCTACTGTGGTTAATATACGACCTTAATTCAGATGAACGTAAAGCAAAGTCACGCACAATACTGTGCCCTGTCACCGTTGTATACGGTTCAGAATAAAAATCAAGTTCTTACGTAGCAAAAACACGAGTGCACCTTGTGGGCACATCACCCTTTTATTTATTTCCTCTTTGTAAAAATTCTTACCATTTTCTTGTTTGTCAGTGTGTGTTTGTAATGGTTTGAGCTTATTTTAGTAAACATTAATATTAATTAGCAGCGGAAAGGATGGAGCGTCGTTAATAATTTAACCTTGATTCACGCACGTAAAATAACGACGAAAATATTGCTAGCCAGTCTTGTAGGTATAATCCGTTTATATTGAAATTAACTTTTATTTCTAATGAATTAGTATAAAAATGGGTTAAAATGCTCACAAAAGATGTCTTGGGCGGCTGACGTCATTGTACCATGTAAAATAGGTACCTACATATGACATTGTGTTTTCTAAACCTATCGACTTTTTTACTAATATCTTATTGCTAATAGCTTCTTTAGGTGTTTATCTTTTACACTCAATATAATAATATACTTTTACACACATACAAATCAATTACATATAAACCCATTGACCTAAGGCCTAGGCCCAAGGATCCATAATTTTCTTGATAGTCCTGTTGTCCTCAGACGATTTGTGATTTACTCACAACAAGCACACAACATTACACATACTATCAATTCTTTGATTCTTTAAAAGTCTACGTACTTTTTATATCTTTTCAATCTCATATCAACTCCCTGAGCGAAGCTGGGTACCACAGCTAGTGTGTAATGTAAAGAAAATGATAAAATTTTATGTAAGTATAAAACACTCAGGATTCCAATGTCATCATGTCTTCGGAGAAATGTCTTATAGAAAATCGACACGTAATGGTATTCAAATCAGATAATGAAATCGTCGGGTTCGCCTTTTTATTGGTAATATTCACAGAAGTTTAAAAGGAAAGTTAATAATAGGATTTGAAATGTTTTGAGTCGAGCTAATGGGGCCCTTTGAGACTTTCTTTCCCTAAAGTGGAAAAAACGTGTTATTATGACTGAGTTCTGCGGCAAATAAGTAGGTAGGTATACCTAGTTACACTTTCTTACCTGCTTTTACTTATTAAATATATTTACTTAATTAATTCGTTATTACATACCTATAATGGACAGATCGGATAAGTCTATTGTAGCACTTCAGTTTATTTTTGTTTGACTTGCCGTTGTAGAGATATTATTTTGAATACAAATAATCTCAAAAACAATATCGAGTCAAAAATACTCAGAATAAAATAGTATTTAAAACCTGGTAAAAATAAAGAAAGCAATGATGTATAGATATTTTGTTGACCGAGCGAGCGCGAAGCGTTTCCGTTCCAGCATAGGCAAAAATGCTTTCGTATGTCCGTCTGTCACGCTGTCCGGCTGTCCGGCTATCCGGCTGTCCGTTTGTATTCATCTACAGGTCGCATTTCTCAACCGATTCTCGTGAAATTTTGTGAACAGGTTCTATAATTACATAGAATTATTTTGTCAAGCCAGTTTTTCGAAATTTTCTCTACTACAGAGCCATTAGTGTTATCTTGTGTGTGTAGACAACCTGTTACATTGAGAGTTCTATGACGTTGACGTTTGAAGCCAACGTCATAGAACTCTCAATGTAACAGGTTTTGCCTCACTAGAGTTCAAGGAAATTGTAAGTACTGTTGTACGAAGTACTTACAATTTCCTTGCTAGAGCTAGAGATAATTGTTTACTTATACATAAAGACTTTAACTTATATAGAAATGATGAATATTAAATAACAATGACTTATCCTTACTAATTTTATAAATTATATAAATGCGAAAGTCCGTTTGTTTGTTTATTTGTTTGTTTGTTTGTTACGCCTTCACGTCTTAACTTCTGAACCGATCATCATGAAATTTTGCATACACGTTGTCAGGGGTACAGAGAAGGACATAGGGTAACTTTCATCCCGAAAAAAAGTATTGTTCCCGAGGGATAGCGAAAAACTCTTCCACGCAGACGAAGTCGCGGGCGGCCGCTAGTAGAAATATATATTCGTTTTCATTTCTCTGTTTACTGGAATTAAATGCTTTGGTTTTAAATAACGGATTATCACCAAACTTATTGACAACAAAAGGAATGACTCCTAACGAATTTACTAGCCAAGCTTTTTATAACAAACCCAAAAGTCTTTGAAATTTTCGTTCCGTTGATAATTAAATTAAAACATTCATTAAATGTTATCTAAAGTGTAATCTATTCTACATAATTTATGCTTTTAGAAGTATTCAACCAAATTGTTGTCTTCATATTTCAATCCTATTTTTTGTGGCTTTTAAATTGTTCGAATATCTTTGGTTGTTCCTATAAAATTTATTTAAGTAAACAAAATACAATTACATGCTTACCTACCAATTTTAAAGCGAAATATGTATATACCGAAAATACTGTCCAGTATGATATTATTTTCAGCGACCCTAATAGTAGTCAGGTTGTAGACAGCTATCAAATGTAAGCACCTGCAAACAGGTGCTTTGCAAACAGAGGACGAGGGTGCCGTTGTCATTAAGCTGTTTCGTTAGTCGCTCTGTACGGTTTAGCAACCGCACAATATGGGTCGAGTAACAAGTTGAATGTTCGCAATTTTGCGTATCAGCAGATTCCGCGACAATGTAATTTTATTTTATTGTAATTATAGTTAGTTAAGCATTAGCCACCTACAAACAAACACTTATATTATAACTTTAACTTTGTGAACGTAAATAAAACTATAACTAAAACCGCGACGTCGTTTAACTCAAAACATTAACTTTCTCTATAGTTGTAGGATAATCCTACATCTTTGTGGTCCTTCGAGCTTCCGTGTAAGCGGGACCAGAGTTCGTGAGTGTGACATCATACTTGTGGATTGCCTATTCCTGCACGCACGGAGACCAACCTGTGGACACCGTCATCTGTCTACGTCATCAACGGCTGCAAACCAACATCTTCGCAGTGTGTGATCTTGTGCTCTTTTGCGATAGCGAATCGGTTCGGCCGGCCTCCCACCAGCGGGTCTCACCGGTTGAATTGAGACGAGAGCGCACATATCGCATTTAGGGTACAGGCGCGCACACCTTGTGAATTAGCAGTCGGAACCCTTAACATCAATCAACATGAGCAATATCGAAGATCTACTAGCAAACCAAAACCAAGTTATTGAAGCAATGCAGCAACTGCTGCGTAACTTTAAGAAAGATCCAGCTGATCGAAAAACTCCAACTTATTTCAAGAAACGTCTAGAAGCGCTCGATTCATATTGGACGGAATTTCAAACTAACCATGTACAACTATGTGCAATTGGAGACCGGAACTATACTTATTTTTCCGAAAACTACTATGAAAAAGCAAAAAACTTTTTCAACGAAGCACGAACAACTATTGAACAAGCAAAACTAAGCGAACTATATACAAGAGAAAAGTCACCGTTGAACCCTAAAATGCAAGTAAGTGAACCTGAAACGTCTGGTGAATTTTCTACCTCTTATCAACCACAACAAAAACAAGAGAAGTCAACGAATCAAACTATTTCTCAAGGTAACGCTAGCAAGGCAGAAGAAATGTTACGGAAACAACGTAGCAACTTTAAGGCTTTTTCAAGGACGCTCGCATCTATTGACTTAGAAGAAATTAACGAAAAGTGGGAATTTGAGGATACTTTAAAGGATATGGAGTCAAGGTGGAAAACGATCGATTCACTGCATTGGGAGCTTGACAGTGAAGTGATAGGAGAACAAGAAGAGTACGAAAAATTGTTTGAAAAATATGAAAAGCAGTATAAGTCAATGAAAAAAGCACTTAACACCAAAATGTGGTCTGCGTCACATAAAGAAAAATCAACTCCTGTTATGGAACTGCCTGTCTTCAGTGGCGCGTACCAGCACTGGACCTCCTTCAAGGACTTGTTCATCGAAACTATCCACTCTAATCCAACGTTATCAAAAGCGCAGAAGATGCAGTTCTTGAAGTCTAAGGTCAAGGGCGAAGCTGAAAAACTTATCCAACATCTAGCAATCAGCTCAGACAATTACAATGTTTGCTGGGACATACTGAATAATAGGTACAACAACAAAAAACTTATTTTCTCTTCGCACCTGAATACTATGTTAAACTTACCAACTATACAGTACCAAACAGCTATATCTATTAAAAGAGTGCATGATACAACGAACGAATGTCTCAACGCCATAAAAAACCTTGGCGTTGATATTTCCACATGGGATCCAATTTTAGTGCATCTCTTATCACAAAAATTGGATACAGACACCTACAACGATTATATTGAGAGTCTGAAGCAACCAAGAGAGCTGCCCAGTCTTACAGAGTTTCTACAATTTTTGGAAACAAAATTTACATCTTTGGAGTCTTCGCGACGAAAGCAAGAGCGACCAACGACTGATTTACAACATCGTGGTCCATCAAACAACAAGTTCCAGCCTACATACAAAATATTCAGCGCTAACCAGAATCTCAATTCAAAACCGAAAACTTTTAATAACTCTACAAATAATAATTACTCGACATTGAACAAAACGACGTCGAATAACATTCCAAGCCACGTAAAATGCCCACTCTGCAGTAATGAACATGGATTATTTCACTGTAACGAGTTTATCAAATTACATTTGTTCGAGCGCAGGAAATTGATTGCGAAACATAACTTATGTAGAAATTGTTTGTTCGATCACAAGGGCAAACAATGCAAATCTGAGAAGAGATGCAGACAATGTAATGAACAGCACCATACGCTACTTCATCAAGATACATCTGTGAACAAAACGCCAAACAATAACATGGAAAAAACTAACAACCAGAATGCATCGACTTCAAGCAGTCATGCTTCGATGGAAGACATATCAGAAACACTTTTAGCTACCGCTCAAGTCAAGGTCAAGACTAACGATGGCGCGGAGATCGTTTTACGAGCGCTGATTGACCAGGGATCCCAAGTTTCCCTAATTACTGAAAACGCCGCTCAGATGCTCGAATTACCTCGACAGAAATGCAAAGGAGTAATTTTCGGGGTCGGAGCAAGAGAAAATAATTGTAAGGGTGCAATAACTATCACCTGCACTTCCATACTTAATAATCATACTTTCAACTCAGACGTCTACGTGATGCGCAACTTAATCAACAATCTACCAAACCGATCATTTACAAAACCATCAACATGGACACATCTGGAAGGTCTACAGCTGGCGGACCCGGATTTCAACATCAGCCGTCCCGTCGACATCCTCTTCGGGGCTGACATTTACTCTAACATTATACTAGGAGGAATAATTAAGGGAGAAGAAACACACCCTATTGCTCAACAATCCCTACTTGGCTGGATTCTGTGTGGTAACATGAGATCGTACCAATGTAACGTTATCCTAAACAATTTGGATGAAATAAGCAGATTTTGGATGATAGAAGATATCTCGGAGAGCTCTCAGATGTCTACAGAAGATCTTGATTGTATACAACAATACCAAACAACTACAACACGACAGGAGGATGGTCGTTATGTTGTACGGCTGCCCTTACACCCTGACGTCAACGAAAAATTGGGAGAATCACGAAAGAAAGCTGCTGCACAACTTCGCCAGCTAGAACAGAAATTTAGAAAAGTAGAAAACATCGAGAAAGATTATAAACTATTTATAAAAGAGTATGAAGAACTAAATCACATGCGACCTTGTGATAGTAACACGAAACCAAGCTATTATTTACCACACCACTGTGTACAGCGCGCCGAGTCATCAACAACGGCCCTGCGTGTTGTTTTTAATGCATCTGCCAAGACAACTTCGGGAGAAAGTCTAAACGACTTAATGTACCGCGGGCCTAACTTACAAACAGACCTACAATCTCTAATTTTGAAATGGAGGCTTTACAAGATTGCTCTTACCGCGGACATCGAAAAAATGTTCCGGCAAGTGTTGGTAAACGAGGAAGACCAGAAATATCAAAAAATCCTGTGGAGAGATTCGCCTGGTCAGCAAATTAGGGAGTTCGCTCTGACAACCCTAACTTATGGATTTAAAGCGGCCCCGTATTTAGCTATGATGACTATAAAACAACTAGCCAACGACGAGAGAAACAACTACCCTGAAGCCGCAGCCATCATAGAAACGTCTTTCTACATGGATGACCTACTTTACTCGTCTGACGACCTTGAAACTGCAACACGCATCAAAAATGACCTTAAAAACCTACTTTTGTCCGGTGGGTTTAACTTACGAAAGTGGTCTTCAAACAACCCTAAACTTTTAGATGACAACCCTACAAACAATGAACAAGAAGCATACCATTTTCGACACCAAGAGTCAACAAAAACATTGGGCTTGAGATGGAACCCTAAAGATGACAACTTTACTTTCCAAATAACAAGTGATATAAATTCGACTAATCGAGTCACAAAACGGTTGTTACTGTCAGAAATTTCCAAAATTTTTGATCCTTTGGGATGGTTGTGTCCGGTAACAACAAAACTAAAACTTATTTTTCAACAAGTATGGCAAGAAAACTTACGCTGGGACGATGAAATAACAGAAAATATCAAAAAAGAATGGTCGAAGATCAAAGGTCAGCTACCGGAAATTAACAAACTACAAATACCAAGATGGTTACAAGTGAAAAAACAAGATGAAATACAGTTGCATGGGTTCTGCGATTCGTCAGAAAACGCTTACGCTTGTGTGATTTATTGTAAGACCGAACAAAATTCAACAGTTATGGTAGCCGCAAAATCAAGACTTGTACCATCGAAGAAAGCCACTTCACTCCCGAGACTCGAACTTTGTGCCAGTTTACTGCTCGCCACACTGATGAAAAAAGTTCAAGAATGCCTACCTAATCACAAAATCACTTTATACGGCTGGTCTGACTCTACTGCCGTATTAGGGTCGCTACACGGTGATCATAACCGTTGGAAAACATTTGTATCGAACAAAGTGAAGAAAATAGTGACCACTATGCCTTCAAACTGCTGGCACTATGTTAAATCGCCGGAGAACCCTGCCGCCTGCGCCAGCCGAGGTATAACTCCAATTCAGCTGAAAGAACATCCTTTATGGTGGCACGGACCCCATTGGCTGCAAACTTTTCAACCTGGAACAGAAAATAACAAGATTAGTTATGAAACAAACGAAGAAACTAAAATAAACAAGCAACTACAAACAAACGTCACCACTAAACGTCACAGATCTGAGTGCTTAGTGCGAGTTTTCTTACTTATTCGATCGCGTTAAAGTAAACGCGATTTAGTATGGAATCGGAACAACGCCATCTCGTGACGAAAGGCTGTACTAGAAATCGTGAGTGTGAGTTTTTTACGCGGTCGATAGCGAGCAACGACAATCGAAAAGTGAAAACACCACGTGACCAAGTGAGAACGTTCTTGCTTGTGATTGGTTGTTTGTTATATTTCGCGAGTGCGAGTCGCGTTTTTGACATTTCGAATGGTTAACTTCAGTGAAAAAAACGTGAAATTGAGTGAGAAGATACCGTAACTTGTCACCTACTTTTATTCAGTGAAAAGCATAATATTTTGTAGTGAGAACATGGAAATGTGCTTTTTTAATTGTTGGAAGATGCTGGTTGCCGCAGGAGGCTCAATATAATCGGAATTTCATCTATGCCAGTCGTGCAAGATCTCGAGTTTCATTAAACAAACAATAATACGGGATGACGAATTTAGAGGTTATCATAAGATGTTTTAAGATTCTTTGCAAAGAATTGGAAGACAAAAACCAATTTAAAAGCATCCTAAAGAGCATTAATTTTGAATTAATGGTATGTATACGTCTTCTTTCTCAACACTTTGTACACAGCTGATAACCTAACCTAATAACTTGGTGTTTGACTCAACACATTCTTTTTAATTTTAGGTGATGGACGGGTCCTTCTCTACAAGTGTTGAAAAACATGTGTCGCAAAAATGTGCAGTGTATATCTACATAAATGAAGTTAATGAAGTTCTATGGAAGTCTTGACACCTAAAGATATTATAAACCTATAAACAACTACCTCTCCTGCTGCCAGCCTGGCTGTCAACGGTTAGTATCAGATATTCTAGTAAAGTACCTAGCAAAAAATAAAAGCCTATATTCTGGCTTGGTACTTAATAACATCAAAACGTTTAACTTGTAATTCAATTGTCATTGTTTATTTGTTACAGAAAGTATGGGATACCGAGCAAGGTCATTGTCAAATAGTTGTTTCATTATTAAAGAAGAACATCTATTCTTTTCAGCAAGAAACATTATTATTCGATGAAGGTGCAAGTGGTTAATATTAATACCTACATTTATAAATAAATTTGAACTGAATTGAAGTCTTTTATTTTAATAATTTCAGGTTTAAAGAACCTACCTAGCTAGGTACTATTATGTCTACAACAATCACTAATTTTTAAGGTTAATAGGTACCTATATTCTAGGGCATAAATTTGTGGCATCAGACAAAAGTGACTGCACCTTAAGACCTTCATATTGTAGTATAATGAACATTTTGCTAACGTTAAGCTAGGTACGTATCTATATAGGTAGTTAGGGATCATAATTTTAATAAAATAAAACAAGTGCTTAAGAAATTATGGAGTTTTAATAAAGTTAAAAAATACAAAGGTACTTGATCTTATTGTAACCTCCTTAAATTAATTAGATAAATGCTATAATCAATTAATCAGTCTTAAATTTTATTATGTCACTAGTTACCGCTTACTTATATAGTAATAATCTTTGGCATAATAACTATTTGATAACTAACAATATTCATTAAAAAAATCTACCTATTGCATTGCAATCAAATTGTAGTAATGAGAAACAATATAAGTACTTACCTACCTAGGTACCTAAGTAGAAATTTTATATAGTACCTACATAGTATCAAAGAATAATTAATTTGAATTTTATAAAATTATTGTGTACTTACCAACTCTACACCTAAAGTAGGTGGGCAAGTAAAATATTAAAACTAAAATGTAAATACCAATATAGTTCTTAATGATTACAATATATATCAACTAATTTCTCCATTAATTCCAAGCCTTAATACTAATTGTTGCCAGTCTCTTTGGGTTTGTAGTTCCATTTCTCTTATTCTATTTTTCTTTCTTCTCTTCTATAATATATAGTCCTCATGTTGCCTGTGTCTGATTCTTCTCCATTCCTCATCGGCCTGGAGAAATATTAGACAGGTTTGTTCAGTTTTTGTGAGCCTCACCAGTCTTCGAGGTGAACATATATTTAATTCAGAACCACTTTAATCTTGAAACACTTCAAAACACCTTTTTTTTCACAATACTTTTTAGGTACGTTCTTCGGTTCTTCGGTGAAGTGTACAATACACAATCAAATCACCGTCGTCGTTTAGTTAATTTGATTCTTCAAGTGTCCTATTTCGCCCATCTCAACATTTTAGGCGATAAGCTTAATTTTATTTACAAAAGATTAGAAAGATTTAGGTTAGGACCGGCCTTGCGCCAACTTATTTGAAGTTTGACTGAATTAAAAAGTAAACATTCCTAGAACCCTACCAAATTTAAAAGTAGCAGTTTTCCTTTGGCTAGATAGAAAGATACCCCTTTTAGAATCGGTTGGATTATATCACGACGTAAACTTAGTACCAACATAAGAAGACAATTAAACGCTATTCACGGTGAGTAAACGTGGATCGAGCGGTAACATGTAACTTCATCTCACACTCGCTCGTTGTCGATTTACGCCGCGTTTGACGTTTACTCGATTAACGCGATAGTAAAGTAATTCGCATGAATTTAAGAAACTCGCACTAAGCACTCTGACGTCATCGACGATATACTTACGCGAAACAGCTGTCTGGGTCGAGTTACACGAGTCGTCGCATGGATACTAAGAACGGTATCGCGTGACAAACATCGACCGCAGTACCTAACTACACCGGAACTTAAAAAAGCAAGAAATATTATAATTAAACATATTCAACTTACCTCTTTTGAAGATGAAATTTCCAACCTCGAACAGAAGAAAGAAGTGGACAGAAAAAGCAAACTCTTACCTTTGAACCCCTTTTTGGATCAAGATGGACTTCTCAGAATGGGAGGACGTATCAGCCACGCCAACATCCATGAAGATCAAAAACACCCCATCATTATTCCACACGAAGGTCATTACACTGATCTTTTGATCGATCAAGCTCACCTGATTACATTTCACGGAGGAGCCCGCCTTACGACAGCAAACTTAAGGAAACAATATTGGATTATCGGTGGCATTAGGGCTGTCAAAAAACGACTTCATAACTGCGTGATTTGTCGAAAACAAAATCCAATAAAACAACAACAGCTGATGGGTGATTTACCCGCGGCAAGATGCAACCCTTCAAGAGTGTATAGTCACTGCGGGGTTGACTACACGGGGTATATCGATGTGAAAACCAACAAAGGCCGAGGCGTAAAAACAACAAGAGGTTACGTAGCTGTCTTCGTATGCATGGTCACGAAGGCAGTCCACTTGGAAGTGGTCTCGGACCTTAGCTCATCATCCTTTCTATCAGCCCTGAAAAGATTCGCTGCCAGACGTGGAGCTCCGCAACACATGTACAGCGATAATGGCACGAATTTTGTCGGAGCCAACAACGTACTGAAACAAGAATTTGTCAACCTGAAAGAAATACTCGATCCTCAATTTTTCGCAGCGATATCAGACATGCAAATAGAATGGCACTTCAATGCCCCATCGTGGCCGAGCGCGGGAGGACTTTGGGAGGCTGCAGTAAAGAGCCTAAAGTACCACCTCCGCCGCGTCATTGGTGAACAGAAGCTCACATATGAAGAGCACTCAACACTTCTATCTCAACTCGAAGCCTGCCTCAACAGCCGACCACTGCTACCACTCAGCGAAGACCCGGACGATTTTGACTACCTGACGCCGTCACATTTTCTTTCAAGTGGCCCCACACTAACTATTATTGAAACTGAAACTGATGAACGCACGCGCTGGCAACTTGTACAGAAAATCTACAAAGATATTTGGAAGAGGTGGC
The DNA here is from genome assembly GCA_943789525.1 of Agriphila geniculea. Taxonomy (NCBI): domain Eukaryota; kingdom Metazoa; phylum Arthropoda; class Insecta; order Lepidoptera; family Crambidae; genus Agriphila; species Agriphila geniculea. Next base: position 10,760,590 of record OX038873.1, on the reverse strand, counting down.
AGTCTGAGTATTTAACTCAGTTGTCACCACGCAGCAAGTGGCGGCAAGCACGAGAAAACATGAACATCGACGACGTCGTAATTATTCACGACGCCAATTTACCAGCTGGGAAATGGGCACTGGGAAGAGTGATCGAGTTACACCCAGGAAAAGATGGTCATGTTCGAGTGGTCACCATCAAAACAAAAAACGGAACAATGAAACGCCCTATTACCAAACTATCGAAACTACCCGTATCATCAAAACCTGAAAATAAAGAAAAATCGGCCACATCAAACGAATTTCTGAGCAACGAAAACAAACAACAACAAAACGAACAAAAACAACAAACAAACAAGAAAACAAAAAAGAGATTATGCAATTTGATATGGGCCATCTTATCACTATTGATGATTATAACACCCGCTCAGTGTAACTACAGCCTTACCAACATAAATAGTAGCCAAAGTCTATATTTTGACAAGATAACGGACATGCATCTTATGCGCGACGAATGGAAACTGATTGTGTTTTATGACATGGATCCCTACTGGCATGGAATACAAACGTTCAAAGACTATATCGCAAGCTTAGAAAACATATGTTCCACTTCCGAGAATCGTCACCAGTGCGACGTCATCCTACTGCAACTACGTCACGCTTACGACGAGTTAAACTATTACAGTGGAATGCTCCTTAGCCAGCAAGAAACAAACTCAAGACGGCGACGCCGGGGGCTTATCAACGGCATTGGCTCTATAGCAAACAGTTTATTTGGTTTACTTGATCAAGATTTTGCTGAAAAATACGAAAACGACATAAATCTAATAAAAGAAAACGAAAAGCATCTTGTCCAGCTCTGGAAGAACCAAACTTCGCTTGTGGAAGCTGAAAACAATTTATTAAAACGAGTGGAAGAAACTATCGACCGACAACATAAAATATATAACCAACACCTCGTCATACTTGATAAGGCTGCGAACACAATGGCAACTGAAATGAAAGATATGAAGCAACTTAGCGATTTTACACTTACATCGATTATCGCTAACAACATTTTAGAGAATTTAAAAGGACTTCAGGAAACACTTTTGGATACGATAACGGAAATTCATTACGGAAAATTTGACATTCATCTATTAAGTCCTAAACAATTAACAAAGGAGCTGAATATAATTTCAGGACATCTTTCAAGCGATTTGACTTTGCCGATCGAAAACATACAAACTGATTTAAGAACACTTTACCATTTGCTGAAAGTAAAAGCAAGGATGACTACGAACTATTTCATTTTCGAAATCAAAATTCCTCTTATAACTCGTGATAATTTCGAAATATACAGCTTAATACCGATTCCTCAAGAAACTGAAGAATATATGGCAAAGATAAGACCGCTCGCTGATCATATCGCCATAAACTTAAAGAAAGATGCTTACATACCCTTAACAGAAATGGAACTAAGATCTTGCATACCATATAATTACAAAACTCTGATGTGTCCTTTACAACAACCAATATATCACCTAAAATCAGACGAGAATCTCTGCGTCAAGATAAAAGATACAGATCAATGTGAAACTTCGCATACAATATGTACTGACATGTGGACACAACTTAATAAAATAAATACGTACTTATTTTTCTGCTGTGGACAACGAACAATAAGAATCATATGCGAGAATCAGGTTGCAGCCGAACGCGTCAGCAAGGCCGGAGTTATCGCACTCGGGGAAGGATGCGTCATCAAGGGCGAAACCTTCACGATATATTCGCATACGCAGCAATCTAATACTATGACAGTACAATCACCTGTCCTCAAGGTTGACATACATCCGATCAACAACATCTTTAATACTAGTATACCATTAGTCCAACTTAAAGGAATTAATGGATCCAACTTTGAGTATTTTGGAAAAGAATTTGACGTCCTTGACAAGCGAATCCAACAAATGAAGAGCAAGGATGTCAGTGAAATAATAACTGACACGGACAGCCTCACCACACATGACGTACACCAGTACATAGTGCTATACGTACTGGCCGGCGTGATACTAATCACAGCAGGCACCTATATTTGGCGGCGCGGACGGGCGCGCTGCACCGCAACTATCTCTTCAACAGCACGCCGTGATAACCCACCTGCCGAGCCTCCGATCCCACTGACACAACGTCCGAAGATTCGCACCGCCAACGAAACAGTTATGGGACGACAATCAATTGCGGGTCCAGCTATATACGGCCGCATAAACAAGTCTACGTCACCGGGCATAAGAAAACTTTTTAATGACAGTGATAGTGCTTAGTGTGTGATGTGTGAAATACCTTTTTAACTATTTTTTAACATTTTATTTTTTCTTAACCTTACGCTTGAACTTGTATTGCTTTATTTTATAACTATCTACGTGTATCTTTATCTCATCTCGTCCTCGGGAGCATGTACGGTTTAGCAACCGCACAATATGGGTCGAGTAACAAGTTGAATGTTCGCAATTTTGCGTATCAGCAGATTCCGCGACAATGTAATTTTATTTTATTGTAATTATAGTTAGTTAAGCATTAGCCACCTACAAACAAACACTTATATTATAACTTTAACTTTGTGAACGTAAATAAAACTATAACTAAAACCGCGACGTCGTTTAACTCAAAACATTAACTTTCTCTATAGTTGTAGGATAATCCTACACGCTCCATCACTTGGGCTTACATTTTAAACACTGCCAAGCCAAACGTTTTGATATTACGTACACATAATTAAAAACATAATTAAATGAACGATGGGTTTAAAAAAAATCAGGCCAGGCAGGGATCATTCTCACTAGTTCCAGTGGATATAGGTCCATGGAACTACTGATACTTTTTATTCTCAATATTCGTTCTCACTAGTTCCATTGCCAATGGAATTAGTGAGAACGAATATTTATTTAACGAAAAAGCTAACTTTTTATGTATAAAAAATCATATCACTGTCGTTGATAATTACGAAATCGAAGATTTGAACTTTGTTTTTAAAGTTTTTTACACGACTGCCCAAAAAGGAGTGTATTGTGGGTATGTGAGTTTCTTTATTTCACCATAACTTCTAATTGGCTCAACGGATTTGGATGTGTGGTATCCGTTAGAATACTTACATCATTCCGAGTGACACTGGCTATATTTTTTTTTGAAAAAAGTCAATATGGTGACTGTACGACGCCATTTCCAAATGTGAAAATAAAATTTTTCTTCAATTATTATCATATGGGCATCAAATGAAAGGCCTTAACTTAAAGAGCACATTTCAAAACTATATAATTTGTCCTTAATTTGTCCCTAAAATGTGTGAAATAAAAATAAATAAATAAACAAATCTGTTCAGGCGTTTGGAAGTTACGCTGGAATTAGTATTATATTATCTGTGGGTGAAATAAAGAAACTCTGAAAAAACACTGAAAACAATATACTCCTTTTTGGGCAATAGCGTAAAAAGTGCTTCGCGCCTGGCGCCGAAAGAGCTTTTTTTAAAAGCTACTTATTAAAATCTCTTTTTATCGACTTCAAAAGAAGGGAGGTACTCAATTCGACCCGTTTTTTTTTGTATGTACACCGATTACTCTAAGACGGCTGAACCGATTGAAATGATTCAAACGTTATTATTACATTAGGTAAAAATTCAAGTTGATCCCATTTTTTTAAAATTTTGAAATCGGTTCAGTACTTTTCAAGTAATCTTGCAAAAAGCACGAAAATAGTATGATTTTGTGTGAACTACCTCGATGATCAGTCGTATAACTTCTTTGTTTATGAACTGAATAAGATAATTATTTTTTTGTTGGAAAAGGGATATCTTATGTGTAGTTCTTTAACCGACTTAAAAAAAGGAGGTTCTCAGTTTGACCCGCATGTATGTATGTTTCTCCGCGATTAACTCACGTTTGGCTGACCCGAGTTTTCTACCTAAATAATATACCTACACTACCTAATACAAAAGGTACCTACACTAAAAATAAAAAAATAAAAAAAATGATTAAAAAAACAAAAAACCGACTTCAAAAAACCTACCTCTAAAAAGCAAGAAATAATAGTCGTAATAATAAAAACACGTCTATTGAAGTCGGGTGTAGCTTTAAGAATAAAAAAAATGAATTTGTACTCCAGCCCCACCCGACTTCAATAGACGTGTTTTTATTATTACGACTATTATTTCTTGCTTTTTAGAGGTAGGTTTTTTGAAGTCGGTTTTTTGTTTTTTTAAACATTTTTACACTATTAATTACTAGAGTCTAAACACAATAATGCTGACTTGTTTTTTAAAATGCAATAGACGCTGATAAAAAATGTGTCGTAAAACTGTTTCAAAAATAATGGAGATTTTATCTTTATATATGAAACAATAAAAAACGAAATGCTAATATATTAAATTCTAATACTGAGTAATGAAATGAAAGTATAATAAGTATTCCGGCTTAATGAAGTCAAGTTTTAATTTTATTGAGTGGTGTCCGTTAAAATACAGTATAATTTTAGTCACGAATGTAGGTTTACTTGCATCTTATATAACTTTATTTGAATTCTACCAAAAAAACATGAAGTAGGTTTGAATGGTGAAATATAATTACTTAAAACTTTTCGTTAGCTTTGTTTTATACACCATAAAAGCACAAATAACGACCCGCCTGACCGCAAAGGTGTCAACATAGGTTAAACCTACCATTTCAAAGCATTTATAGCTTTTTATGCCTTTCTTAAATTAATCCTTGTTATGCTAAACATTTAAATAATTCATAAACATGGAAACAGAGAGATTTAATTTCTTTAAGTACTTCTAATTATGGTCGAAGTTAAATATTAACTGTTAAATATTTATAAAAAATGCTTCACTATCTTACATCTTTTCCACTTGTTAAAGTAACCTTAACGTCATCGAGTAGGTGGTGTCATGTGCCAACGATTATAAACACTATAATAAACGTGGCGTAATTAGGTCTAAAGGAAGTTTGTAAGCGTCGTTCACAGGACAGAGTGCTTAGTGCGAGTTTTTTAAATTCATGCGAATTACTTTACTATCGCGTTAATCGAGTAAACGTCAAACGCGGCGTAAATCGACAACGAGCGAGTGTGAGATGAAGTTACATGTTACCGCTCGATCCACGTTTACTCACCGTGAATAGCGTTTAATTGTCTTCTTATGTTGGTACTAAGTTTACGTCGTGATATAATCCAACCGATTCTAAAAGGGGTATCTTTCTATCTAGCCAAAGGAAAACTGCTACTTTTAAATTTGGTAGGGTTCTAGGAATGTTTACTTTTTAATTCAGTCAAACTTCAAATAAGTTGGCGCAAGGCCGGTCCTAACCTAAATCTTTCTAATCTTTTGTAAATAAAATTAAGCTTATCGCCTAAAATGTTGAGATGGGCGAAATAGGACACTTGAAGAATCAAATTAACTAAACGACGACGGTGATTTGATTTTGTATTGTACACTTCACCGAAGAACCGAAGAACGTACCTAAAAAGTATTGTGAAAAAAAGGTGTTTTGAAGTGTTTCAAGATTAAAGTGGTTCTGAATTAAATATATGTTCACCTCGAAGACTGGTGAGGCTCACAAAAACTGAACAAACCTGTCTAATATTTCTCCAGGCCGATGAGGAATGGAGAAGAATCAGACACAGGCAACATGAGGACTATATATTATAGAAGAGAAGAAAGAAAAATAGAATAAGAGAAATGGAACTACAAACCCAAAGAGACTGGCAACAATTAGTATTAAGGCTTGGAATTAATGGAGAAATTAGTTGATAAATATTGTAATCATTAAGAACTATATTGGTATTTACATTTAAGTTTTAATATTTTACTTGCCCACCTACTTTAGGTGTAGAGTTGGTAAGTACACAATAATTTTATAAAATTCAAATTAATTATTCTTTGATACTATGTAGGTACTATATAAAGTTTCTACTTAGGTACCTAGGTAGGTAAGTACTTATATTGTTTCTCATTACTACAATTTGATTGCTATGCAATAGGTAGATTTTTTTAATGAATATTGTTAGTTATCAAATAGTTATTATGCCAAAGATTATTACTATATAAGTAAGCGGTAACTAGTGACATAATAAAATTTAACTGATTAATTGATTATAGCATTTATCTAATTAATTTAAGGAGGTTACAATAAGATCAAGTACCTTTGTATTTTTTAACTTTATTAAAACTCCATAATTTCTTAAGCACTTTTATTTATTTTATTAAAATTATGATCCCTAACTACCTATATAGATACGTACCTAGCTTAACGTTAGCAAAATGTTCATTATACTACAATATGAAGGTCTTAAGGTGCAGTCACTTTTGTCTGATGCCACAAATTTATGCACTAGAATATAGGTACCTATTAACCTTATAAATTAGTGATTGTTGTAGACATAATAGTACCTAGCTAGGTAGGTTCTTTAAACCTGAAATTATTAAAATAAAAGACTTCAATTCAGTTCAAACTTATTTATAAATGTAGGTATTAATATTAACCACTTGCACCTTCATCGAATAATAATGTTTCTTGCTGAAAAGAATAGATGTTCTTCTTTAATAATGAAACAACTATTTGACAATGACCTTGCTCGGTATCCCATACTTTCTGTAACAAATAAACAATGACAATTGAATTACAAGTTAAATGTTTTGATGTTATTAAGTACCAAGCCAGAATATAGGCTTTTATTTTTTGCTAGGTACTTTACTAGAATATCTGATACTAACCGTTGACAGCCAGGCTGGCAGCAGGAGAGGTAGTTGTTTATAGGTTTATAATATCTTTAGGTGTCAAGACTTCCATAGAACTTCATTAACTTCATTTATGTAGATATACACTGCACATTTTTGCGACACATGTTTTTCAACACTGGTAGAGAAGGACCCGTCCATCACCTAAAATTAAAAAGAATGTGTTGAGTCAAATACCAAGTTATTAAGTGTTAGGTTATCAGCTGTGTACAAAGTGTTGAGAAAGGAGACGTATACATACCATTAATTCAAAATTAATGCTCTTTAGGATGCTTTTAAATTGGTTTTTGTCTTCCAATTCTTTGCAAAGAATCTTAAAACACCTTATGATAACCTCTAAATTCGTCATCCCGTATTATTGTTTGTTTAATGAAACTCGAGATCTTGCACAACTGGCATAGATGAAATTCCGATTATATTGAGCCTCCTGCGGCAACCAGCATCTTTCAACAATTAAAAAAGCACATTTCCATGTTCTCACTACAAAATATTATGCTTTTCACTGAATAAAAGTAGGTGACAAGTTACGGTATCTTCTCACTCAATTTCACGTTTTTTTCACTGAAGTTAACCATTCGAAATGTCAAAAATGCGACTCGCACTCGCGAAATATAACAAACAACCAATCACAAGCAAGAACGTTCTCACTTGGTCACGTGGTGTTTTCACTTTTCGATTGTCGTTGCTCGCTATCGACCGCGTAAAAAACTTACACTCACGATTTCTAGTACAGCCTTTCGTCACGAGATGGCGTTGTTCCGATTCCATACTAAATCGCGTTTACTTTAACGCGATCGAATAAGTAAGAAAACTCGCACTAAGCACTCAGTTCATTAGCCCTCGGCTACTTTATTGGGCGGCTAAAGTTTGTTTGATGGACGTCACTCACGACCGTAACGCTACCTCGATTTATAGTGAACACGCAAGCCAAGCGAACGAGCTTCTAAAGTGCTTTATCGAATTTATTTGACTTATCCCTTGAATTAAAATGTAGAGGTACTAATTTAACTATAAATTATACTAAATAAAGTAGATTTTTTAGTGTTCCGTAGACAAGTCAACAAGGAACACTTATAGCTTTGCCATGTCCGTCTGTCCGCTTGTCCATCCGTCTGCGGCTTAGCTCAGAGTCCCTGAGTACTAAAAAGCTGTAATTTAGCACTTTTTTGGAGTAGTAAAATTATGTACTCCAAAAAAGTGGAAGAACAAAATTTCGGAAAACATTTTATTTTAGTGTACCTCCCCTACACGTAAAGTGGGGATGAAAAATGTTTTCTTATCAATCTTATAAGATTGATCCAACATTGCTAGTGTCGTTGAATAGTCTTTCAATAATATTGTGGATTTGTAAAAACCACTTATTGATTCAGGCATCCGTTCGCGAAATATTAAGCTTTAAAGTACAAAATTTTGTTAGAGTCGAGTGTGGCTCCAGGTAGACGGATGCTTTTAGAAACGTGAAAAAATTCAGGTCAGTTGTAAAAATAATGAAGTTAAAAGGAAAACTATCACTGCCAGGTAGGCTTTACAAGTTAACTAGTAATAGTCGAAACTTACAAAATTAATTTATATTGGAAAAGTTTTCGTAGAACTCATTGAATGGTTAGGTTAGGTTAGTTATATTTGTTAGTTGTGTTGTTTTACATATTTATATAAGTTTGTAGCCATATGGTAATTGTATAAGGTAACTGCGGAATAAGCTGCGTGTGGTGTGGCTCGACACGCACTTGGCCAGTTTTAATAATAAGTACCTATCGAAACTATACAAAAACAGATTAATCATGTTAATGGCAAAAATGAGCTAACTTTCCAGGACAAAAAATAAATAATGTTTTAATGTGGAATGTTGAACTCTAGGTTATGCATAGTGACAGAATGTGCTGCGTGTGTCGTCGCGAGGGCTAATAACATTATAGTCCACACACAGTCTGCACAAAGCTGCAACCTACATAGTGCTCCATTATGTTTAAAGCCTTTCGCAGTATTTGAAACCCCGCTCCGCTAACACGTTTTGTTCAAGTTGTTATGTATGTCGCAATTGTAAGTTATATGGAACTTGTTCATAGTTACAAGTTTCCAATCTTGCTCCAACAAAAAGTAACCCAAGTTGTAGCCGTTCCGTCTCTCGGCATCCATTGTGCTGCAAATAGCAATTCCCTATTTCGCAAGTGCATTCCCAGCCGTACGTCTCCCAGGTAGTAACCAGACCTTTTTAAAGGATGTCACCAAAAATGGCCCAAATGATGTACCGAGGTACACTCTGCGGAAAAAAATACCTTATAATACCCTGAGTAATATACCAGTAATCTTCTTTTTTCTAGTAATTTGGAGACGAGGAAAAAAAATGAAAAATGCTCTCGATATAAGAACCTATTACACAGATTATATCATAACATTCAGCTCCTTGATACTTGAAAAACTGTTAAGTTGACATGACAGCTGTTGTCATTGTCAGTTGAAGTTGATTTTATTAAACTCGGAAGTCGGAATGACGTTTCTCTCATGACGTTTTGTTTGACAGTTCTTTTGACGTTTTGTTACTTGCAGGGAGGCATAAAAACTGTTCCCACAGTGTTAATTTGAGAGGTTAGATTTTTTTGCCTATTAATTCCGATATGTAATGATATTTTTTAACATGTTTAACTAATATAAATGAACATTTGCGATATTAAACTGAAAGTGAATATCCAGTATTGTCATATTATAATTTGAATATGCTACAAGTAGTTCACACTTTTATTGATTTATTTCTAAGTTTTTAGTAAAGATTGAGTTAAAATAACATCATTTTCGGAATCCTCGAATTTTTCCCTACATTTTGGTATACATGTACCTCAGGTACACAAAATGGGCCGAAATGTATGAGCGATTAGCGACCTCCTTTAGAATCGGGGGTTCAAACCTGTTTCTATGGAATAGGAACTGAATTATTTGATCGTTTTATTGAATGAAAAATTTGTAAACGCGCTCTGAGAAGCGTACATAACGTACTCAGGCCCGATCATATTTTAATACAATACAATGTGTGATAATAATAATTAATAAAAATACAAATCGTTATTAGCTGTGATCGTAAGTTTCAAATTGCTTTTCCTTACGCTCACAGCAAAAATCGATTTTGCTGCGAGATTTCTCACTGGCAGATGAGAAAAGTTGTATATTTCACATGAAAGTAAAATTTTTATGTCTCGAGCTTTAAAATCATCGCTGTGCTTAAAAATAAGTTTGCTCACTTGTTGATATTTGTTCCACAAGTGAGCAAAGTTACTATATTTGTAGCTTGTAGTACAAAGGGTGCATATTGATTAATCTTCACTGATAATTGTTTAATCAAGTCTGTTGGTACACATATTAACGTCGTCGCTAAGTGAAAACATTGGCCAACGAAGGTACGATCGCACCTAAGGGAATTACTTTAGAACGTAATTTCATTAGTCATGGCATAATGGGTATTAATATATTGCTTCTATTCTTAGCATGTTTTATAAAAAAAAGCATGTTTTATAAAAAAAATACGGCACGCAAGTGGTAGTTTGTTGGTACAAATATATAGCTACTGCTCAGCTACCTACTGAAAATTATACACGGTTAATTTTAAAGTATATCTAAAGATGAAATGGGGCTTTCACATCAAGGAAAATGAACAGCTTTTACTATGGGGCCAACCACGAAATCGCGAAAAAATAATCAGCTGTTCCATACATTATAGTCGAGTCGATGTTGTACTTTTCTATGGAACAGTTGATTGATTTTGCGATTTCGTGGTTGGCCCCATAGTAAAAGTTGTTCATTTACGTGGTCTGAAATCCCCATTTCATTTTTAGATATAGTTAAAAATTAACCGTGTATTCACGTTGGCTAATTATTTTTTATAAGGTTTTTTAAACAGCATGCTTTTACTTTTATTGAGCTACCAATCGAGATTACATATTTTGTTATTCACTCATAATAGAAAATTGAACGAAGGTTCTATTAAAGCGACTATCCAGTGTCTATAAAGTGGCACCCTCATTTTAATAAGCATGTTGACTATTTTTTTATTTTATGTTACATAAATTACCCCTAAAAAAGAAACATTTGTATAAGAATTATTACGCTATAGCATGAAAACTGCCCGATATATCACAGTTTAAAATGCACAAAATTGGACTCACCCGAAAACGCTCCATACTAACGGCTACCGCCGTCACACCTTCCTACGTTGTATGCAACGCTTAGGAAATTTGTTCGGCAGCTATATTAAATATTGTGTTTATCAAAATGGTTTCTTTGACAAATTTGCTATAAATTTTACGGACTAATTAAATATATTATTTATTTTAACAAATTTTATACTTTTAAATGGACTTGTCCACCCAACTTTGAAGGGTCATAAAACAATACGCAATATATAAAACCAAGAGGTATACAAGCTACTCTAAAAGTTTGATATGTTTACGATTTTTATTAGTATTTCGTTATTTTATTCATAAGTCAACATCCCTATTAAATTAATTGCTCGCAAAGTACATAATGTATCGAAAATTCACATGTACAGATAGCTAAGCTAAGCTAAGCTAAGGTTCTATAATTTATTTACAAATAATCAGTAAAATATAATTCGTTGTAGTAGTAGTTAGCAAAAGGGCAAAAAGTGGCCACTTCTTCTTTTGTTACTTCTACTACAACGAACTATATTTTCCTGAGCTTATTATTTCTAAATAAAATATAGAACCTTAGCTTCAATCTGTACATGAATGTACAAGCTGTACAATGAATTTTCGATACATTATGTACTTTGCAAGCAATTAATTTCACTATAGGGCGCCACTATGAAGTATAGGGCCTTAATGAAAAAAAAATCGGTTGGCACTCCGCTCCGGGAGTGCCGGCAGAAGTGAAAACTTGAATCTTAACGTTGTGCATTTGTGATATTTTGAAATAACCGGCAAAGTATTAAAATTATTTCTTCCCTATTACTATACAGTCACACAATTTAATCAGTTTGTAATTAGAGAAAAATTCTAAAGATTTCGCGCCAGTGGCCTTTTTAATTTCTACATGCACGCATTCTACGATTTGAACTTATAATCACAGAGTATAAATAAGTCTATGATTTCACCGAAGAGATCGCTGCTATTAGTTCCATTTTCAAAATTAGCGCGTGGCATAAGTGTTTACGTTATAAAATGAAGCGCCGCCATTTTCAACGCGCCCCGTAGAAAGAGAGGGGGATACTTCCGCTGTCAGCTGTCTTCTCTCCATCCGTCACATCCGTCTTACGCATTTTCGATCAGCCACGTGATTCCTGACGCGAGTTTAGCATTTTTTCCCCATACAAAAAGCGCACAACGCCGCTAAAGAAGTTTTCACTTCAAAAATGTGGTAGGTATAGTTTATTCAATGGTTAGGCGACTGAGTATATTTTATTAAGACTTTTTTTGCAGTAGTGAATAGGTAATTCTGTGAACTAGCCGGTACACACCCCCTAGTTCATAAAAGGAATAGCTCCTGAAAGCTCAGAAATTTGTATAATTATTATACTTACCTTACAAAACACAAGAAACTTGAATGTAAAGATGTCATTGTGTGATGCTCTTATGGTGTAAAGGACTTTCTCTTTAGAAGACTGATATGAGTAAAATCGAAATAAATCTTCGTGTTAGTAATTGCTGGAAGTGGTAATACGCATAGGTCCTTATAAACAAGCAACGTCTAAAGATTGCATCACTTATTTATGACTAGTTTAACCTACTATTTTAATCTCGAGACCTTCCTGATTTGCTGGTAGCAAACCTTCAACCTTCGTTTGTGTAGTGTGTAAATATTATAAAAGCCCGACAGAGGAAATAATCACTACGTTTTACTACCTACATCGGATTTTGACTAGCAGCTCGATACTGTTTTGTTTTTTTATAGCATTTTCCTTTCGTTGTTTATGACGGATAATTCAAATCAGACGTTTTCATACCTACCAGCACGTAGTGATTATTTCCTCTATGCCTACCAGTAATGAGTAAGTATGCTGTAAAACAATACGTTATAGTCCTTACTTATGAAATTGACGTTTTGTATGTAGATTTTTTAACAAATTGCATTTTCCATACTAGCATTTTCATAATTCATTTAACAACCGTGAATGCTATTGTAACAAAACTTTTATACAAAGGTTTGAACATTAAGCTAACTTAGACAACATTTAACTTAAGCGAAAAAATCCCCTCCCTCCCCCCCCTTGTGCTTTAAACTATTCTGTAATTTGTGAAAAAGCTTGATTCTGTTTTTTTATTTAGCGTTACGGCTTATTTATTTTATGATAGCAATATTTCTTTAAAGATTGTCGCGCCGTGATGTCGAGACTAAATGATTATCCCTCGTATTAGGAGGGAACCGTCTGGTCTAGACATAATATTGAGGAGCCTTAAAGAGGCGAAATCCTTATCACACAACATCATGAACTTGCATTTCTGTAATATCGCTGCGAATCAGGAAAACTAGGAATTTATTTTTTGTATTTTTTCAGATTCTACAATCTCTCTGGTCAATTTAGCTCTGGGTAACTGGGCTCTGTTAAATACCTACCACCATCCAACTTGACCTACTTCTACGAAAGTCAAAAAAGTTAGCAATCTCAAGCTCAATCCCAAAAACCGATTACAATAGGTACTTACAGATTATTGAATTCCGCTCTTATTTCGTAGACGAGAGATACGCTTTTAAGTTATTTTTTAATGTATTTGGAGTATAATCTTAGTTTAGTGTTTATTTTATAAGTTACACTGCGAAAGAAAATACTGGGTCATTTTGAACTTACCATCCAAATTTTGAGGATGTGTTCAGTCCATGAAACTGAACAACTTTCTCTAAGGAACACATGGTCAAATATGTAAAATAAAAATTGACTTTCCATACAAATCAAAGAGATCACGTGATCAATTTAGTATGGGATGACCAAAATTTTATGGCGAAATTTGACACATATTTCTTAGAGAAAGTTGTTTATTTTCATGGACTGGACACATCCTTAAAATTGGAATGGTAAGTTCAAAATGACCCGATATAAGGTACCTTTTTTTAAAATGTTATTAGTTAATTTTATTTACATCTCAATGGAATGAGACTGATGGCACTATTTTGTTAAAATTAATATCAGAGTGATATTAACCCTGGTGCCCCCCGAAAAATAATGTTACTAATAAACAAAAGGTTTACATCGTTGTATGTTAAATATTTCTGTAAACACATAAAAGGTTTTGATGGTTACTGTAGAGTGACCTTTTCTATAAGTCAAAACATAATTAAATATCATGTAAATTAGCTACTTACGTATCATTGCCTTAGCACGTAGTTAGAGAAGGACACCGAGGCAAGTGTATTCTTTGTTTCACCAAACCCTTTGTTCAGAGTCACAGAAATATCCTCTCAGATATCAAGGGTAATAATTTGAATGAGATAATGGTGACAGCAAATTATTGTGTGATTTAGTCAAATAGACTTATACCACTCGATATTTTCGAAAAGGTCTTGAATGTACTATAGCAGGAAAATTTCGACGATCTCATTAATGAACACATCATCTTGGCAGTTTTTTTTACGGCAAAATATAGTAAATTGTGCATAAAAAAATGTGGACATGAAAACAGAACTTAATTTATCAGAATAGTATTAAATGTCAGCCAGTCTTTTAACTGAAATAGCATACAAGACAACGACAGCATCAAGCGTTACTTTGTCGTCTATCTCCTCGGAGTTCACAACTACGACTGCATGATGCAAGAGTGTACGGGGTCGCTCTCGTACCCAGAGCTCTCATGCGAGACATTGTGCGCTTTTATAATTCTCAACGGCCCGGCACGGCACCGCCCGGCAGCCGTCCAACGGCACAACAGGGAAGTGAAATGTATGGAATCATATGGAGACGCTTTTATATTTCCTCAACGGCACCGGCAAACCGTGCCGTGCCGGGCCGTGCCGGCCAAATCCTACACTGCCGTCGAACTTTTACGATGTAGTGCGTAGCTACAAGGATTCATATGTGTGAGTGTGAGTCCAGAGCAAAGAATATACAGCGTGTATAAAGGGCACAACCAGTATATTAGCGTAATATCGTTAATGTGTTGTTGTTGGTATGCCATGTACCTATGTATGATTGTGGAAACAAACAACATCAAAATCAACAAATAGGTAATATTCCGACAAACAGTTATTTCGATACTGATCGGAAAGATATCTAGGTACTTACAGCGGTGGAAATACCGTTAATAGGGGACTTACCAAAGTTAATTAATATTGTTACCTATCTCAACAAATAATTACCTAGATATTACTTAAGTAGGTAGTTACCTACTTAATTAAATAATGTGTTGTGTAGATGCCTACCTATCTTGGTAAGTAGGTACGTAATGAAAACCAGCTACATATAATATATTCTTTGATTTTTAAAAGATTTATTTATCATTTAAGTAAGTACCTACTACCTACCTACATTGTAATATAATCATTAAACAACGTGTAACAAAAAGGGGGTATCAACCCGAGAGGAGGTCAATGTACTCGTGAAACTTCCAACAGAAAAAAAAAATTTTTTTAATGTCCCTCCCTATATAAAATGTTGGCGGCAAATTCAAATTTTCTATGGAGAGCCCAAAATTGTATTTTCGATTTGAAATCTTTTTCTGTTGGAAGTGTTCAGATTCACGAGTACATTGACTTCCTTTCGAGTTGATACCTCCTTTTTGTTACACGTTGTATAATTGGTAAACTATTATTTCATGAAATAATTATAAAGATAACAAATATCTAGAGAGAGAAGGTCAACTTTTATTCTTTATATTATTCTAAAGTAAAAAGTAGGTACTACGACACTACTGTACAATGTACAAATAGTAACTTCTTCGCTATGAGTGTTCTGTGTTGAACATCCAACGGCCGGCAACGGCAGAAATTATAAAAGCGTCGTTCGGCGTCGCCGCTGCCGTGCCGAGCCGTGCCGTGCTGGGCCGTGCCGTGCCGGGCCGTCGAGAATTATAAAAGCGCACATTGGGGCGAAGATATGCGAGAGTCTCAGTCGACAGTGTACAGCCGGCATAACATAATTCAAGCACATTTTGCTCATGTATAAGATAACAAAATGTGCAGTGTATGTATACTATAACTTCTTATAGAAATATCAGTGACTAAACACCTGAACAATTACTTTCATGAGAAAATTGTGTTTGTCCAATTTGCAAGATATTTCACAAAAGTCAAATGACGCCATTACAACGAGGCAGCGAAACAAAGCCTGCCATTGTCTCTGCATCCAGCCTCTGTTTGTTTCGGCCAGAACGGAACGAGGCCACTCCGAACTGAGCTAATCCATAAAACTAATTGATTGCTTTGTTCAGTCTTTGTTTAGTCGCACTGGAATATTATAGCTTTTTGACAAAGTAATTTTCTAATAAATTAGACTGAACTCAAGAAATTTAATAAATATAATAATGATGTACGGGTAATTCCACTACTAACAATATAGGTTTCCTTCCATTGATTCAAAAGTTTGGAATTCGATCTTAATTATGTACCTATTGTGTACAGACCTGAACCACAGAAAACACAATAGTGCAAGTACCTGAGCAGTATTCTATTTTATTTGATAGAACATCATAAATTCAAAAGTAAAACAAGATAATATTTTCGTTGACCTCCACAGTAAACGTTATCAGTTGAAATTGCTTCTTCACTCTAACAAAAGGCAATTTCTAATTCAAAGTTTATTTCTTCATAATTAATATTCAGCCAAGTGAGTCATTGTTGCTTTGACAGGTAACAAATTTGTGGGCTCTGAGTAAGTTGGTTACAATGGCCGCTCTACATTTTACGAGGAAGTACAAAGCTGTCCCTTTGTATTCTCCCGGCCCGTCTGTTTCATTGGGGAACTTTACTGTATAAGAAACTAACTATTTTGCCAATGAAGCTTAAAATTGACAACAATGGGGTGATCATAAAAAATACGTTAATTGTAAATAACGAAAATATTTCAAACTTACATAGATATTTTATTATTTTCGGATATCATTTCTGGTTAAATTTAACGGTTGGTGGTAAGGGTTTATTTCAAGTCCGGCTGGCTGGCTACCACCATCGTACCTAAGCCTGACGCCAAAACAACAATAAAAAATGTGTTCCGGCAGTAAGAGATAAGATAGCCAGTTCCTCAGTGGTGAGGATTCCAGGTGTAGTGCGCTTACACTTTCGGCCTTATCGTCACTTAATATCGTCAGATAAGGTGAAGGCCAAGCGCTATGCCGTCTGTTGTTAATAAAAAAAACTTAAATACGGAACATGTGAGATTGGCCCTAAATGTCTAAAAATAGTGTAACAGCGGATCTACACATTCGCCAGTATTGCCACTAATCGGCGTAAGTACATTGCCGGTTTTTAACAAAACCTCTTTGAGACATTTGTTTCAAAACCGGTGATGTACGCCGATTTGTATGTGTAGACTGGCGAATGTGTAGATCCGCCGTAAAATGGCCTATTAAAATATTTGCTGCCCATAGATGAGTAACTTGGGTATGCTATGTGAACTCACGTGTCGTTTCTGATATTTAGTGAGTGGAATGTGACTTGGAAGAATGGCGGGAATTTAAATTGGTTATATCCACCATCACACCTATTCGCGCACTCGGCTTAGCGAATTACTTCTTATTCTTAATGACACCTTTTTTGGATCCAGTTGTAAATTTCGGTTATTACATTTAATTACACGAAACTGTTCTACAAAGCCTACTATCTAGATGTACTCGTTTTTAATAATTTCTCGCGAAACACATAATATACGATGGCATAAGGTACTTTTAAATTTTATTTGCTTAATTCTTCTCATCGATATGAATTTTTACAGGCCCTATACTATCTGTCACCCTTATGCATAAACTGTTGCCTATAGTTCCTTCCTACGTCATATTATCATTCAATATTCATAGTTCACTGGTTTGGACTAATTTTCTTGGCAAAGATTTTCACTCGATCAAAATCATATATTTGTATCCGTCAAATGTTGGATATATAATTTATATACTAAGTAAGACCCTTTCAGAGTGAATTCCTGAATAATTTTAAGGTGTGTGTAAGTGAAAACTCATGTTCGGAAAACGGCATCTTTATGTTACATTTTGACTGAAAATGTATTAATGAAAAAGCAATTTTCATATGGTGGTTTTCATGAAAGTATCCATACAAATTTTGGTATGACGTAACACTAAAAATTTTTACTACGTCATACCATGTATCTCTGTCTAGAACTCTAAGATAGAGAAATGTAAGTACAAAGTAAAATCAATAAAAATATGTTGCACTACTAGTACTTATAAACATCATCAAGTTATAATCTAACTATAACTACGTATAGATAGAACATCAGTCTATCATCATCATCAAAACATGTTTGATACAATTTTCACTATACAGGGTGGATTTTTGAGACGGTACATTAAGGGCAGGTACCTTAACCGTTATAGTTACAGGAAAACATTCCAAGGAGACCATCCATAACTTTTTGAGATATTATGAACTGCATTTACAGATTTTGGTAAAAAATACGGTTAGCAAAAAAAATGCTAAAATACCAAAAAAAAAAAATTTTATCTCAATCGATCCTATTTCGTGTGGGGATCAAAATTCTCTATGGGATCATTTAAGGTACGAGTACTAAAATCGACAGAAATCGCCAAAAACTTTTTCCATACATTTTGTACTGAAAAACGATAAATAAATTTGAAATATTTTTTATTGCCAAACGATCCTGCCCTTAATGTACCGTCTCAAAAATCCACCCTGTATTTATATAGATAGTAAAAAAAATCCCAACGAGCTGTTCTCATTATACAGGATGTATAGTAATAGCCTTATAAAGTCGAATATTGTAGATAAGGACCATCAAACTGAACAACTTTTACTATGGAACCAACTCTGAAATCACAAAAAAAACAGCTGTTTTATACAAAAATTAATAACGAAAATATCAAAACGTATGAAACAGTTGATTTTTTTTCGCGATTTCAGAGTTGGTCCCATAGTAAAAGTTGTCCCTATCTACCATATTCGACTTTATAAGGCTACTAGCTGTCGCCCACGGTTTCACTTTCTCGTAGGAATGTCAGGGTAAAAAGTATCATAGGTATTATTTAATCTAGGCTATCTACTATCTGTGTGCCAAATTTCAACAAGTCCGTTCAGTAGTTTTTGCGTGATTGAGGAACAAACATCCAAACCCACAAACTTTCACATTTATAATATTAGTAGGATTACCAAACACTCTGTATTTCTTCTTAATTATTTGGAAGGTCAACATTACATGCTAATATTCTGTCAGGCTGTGTGTGAACTCGTGATTGCGTTTTATAGTGGAGCTATCCATCATCAGGGCGCCATTAGCGAAGGCAGGGCGCGGCGGGTCACGCCACCGACGCCTTCCCCGTCTCCTGAAACCTTTACACATTCTTTGGCTCTGTTCTAATAGTGAAATGATCAATAGATCTTACGAGTTAAGTGACAAGTAATCGTTTTTCTTCCAACAAAGTATAAATCTACAACGAAAAATAAATAAGCTTGGTACTTATATTCAAAGAGTGAATAACATACTATATTTTTTTTAATTAAGAAATTTATGTGATGTTAAGTTTGAACTTAATTCCGTGTGAGGATGGATGCTTTAGTGTTTTGTACCTTTCCATCCAAATCTTACTATATTTTACTATATTTATCTACTTATTTGCAATAGGGAATTGGAATTTCTTACCAACTTATACCCACAGAACAGCATTTTTTTTTCTTATAACTACCTAAACGAATACTTAATGAATTATCACTGTATTATATTTATTTGTCGTGGTAGGTATTCTAATTCTAATCTAAGCTAATTCTAATTTAATATAAGTCTAATCTAAGCCAGACCTACCTAAGTATGTAGGTACTAGGTAATCACCTAATTGTTTGACAATGGTTAGGAAAATAATTTTCAATTTACGAAATTGCTTTTAAATGGAAAAGTTGGTGGTAATGTAGGGCATGTCATGCCTTGACATTAACTGGGATTACGAATGACATTTGCTACTAAAATGAAAAAAAAACCGGTCAAGAGCAAGTCGGACTCGCGCACCGAGGGTTCCGTACCAACATAATTGCACCATCAACCCACACTGCAGAGTAGAATAATAAAATTAGTATTGCAGTTTTAGGTAATCGCCATCTATTGACCGATAGTGGAACTAATATTAACTTTTTTAGAAATTTGATAATTTCTAAAAAAAGTGTGCTATATCGAGACATCGTTTTATTTTGCCTGTAATCTTTACATAAACTGCTATCACATAGAATTATTTCAGATTTTTCTCTTTGCAAACTTCGGAGATAAGGGGGGGGGGGGGAAAGGTAATTTTTTCCCATTTTTCATCATAAGTCAAAAACTATGCGGCTTAAAATAAAAATGAAATGATTGAAAATGTGCAAACAGCGCTCTTTCATATGATACCCCACATGCCCTAGTAGCCCCACTTCAAATTTTTCAGACACCTTTTCAGTACCTGTTGTAAAAAATATATTTATTTTTTTATTTATTTCTTATTTGCAAAATAGTTGGGCAAATGTCATCTTAAACATATCCAGCTGTGACAAACAGACAGACTGAGTCTCACCATAAGGGTTCCTTTTTACCATTTTGGTACGGAACCCTAAAAAATGGAGGATAATGGGTGTTGGCGGTTATACACTGTCTACTTCCAATATTTTGACGGGTTGTGTATCTAACCTAGGTACTGTAATAAAATAACAGTCGAAATATATTTGTTTTGTTCTGGTAAGTAATTTCATAGGATTTACAAGCATGAAAACATTGTTATATTAAACATGATAAACTCTGTCGGTAAGCCAAAATTGAAAAATTATCCTCATTTTGAAGTTGGCCCAGTAATTAGGGACAGCCGTGGTTTCATTTATTTTCTCATCAGCGTAGAATTTTGTCAACCAACGACGTCGTTATCCTATAATCTTTTTATTAATCGCAGCCCACGCCAAAATACAACTAAATTGTACGAAAATAAGGCTTCTCTTCAATGATACAAATTATATGCCATGCGTAAATTACAATTACTAAATTGTACAAAAATAATATGCCTTCTCTTCAATGATACAAATTATCCATGCCTTGGGCTCTACATTTTTAATATTATTTAGTATTTTCCTCAGCGTAATTACTTACATAATTTTTTAACAAGGAAATACAGATCCAAATTGAAGTTTTAGGCATAGTCATTTCCTGTACAAGACATTTTCCATATTGTTATTCCTTTTGTATTTGTACTACCTAGTTTACCTGCTATTATTTCGCTGCTTGGAATATTTGCACTTTGATTTTTATAAAAAAAAAAGTCAATATAAGTATGTGTTATATTATATGTCTGGGGATGTTTTAGAAATTGTTGAAAACTTTTAATAAAATTAAGTATGTCGAAAATTACACGTTTTTAAAAATACGATTACTGCAATAGAGCTCTTATAACAGCGGGAAAAAATTATTTTACGATAAAGTAAACCAAATCAGGCTACGCGTCGTAACATAATATTGAACCTTCCCTTTTTGAAGTCATTGAACTCGATAGTGAAATAAATTAGATCCGGTTATGAGGAAATTTTATAAAATAACGCCCCCCTTTGGTGAAAAATCTTTACTTAATTACTTTGATACTCTGACAACAAAATAGAGGCTCTATACGATCGTATGTCGTATTGTACATTTTAACTTTATCTGAAGAAATTGTTGACTATTTAAACACCTACCGTTGGTGGTTCTTTGTTCCCAAAACACACTTAAAAAAATTATAATTTTTGTGATCAATAATTAAATATTTTCTTTACCAGACGCCCGAAGGTCAATGCATAAGCAAAGGTACCTCAAAGGAACCTTACCTAACTCAGATGCATCAAACATGCATCTTTGCAAGCTCGAAGATCTAAATAAAGAACTTTAGTCAAGGAACCCTAAGATACCTATTGCCAACGAGCCTAAGAATATCCCTGAATAATAAATGAGCCTATTTCAGCAGTCCCTTTTTATAGCGGAGTATTTCACTTTAACTGTTTACGTGTTCATTCATTATAGATTAAAATAAGCAAACGAATTTAAGGCTATTGCCATTTTCTTTTTACATTTACTACAAATTGTTATTCGCTATTCGTGGTTGTATTTAGCTTCCACTCGGTTTGTATAGGACGAATAATAACAAAATCCCAAGCCCAAGGGAGCCCATTAAGGTTCGCCTATTGAGCTTTCTTTCCGAGGATCTGTAATTAAAATTACACAGAGTTTTTTTATAGTTATTTATGCAACTGTACTATAACGAGGAGGATTAAAACACGAATGTGGGTTTATCACACGAGGTGATAATAGTATCACATGAGTGTTTTAATACCTAATTATGTACAGTTGCATACAAGACTTTATCTACACCCATTTTTTTTTATTTTTTCTTATTTTTATTAGGGAAACAAACAATATTTTAATACATATGGATTAAAAACACCCATGATATTTATCTAAACCCATGATTATGTATCCTCTATAAAGGTTTTGACTTTGACTTTGTCTTTGACTTTGACTTTCCTCTCCCTCCTCGTCATTATGTCTTGCGCAAGAGTGTTATAATGTTGTACTGAATTTCATAATGCAACGCTCGCGCGTGGGCGCGCGGCGCTGCAGGACCAGGCTCTCGCTCGGGATATTGTAATGATGGCAGTAAGCTAACTGTTTCAGAACCCCTTACAGAGGATTTAAAGCATGGGTATAGATAAAAGTACTTATGTTTTAATTGGTCGACATTGAGAAATACATTAAACTCGATTAATTGCCCCCTTATCAAGTAACTTTGTTGCAATCAACTCTGAAATCGCAGTTACATTGCTGCTTTAGTGAAAACCATTGTCACAACTTAACGCAACAACATACTTAACGCACAACTTAACTTAAAGCAGCAATATAACTGCGGTTTCAATTGATTTCATTCGAGAATTGTTAAGCCCGCGGTAACGATCAATTGCGATTGTCAATTTTTCCGTCAATGCCATTGTTGGAGCAATTGACAATCGCTTCAATTGCACGCGTAAACGATCAATTTTTCCGTCAATGGGTGTCAATTGCGGAAAAATTGACAATCGCAATTGATCGTTACCGGTGGGCTTTAGCAACAGAGTTACGTAATCTTGGAGCTGGGCAAGCATTTTATTTAATGGGCTTTGAAAATGTTTCATACGTGTGAAGCTTAGAGCAACGTGGCTTCCGAAGGAACGGAAGCCACGTTGCTCTAAGTGTGAAGTAAACAATACACTGTAAGTGTAGTTTATTTATTCTGTTCTGTTGGAAATTGATTATTATTAGATTAGAGGTTATTATTAGATTGGAGGTTTTTTCGAAATTTTGGGGAAAATTTTATTATTTGGGGTAAAAGAAAATCTTTTTTTCATACAAAACGTATAATTTTAATCTATACTTATAATAAAACTGTAACAAGTCCAATTCTGTACATTGAAAATATTTTGAAAATTTTTTTTGGAGGGCTCTCTATATCCGATACTGAAGCCAAAACTGCCTTGGGAGAGGGGATAAAAGTCAAAATATGTAATTAGTTGTAATTCATTAACGCGTGGTCCGATTTCATTCAATCTTTTTTTGTTAGAAAGGAAATACTTTAAAAATTGTCCTGTAAATATTTCAAGGTAGTCGGTTTTGTAAAAATAAATAAAATAAATAGATAAAGAAGTAGTTCAAATTGTTTTGTTTAAAAATTCTCATCATAGACATCTATTATGAGAATTTTTAAACAACATACAGTTTGAGCTTGACCACGAGGTTTTCAAAAATCGTACTTTCTATATCTGCTGCTTTGGTATTCCTTTAAATATATATCCATTCGAAGCTAGTTGGCGCTTCTTATATAATTTGTCTTGAGTACTTCGATCTTTAGTGAATATAAAATTATTATTGTTATAAACTCTAACCGGGAGAGCCGGTATTAATAAAGCTACATTTCTAAATAAATTATTAAAAAATAAATTATTGACCGCGAGCGTCATTTTCTCTTATATAAAAAACCGGCCAAGTGCATGTCGGGCCACGCGCCGTAGGGTTCCGTAGATACCTTATACCATACCATATTTAATACCACCTTTCCTTTTTCGTCTGCAAAAATAACTTTGTTTTTCACAGTGTTGGTATGAATGACAAAGTTATATTTGCGGTTTTGGAAAATGTGCTATATCTCGGAAACTACAAAATATATGTCGTTTAAACCAATTTTCGTTGAAATTCTTTGTTAAGATTTACAGCATATATTTTTTTTTAGATTTTTGACTCCCTTATTTCAAAAGTTAAAGGGGGGGACACATTTTACAATTTTGGCGGTGTATATCTTTCAAACGGTTGACTCGTATTGGTTTAAACAATTTTTTTTTCGATTTCAGTTCCATGTATTATGGTACTATGTGTATTATATGTATCCCCCCTTAATCTTTTATTTTTTGTTAAATTCGTTAAGCGGTTTACAGAATATATCTACCTTCCAAGTTTCAACTGTGTAGGTATTGTTAATACTTTCGGAATAAAGTGGCTGTGACATACCGACGGACAGACAGACAGACAGACATGACGAATCTTTATAGATTCGTCATGAACCCTTATGGGTTCCGTTTTTTGCCATTTAGGCTACGGAACCCTAAAAATGAAGGGGTGACTGACAGACTGACGCCCAGCCCAAGCCACTGGAACTAGAGACTTGAAATTTTGTACATGGATACTTTATACAATCTAAACATCCACTAAGAAAGGATTTTCTAAGTTCCATCCCTTAAAGGGTGAAATGGGGGTTCAAAATTTGTATGGAATAAAAAAATACACATTTCCACTTGGAACTCCGTGGTGGGAGTACTTCTAAACCCAAATGCTTATTTCGAGTATAATACGTGTTTCGTGGTTTTCTGAAATTCAAGGGGGTAAATGGGTAAAAAAGCCCAAAATTGATATGGGTGTCGTTATTGAGGTTTTATGGGATGTTGATTAAGATAATGGCATTTATTTTAAAATCCAACATGGTAGATATTATTCAATCCCTCAAGGGATGAAAAGGGGCTTCAAACTTTGTATGGAAAAAATATAAATAGACAATCTGACTAGAAGCTATAGGAGTAAGTACTTTTGTAAACAAATAAGCAATCACGTATTTCGTGATTTCTGAAAATCAACTCTTTGGAGGATAAATGGGGTAAAAAAAGCCTAATATCGATATAGATGTCGTTATTGAGGTTTTATGGGATGTTGATTGCGAAAATGGCATTTGTTTTGAAGTTCAACAGGGTGGAAATGCTTAAAATCCCTAAAGGGCTAAAATAATACGGGAACGGGAACAGGAACGAGAACGGGTATGGACATCGCACTAATATTATAATAATGTGAAAGTAACGGAATATATATCCTACTTATACAACGTGTTACAAAAATACCCCTAATCCCAAATATGGTAGATAGGGACCATCAAACTGAACAACTTTTACTATGGGACCAACTCTGAAATCGTGGAAAAAAATCAGCTGTTTCATACAAAAATTAATAAGGCCTTCAATTCGTAAAAAACGGCTGAACGGATTTGGAATAGCACACAGATTGTTTTACTTTTTATCCTGGTCAAAAGTTTCCTAATGTCCACGCGGACGAAGTCGCGGGCGAAAGCTAGTTGTAAATAAAACCCATTTTAACACGTTTTTATTAGGTTGCTTTCTCGTTTGTGTGTTTGATTGTTTGTTTCTCCACAAAGTTTGCGAACAATATTATACTGACTTCCCAATAAGCTAGAGACTTGAAACTTTGAACATAGGTTAGAACTGGAAGGCAATGCAATATTATGGTGTCATTGAGTTGGTCTGATGATGAAACCGGAAGAAGGCCACAGGAAATCTAAGATGAAACCATACAACCCCTTCGTGTTTGGGCTTGTTAGAATCGCCTTGATGAGTACTCTAATGGGAGACTAGGTCCAGAGCCTGATGATGAAGCTGAAAGGCCATAGCATAGGAACTCAATATTGAAACCGCGCAACCATATCAAATTTGGGCTTGTTTGAATCGTCGTGACGAGTTCTTTGTTGGAAAATAGTTTCCAGGGTCTGGTGATGGAGCCGGAAAAAGGACACTGGAACTCTTTAATAAAACCACGCTACCCCATCGAGATTGGGCTCGTTTGAATCGTCTTGACGAGTACTTTGTTGGGAAATAGTGTCCAGCGTCTGATGATGGAGCCGGAAGAAGGCCACTGGAACTCTGTAATAAAACCATGCACCCCATCGTGTTGGGGCTCGTTTGAATAGTCTTGACGTGTACTTTAATGGGAAATAGTGTCCGAGGATCTGATGATGGAGCCGGAAGAAAGCCATAGGAAGTCTATAATAAAACCATGCAACCCTATCGAGTTTGGGCTCGTCTAAATCGTCTTGACGAGTTCTTTGTTGGGAAATAGTTTCCAGGGTCTGATGATAGAGGCGGAAGAAGGACACAGGAAATCTTTAATAAAACCATGTTACCCCATCGAGTTTCGACTCATTTGAATCGTCTTGACGAGTACTTTATTGGGAAATAGTTTCCAGGATCTGATGATAGATCCGGAAGAAGTCCACTGTGACTTTGTAATAAAACCATGCAACCCCATCGAGTTTGGGCTCGTTTGAATCGTCTTGAGGAGTGCTCCGATAGGAGATGGTATATTTTTAGTCTTAGCTCGTTAACTAAAGAGCAGAAAATAATAATTTACTAAAAAAAACTTTTTTAAAAACACTTTTTTAAAACGGACTAAATTATTACAAAAAAAATCGGACTTAAAACATTTAAAACTGGTCTGGTATAAAACTGATCAGATCAGTTGGGTGTGTATAGCGATTTGAATCTCCTCAATTCACTCCCTGGATAGCCGTCATCAGATCACAGCACAGTAATTCCTGGCAGGAAATCAAGGCTTCAAAGTTACCTCGTTTGTATGAAAATAACACCAGTATCCCTAGACAAAGTTGATGTGTGTATTTGTTGATTTTAATAGCCTCGCGTAGCATTCTGGAAATGAGTATTTCTTTGGCAAGGATTTGTAGTTTATCGAATCTAATGTAATGGTTGAAATTTTTAATCTTTTCTTTATTTAAACTTATCATTATGGACAAAAATAAAATGAGATCTGGGGAAAATTTGAAATTCGTATCTGCCAACCCTGGTTTTAATTCACTCGTACATGCGGATTTAATTAAAGATCTAGGTTTGAAATTTAATTTTATTAAAAGCTCCGTGTATATTTTGAACTATCGTCTACGGCAGCCGTCTTTTTTTAGTCCACGGCTGTAAGTAGACGATTGATGGCGGTACATACATGTGGGACTGAATGTATACGTCCAGGCGCTCCGTAAGGACGCCTCCCTATCTCCCTGCATAAATATTTGATGCAGACGAGAAGGGCATTGCCGCGCCAAGATGAGAAAGGGAACAGCCGGAATCGATACTACATACCACACGCGACACTAAAGTATCCCACCCATTTTAATAACAAGAGTACTAATGCCCAAAATGTACCGAGGTCTCCTTAATATGCTCAAGGGACATATTTTATGACTGCTTTTAACTTCGTACATTATTAAACTTAGAGAAAGTTAGTCCTTCTTACATATCCTTCGACAAAATAATACTTTCTTAATGTAGAGATACCTAGTTGTAAATAAATATTCCAATACGTTAATTACTTACTTAACTTATATAAATTCTCGACGCAAAGTTAATTACTTTTTTGCTAAACGTATACGTAGTATTTCTTAGAAATGTGGTGAATATTTACGAATTTAACGGTACAGAATCATAATTTGAGAGATTGTAATAATTTAACTAATTTAAAAGCCAATGTTCTTAGAGCAACGGGTTCAGAAGCCGGCGTTGCTCTAAGCCAGGGGTCTCCAAACTACGGCCCGCGAGCACCAACAATCCGGCCCGCGAAAGCAAGCCGGATCGTCCAACAATACTGTAATTTACAGTATGTTGGTACAATGAGCTAGCTAGATCCTGGACCTTGGGGCTTTGTGGAGGAGTTAGTCTGGCCCTTAGGCTAAAAAGTTTGGAGACCCATGCTCCTAAGCCAATGTTTTAACA
The DNA here is from genome assembly GCA_943789525.1 of Agriphila geniculea. Classification (NCBI taxonomy): domain Eukaryota; kingdom Metazoa; phylum Arthropoda; class Insecta; order Lepidoptera; family Crambidae; genus Agriphila; species Agriphila geniculea. The sequence goes on along the minus strand of OX038873.1, from coordinate 10,732,668 downwards.
GGAATTCGAATTCTAATGAAAATTAAGGAGAAAGTGAAACATGCCTTGTTAAGGTTAATACTTCAAATTTTGTTTTTAGGGTTCCGTACCAAAATGGTAAAAAAGGAACCCTTATGGTGTGACTCAGTCAGTCTGTCTGTCTGTCTGTCACAGCTGGATATCACGAGAACTACTAATGGTATCAACTTGAAATTTAGAATAGTTTGAGGTGACATTTGCCCAACTATTTTGCAAATAAGAAATAAATAAAAAAATTAATATCTTTTTTACAACAGGGCCTGAAAAGGGGTCTTAAAAATTTAAAGTGGGGCTGCTAGGGCATGTGGGGTATCATATGAAAGAGCGCCGTTTGCACGTTTTTAACCATTTTTTCTTATTTTTCTAGGCCGCATAGTTTTTGACTTATGATGAAAAATGTAAAAAAAAACCGTTCCCCCCCCCCTTATCTCCGAAGTTTCCAAAGAGAAAAATCTGAAATAATTCTATGTGATAATAGTTTATATAAAGATTACAGGAAAAATAAAACGATGTCTCAATATAGCACACTTTTTTTGAAATTATCAAATTTCTAAAAAAGTTAACATTAGTTCCTCTATCGGTCAAGAGATGGCACTGACCTAAAACTGCAATACAAATTTTATTATTCTACTCTGCAGCGTGGTTTGATGGTGCAATTATGATGGTACGGAACCCTCGGTGCGCGAGTCCGACTCGGTCTTGACCGGTTTTTTTTATTATTAGAAGACTCAAAAAATTACCAATCAAAACATTTGTGGCCAATATCCGATATATGAAAATAAATAATAAGGGTATCACTTTGTGGCAGAACCTAGGACCGCGTAGGTATATTATTTGCACTGACCCTTTATTAAATTTAATTTTTCTTATTTTGCTATGTATACCTAGTACCTACATACTAAATATTTATGTTTTGTCTTGGGAAGAGCGAGTCAACCCCAACACGAGTATTGTATTACTCTCTGGGGTGTCTCATTACTATGCTAAATTGAAATTGAGAAATAAAGTTATTTTTATTTATTATTTTTTACAATATAGATACTTATTAGTTGAAAAAACTAATATCACTATTCTGTGTTATTTGTTTTTGAAAAATATACACTTTGAGCTACTTTTTAACGCGAGCTCTACAGCTCACGGATGTAGGTTTTTTGATGTTTCATTTGTTAGTGATTTTTATTTATTAGATTTTTGCATTTTTGCTGCAAGGTAGGGTAGCCGTAAGGGTATGTGATATCGCGTGGAAACCATCGAAGTTCTATATTGGATATATCAAAGGTCTATCTACATAATATAGTTAGATGAACTATATATCTTTCCAAGTGAAGTAAGTAGGTACTTTACTTAACCTCACAATGATTTTGGAAACAGTCTCCAAAGTTGTATTAAGCAACAAATCTTGTTTGTACAACACATCGTTCACTAAAACCATTTTGCTTCGGGCTTGGAAGAAGCTAAGGATAAGCTTAATCATATTCTACGTGAGTTCCGTCAAATCCCTTCGTAGCTTAGTGAGACACTCCACGCAGTGTAGGTAAACTCTTGTTGGTTGCTATTCAGCTTAAAAACGACCTTGTGTTCGATATAAAATCGATATAATTAAATAGGCAACTGAAGACGTTTTAGAAAATTCAGTTATTGCGTCATTATTATTTCAAAATGGTAAAGTGTGACATTGGTGTCGAATACAATTATTTTTGGGCTATATGTTCGATGTTTACGATTACAGTTATTCAAGTTCAGCTTGTAAGGTACTTAGGTTCCTATTTATCCATATGTAGTATGTAGGTATAAATAATAAACGAGATTACAAGATGTAAGTACAATAATTGTGTGGAACCTAGGATTTTGACAAGAATTTTTTTTCACTATTCTGTGGACACAATCGAGTCCGGAATTTTCACTGTTGGTGAAGATATTTAAGAGAAACATTCGCCGATGAAAAGTTTGGTTGGCTAATGGTTCAACGGGCAAATGACTGTAGGAGAATTGTCCCAAACTCGTTCAGTGGACAATTATGAGTCCGGCGCTTTCTTCATGACCTAGGATCGAAAAAATATCCATTACTTACTGATTTTTATCAGCTAAGTATAAATATTATAGGTAGAATCAAATGATACAAAAGAACACAAAAAACAACAAAGAGTGGCCTTAAAACAGGAATTACCTACCTTAATTGCTTCCTACGGCAGTTACTTATCTGCCGTGTTATTCTGAAACAAAACTCGCAACTCACTTCGAAAGTCACGTCATACGTATTACGTAATAATTTTGCTTTTCAATTCAAACGAGTCCAATTTTTCCGTGAGTGTTTGTTTTGCAATTACTATAAATAAATCGCAGGGCAGACGCTTAAAGCAGCAGGAGTTGACCTCAGGACCGGCTGTTTCTCACACGGCTGTATTGTGTGTGCTCTCGCGTCAGCGATCCTGACAATCTTATTATTTTGGCACCGGAAGACGAATACAAGACTTCAAACATAGTTTATAAAGAAATAAGTATTATAAATTATTATCAGAAGCCTATGTCAGTCTATGCCACATCCTTTGTCTTAACTACCTTCAGTACTTTCGGCTCAGCCATGATGAATGTGTCAATCAGTTATTATAGTTACCTTTTTCTTATGTTTAGAGATTTTATTTTCGCGAGCGAAACCAAATTGATGGTAGGTAGTTAGTTGATGATACAATAAAATAATGCTGGCTGAGGATACCTACGTACTTACTTTAATTTATGGTTTTATTAAAAGGTATGTATTAATATAAACTATGTATTATATTTTTTAATTATCGTGAATGAAAATAACTGTTTTCTGCAAACTTTTCTAAATATTGTGACTCATGAGAAGTGAGGTGACTTTCGAAGTGAGTTGCGAGTTTCGTTTCGGAATCGCTCCGCTGTAAGGAATAAGAGAGTTTTCCTCGTTAGTAAAGTTAGTTTCCGGGTCGAAGTAAAATCAATTTGGTGGCGAGCCATTGTGGCCAAACAGCGCCGGCCGCCATATTAGTGCAGGCAACTTGTTCCTACTCCGGTGTCAGCGGACAATCTAAACTTCTGTCTGCCTCTCCTCGTATAGCGTACCGCCCGCCAGCCGTGTCACTCCCCCATTCTATACTCTCAATTTTGTTTTCGCAGTTATATTAGTTGCTGTTATGAAAACAATGTTGGAGGTTTTTTAGCACAATTTAACTGAATGTTGAAATATTTTATTTCAATGAGAAAAATAAAGTTTTTGGTATTGTAATTCTTAACATAGGAGTGATTAAAATTAAAATGCAACTTTATATTTTCTAGCTACGACCTAACTTGATTTAAAGACAACTACCATAACAAGTTACCTACTTTGACTTTTAGGAGGAGGACATAACATAAGTTATTTTATAACATATTTGCTCGTAAAGGGTCTCTTATTACACCAATTTCAATATCGTATTGTATCTCATTACAAACTTGTGCGGTAATGTAAAGTAAAACGCACGGTTTCCTTGATAAGCGTTTTACTTTACATTACCGCACGGTTTATCAAGATACTTCGTCTAAAACGAACGGTACTTTTTTAAATCTTAGCAAAGAGTTTTTATGTCAGAAAAGAGGCCAACATTTTATGGATAAAATTGACTTTGGAAGATAAAATGTAATAAATAAACATTTAATTATTCAATTTAATTAATGTTGACAATAAATTACAACCATTTATCTGTAACAAAAACACAAAAATATTAATTTACTTTATTAGTAATACTGGCTGTTTTTATGCCTTTGCCTTAAAAAAAACGCTGATGCGCGCGCATTGCTAATTTAATTTTTTTTTTGCTGTATTGTTTTTATTTGAAAATGTCGTCAAGTACTGATGAATTTATTAATTCAACACCGCCAGAAGTCTCAGAGGCAGCGAAAAAGGCTACTCTAAGCCTCTTGCCCGAAAAATTGACCGATAAGATACTTACAAGCGTATCAAAATTTAATCATATGGAAAACAAGCAAAGGTGCAAAGTCCGAGTTTTATTTATTTCCTCGCAAATATGTTATAAAACGTCGTATGACATACGTGCGCTTTGATAATTACAGCCTCTGCTTTCTTGTAGCCCTCGCCTACGGCTCGGGCTAGCAATATCGCCTCGGCTGTAATTTTCAACGTACCGCACTTATATCATAATGTACTATTACACCACGCGACGAATATTTATTTTCGGTGAACATAGGTACTTACTTATAGAAAATATTTCTAAGTATGTTCACCGAAAATAAATCTTCCACTTCAATTCCACTTTTGTATTGTAACTATTATCAATAATTGCTTTATATTATTTTTTGAAGTGAAAACTTCTTTAGCGGCGTTGTACACTTTTTTTGTAATGGGGAAAAAATGTTAAACTCGCGTCAGTCAGGGTCACGTGACCCTGATCGAAAATTCGTAAGACGGATGTAGCGTAGACAGCCGGTGGCGGAAGTATCCCCCTCTCTTTCTATGGCGCGGTGAAAATGGCGGCGCGTCGTTTTGACGTTCGGCGGGTTGATTTTTCTGATAAACTTTTTAATGTAACATAAATTGTCATGTTTGTGTACGAACGATAGCGCAATAAATAAACATTGTATTCTACCTCATAAATGATAGTACTTTAATACTGATAATTCAAGTAATTCGTGCAAAATTATTCCCTAACCATTCCAAAATATGAAAAATGCACAACGTTAATATTCAAGTTTTCACTTCTGCCGGCACTCCCGGAGAGCAACCCGATTTTTTTATATAGTTCGTAATACAATTTTATTTTTTCATTTACTTAGTCAATCCAATTAAGGTTTGTACAGCGAGTAGCGACATCCACAAGGAACGCGGATTCTTTAGCTTTGGACGGCTCACCGCTCGAAAGGATCAAAGTTTAATTTACTGTACGACCTTGTGATACATATCAAAAAACTTACGTTTCGTGTAACGTTTCTATAGTAATAAAAACATAATCCATTACCGCGAAGTGAGGGTGTGGTGACTTGGCGAAGTATTTATAGTCGAGATCGGCGAAAGGGTCGGGCGGCCACCGCATTGACCTCTGCGCCCGTAAACAGTCACGCAGTAGGACAAACAACCCTGTTTCAACAACTGACTTCTTTTCTTATACAAACACTTTTACATGAATCAACTAGGTACCTTAATTTTTGCTAGAGGTAAAAATTGGTTCTTGGTTCTGTTTCCTATCAAAACAAATACTACTAGCTACCTAGGTAAACTAAGGCTGAGTTGCACCATCTTGCTTTAACAATAACAAGCTTGTTAGCCAAAAAAAGAAGTTGTCTTGTCAGCCAGAATGATATCCTCTGACAAGTTTAACGCGACAAATGTAGCATTATCATTTGACGATAACTTTAACTTTGACAGCGTTTTGGTGCAACTCACACTTAGAGTCCCTTAGATTTCAGTTACAGTTATTAGGTAGTTTTTATTTGTCCATCAGCCATTTTTAATGTCCGGACTGCTGGGACACAGGCCTTCCTTATGGGTGCATAAGGAGGATGGGCGATAACCCACCACGCGGGCCCAATGCGGATTGGTGGATGTTAACGACTGCAAATGCAGCCGATACCAACGGCTTAGCGTGCCTTACGAAGCACGGAGAAGCTCGAGATACTTAATAAATATTTGGTCACCCATCCCATGACCGACCCTTGCGAAAGTTGCTTAACCTCCGCAATCGCTGGGCCAGGTGCTAAACCACTGCGCCACCGAGCTCCTCTATAGTTTTTATTTAAGTACAACTTAATAGTTGAATTGGCTGAATGAATATTTGAACTGTAAAGGCACGCTAAAGAAATACCGTAAGGGTCCTTATGTGAATCACAGATCTTTTAAATCGTGTGTATACCTACCTACAGGATTGTTTTAGTCTACCATACGGGATTTAATTGAGTTTTTTTAATGTGCTAGGCAAGTTAGTACCTATACCTACCTACCTAGAAATAAAAACATTAGAGCAGGAATAATATAAATAGGTAATAACTGATAACGATTTTGATTGTCGGATGAATAATTTTGTCTATTGACAAGTTTCTTTATCATGCAGCAGTAGCTTTGGCTTCTATTTCTGCTCTTCTACCTTAGCTGTGCTCGATCTTTACTTTGTATTAGACCCTTTTTCGATCTCAAGTGTTCATTGGTCTCTCGTTTCCCATTTTGAAAGGATTCAACGATTGTTTGATAGTTTTGATTGAGTTTTATTTCGAATAGTCGTCGTCGAATTTGCGACTCAACACCCAAGCCACAGTACCTAGCCTAGTACTACACATACTAAATTACTAACCCACCTATCCACACAGGTAAAGTGAATATCACATACTTAGTATGTGATTATGTGCTAGTATGCTAACTCTAGATACATACACTGTAGGTAGCGAGTTCAATATCAGTTTTACTCTTGTCTTTACGTTACTGTACTTTATTCTCGACATAGGTAGGTAAAGTGTGGGACACGAAAGATGACCACAAATGGAGCCCCATCTTCGCATCATAACTCACGAAGAAAAGACTTAAGACAAAATAATATTTCATTTAAATATATAAGAAATATATCTCTATAGATATATTATTTTGTCTTAAGTCTTTTCTTCATGAGTTATGATGCGAAGATAGGCGCCATTTGTGGTCATCTTTCGTGTCCCGCCCGCACTATAGGTACTGTACTAACAAAGAGCCTTTAAATTATATTATTAAATAAAACTGTTATCACTTTTTAAATATTGTTTTTTATTTCTTTACGAATTACATTACATAGCCCGACCAGAAGGGTCCCGAGCCGTAGCAAGAAGCCTCGACAAAAGACACGCGGACGGGAACGGCTGCTTTTTATTCGAAACATAAACTATTATTTCTTTATGAATTTTGACCATAAAGCTACCGAAAAGGCCGAATATGATGTCACTACATCACATTCCCCCGGTACCGTTAAAATTTATTTCTTCGCGAGAAAAGAAATAAATTTTGCAACAGTTCCCTACCGTCACAAAATTTTCCTAATCCAGCACAACCCTACCTAAAGTGGGAGTTTTCACACAGTCATGCCGGCCTTTACTACAGGCGAACCTGCACACGGGTCATTGTCTATTCCCTTAGTCGGCACTAGCCTTCATCATACCCGTGTGTTGGTTTTATGTTGGCAAAAACCCACCAAAAAAACCAAACACACAGCACATCCCTAGCCTTAATACACAGACAAAAAACAAACAACTCACCTACCTACCTATCTTCCTAGACGACCATAGTCAAGTAGAGACCATAGCCAAGTAGAGTGTCAGGACTGATGGATACTACTCTCTTACCTTTAACCATAAACAGCCGACCATAAATTGATCATAGAGCAATTTATGAACAGAATGCTACTCATTATCTATTCTGTAACTTGACAAACCATAAAGTCGGCCAAACCACAAAACAGCAATGTAACTCTTGCCTAATGTCAAAATGAATCTGTCTATGCTCTGGTTTATGATTCATGTTGACACTTGACAAAAGGGTCAACCTGACAGTCTACGAATGTACACATCAGAAAACCACGAATGTTCAGTCTCCAGGAGGAAAATAAACAATCATTTCGTCCGGCATACATTCCCTACGGGACTTACGGACTTGGGACCAGGAATTGGAGGTGTCTTGCAGCAAGCAAGACAGAACCCATTCCTATGGAATTTTCAGGGCTCCCCCATACGGTCCCAGCTTCGTACGTCACGTCCCCCCATTCTATACCCCAGGGTAATAAGTAGACCCTAACAAATTCTTTATTTTCTCCTAACTCTTCACATGCCGGAACACTTCTTATCCTGGATTTGACTGATCATCCTGGCACGTTGGTCTCCAATTTGATGATGCAGTTTGATGCCATGTCACGTAGTACAGTACATGAAAAAAACACAAGCATTAGCCCACTTATTCACTATCCTAGTGCCACTACCTACAGTTAAGTTAAATACCTAACTAACTTATTCCTAGCACCCATTCGTACCGCATACTTCCATTATATCTATTTTCCTATACTTTATTATTTTTACTGAAATGAAAATATATGTAACCCAAACTTAAAGTAAAACAAACCTAAACTTAACCAAACCCCGTCACGAACTAACCTAATCCATTAATCACACTAAATAAAGATAAAATAACACCGAAGTTACCTACATCAAATAGAAATAGTCTTTTCTTCTTAGGGTGATGAAAACAAAATGATAAACCTATACCAAGATTTAATACTTTCCTTTTCCTACCATAACACAATACTTCTTCAATTAAATAATTGTTGAACATGACATTACCATGAGCTAAATCATATTCAAACAGTGTATGATCATACGAACTCTGTAAGAAAATATTATTACTTCTGAAACCTACATAATGATTTCTGACAGATATATTCTCTGAAATTAATGTAAAATTTATATTTGAAAGAATGAATGAAACCACGTTATCGCACTTGTCTTTCACCACCGAGGATTGAGAGCCACTGTCCTTCTCTTCCTCTACTATAACCTGATCACTCGTACTAGCCGGTTTATCTAACTCTACACACTCGACTAACGACTTCACTTCGACCGCGTTTTCCCCACTACGATTATCACTTCCTATTTCTCCTATCCCTACACCCTGATCACTATAACATGAAGTTGACTCACTTTTTATCTGTTCTTCCACATCCTCTGATGCTATCGGTAATTCTTCTGAATCATCCGTCATAACGTTCTCCATTTCGTCCTCGTCACATGTTACAACCTCGTCTTCCTCCTCTTCATTCTTCGACATCGTTCTAAGCGGCTCTTCCTTATTATTTGGTTGCGTTCCTTCTTCGCAACTAAAAAGAAAAGAGTGTGAAACATTTTTCGATTGAAATGGGGGTTCTTGGGCAGTGCGAGAGGTTGAGGATCTTGCCGCCTCGCTGCACGCGCGTAGTGCTGGTGCACTTTCGACTTCGACGTGGGCTACACTAGGCAACTGAAATGAATATTGGCAGCTTTCAGCAGCCGCTGTAGATGGAGCTGAAATGGGAGGAAACTCTTCGATAATTTGTTCCTGCAAGTCCTTGTATGATTTGCAACTCGCACAAATCTTTCTGTAGAACCAATGCGCTGCACCCTCTAAAAAAGCGCTTAAAATAATCTTCTTTGCATCCTCATTATAGCCGTTTTCAGCCATGAATTCATTGAATCTGATGAACCACTCCTTGGGGTCCGTATTATCTCCTCCATTGAATTTTTGGAATGTGCTCAATCTCTTCATCATTTTTATCTTCTCACTATTTTTGCACCTGAAACATAGAAAACGCGCGAGACTAACGAACGCGGTGGTGGACCTCCACCATGTACTAACGAAGAGCCTTTAAATTATATTATTAAATAAAACTTTTATCACTTTTTAAATATTGTTTTTTATTTCTTTACGAATTACATTACATAGCCCGACCAGAAGGGTCCCGAGCCGTAGCAAGAATCCTCGACAAAAGACACGCGGACGGGAACGGCTGCTTTTTATTCGAAACATAAACTATTATTTCTTTATGAATTTTGACCATAAAGCTACCGAAAAGGCCGAATATGATGTCACTACATCACAGTACCTAGTACTGGAACCAATCCTAGTTGTAGAAGTAAAATAGTTAGTACCGACCGTGCTGCTATGCCGTTTACTCTACCTTATACAAGGTTACGTTACGTGTACAAGGTCTTTTAAGTATCTAATCGTACTTAGTTTATGAAACTGATGCATAATGAGGGTATATCAAAACATGAGTGAGTGTTTAAAAACCGAAACGGAGGCGAGGTTTTTAATAGTATCACACGAGTGTTTTAATACCTAGTAATGTGCAGTTTCATACACTACTTTATCTACACTCATAAAATTGGGATTGAACCTACTGAATAAAAGAACAACGTTAGAAAAGAGAAAGAGACTTTGCTTGTATTAGGTACCTACCTTGATATGAGTCATTTCCTTCGCTGCATCTAAAATATCGGGCGCAGTCAAATTTTCTTCACATTTACTGCTATCAGACATTTTAAAGCAAGAATAAAAAGAACCTACGAAATTCAGTACAACAAAATGTAAAATTGAAATCAAAACTTTTTTGTAATGATCTAAAAATGGCGCACATTCTATTAGAAAAAAAATCGGGTTGCACTCCGGGAGTGCCGGCAGAAGAGAAAACTTGAATATTAACGTTGTGCATTTTTAGGGTTCCGTACCAAAATGGTAAAAAGGAACCCTTATGGTGTGACTCAGTCTGTCTGTCTGTCTGTCACAGCTGGATATCTCGAAAACTACCAATGGTATCAACTTGAAATTTGGAATGATTTAAGATGATGTTTGTCCAACTATTTTGCAAATAAGAAAGAAATACAAAAAAAAACTATTACTATACTATATTTTTTTACAACAGGGACTGAAAAGGGGTCTTAAAATTTGAAGTGGGGTGACTAGGGCATGTGGGGTATCATATGAAAGAGCGCTATTTACACATTTTAAAACATCAATTTCATTTTTTTAGGTCGCATAGTTTTCGACTTATGACGAAAAATGTAAAAAAAAATACCGTTCCTAACCTTATCTCCGAAGTTTGCAAAGGGAAAAATCTAAAATAATTCTATGTGATAGTCGTTTATGTAAAGATTACAGGAAAAATAAAACGATGTCTCAATATAACACACATTTTTAGAAATTCAAAAAACAAACATAAAATCATTAGTTCCACTACCAGTCGACAGATGGCGCTGATTAAATTAGTTCCACTATCGGCAAAGAGATGGTGCTGACCTAAGAAAAAAAATAGTTCCACTATCGGTCAAGAGATGGCGCTGACCTAATACTACAATAAAAATTGGTGGCTGGTTCTTACACACGCTGAAATTTTAATCATTTGGTTCCCGCCGTGGGGTGGTTCCACTCATGATTACAAGCAACTTTTACTATGGGATCAACTCTCCTGCTCGCAAAAAAAAACAGCTGTTCTATACAAAAGTGCAGTACCTACTCGACCTTAATGTATGGAACAGCTGATTTTTTTTTGCGAGCAGGAGAGTTGGCCCCATAGTAAAAGTTGCTTGTAATCATCACCTACCATTTTTCGTACGAATAAACGAAGAATAAGTTCCTAATATAAACAGTTTGCAATGTGGAGTGGCTGAAACGTTTTTCAGTCACCGTAAGCAGCTGTGGTTAAAATTTGTAAATTAACTGACCGCCCTTCCACCGGTCCACCGTTTATCCTACTTTTTTAAAAATTGTACTAAAGTAACATATCCAAATATATTATTTATGATTGTACGGAACCCTCGGTGCGCGAGTCCGACTCGCTCTTGACCGGTTTTTGATATTTTGGAATGGTTAGGGAATAATTTTGCACGAATTGCCGTACGCTAGTAATATAATAAGTCTATGCGTCTAACGAATTTACTCTGCATTTGAATTTACGAATACCGAACAGTATTGTATGAAAGCAAAGACTTCTATGTTGTATTCTACACTATGAAAGTCTAATCCATAGCTTGACAGAAAATCTAGAGCTTTGACATTAAATAAAAAAATTTGCGCGTTGCTATGATGACACAATTGTTTACGTCTTAAAATGACGCGCCGCCATTTTCGCCGCGCTCCGTAGAAAGAGGGGGATACTTCCACCGCCGGCTGTCTACTCTCCATCCGTCACATCCGTCTTACGAATTTTCGTTCAGGTTCACGTGATACTGACTGACTGACGTGAGTTCAACATTTTTTTCCCCATTACAAAAAAGCGTACAACGCCGCTAAAGAAGTTTTCACTTCAATAATCCTCAATTTATCATAGAGGACGATAGACAAGTGTCAACTAGGTATTTGTCAAATACTGAAAAACAAACGTTTCTGTCGCATTTCTGGTTGACTATGAAACGGTGATCGTGTATTATTTTGTTTTTAGGGTTCCGTACCAAAATGGTAAAAAAGGAACCCTTATGGTGTGACTCAGTCTGTCTGTCTGTCACAGCTGGATATCTCGAGAACTACTAATGGTATCAACTTGAAATTTGGAATAGTTTAAGATGACATTTGCCCAACTAGTTTGCAAATAAGAAATAAATAAAAAAATAAATATCTTTTTTACAGCGGGGCCTGAAAAGGGGTCTTAAAAATTTAAAGTGGGGATACTAGGGCATGTGGGGTATCATATGAAAGAACGCTGTTTGCACGTTTTCAATCATTTTTTCCTTTTTTTCTAGACCGCATAGTTTTTGACTTATGATGAAAAATGTAAAAAAAAAATACCGTTCCCCCCCCCTTATCTCCGAAGTTTGAAAAGAGAAAAATCTGAAATAATTCTATGTGATAGCAGTTTATATAAAGATTACAGGAAAAATAAAACGATGTCTCAATATAGCACACTATTTTAGAAATTATCAAATTTCTAAAAAAGTCAACATTAGTTCCACTATCGGTCAAGAGATGGCGCTTACCTAAAATTTAAATACAAATTATTCTACTCTGCAGTGTGGTTTAATGGTGCAATTATGATGGTACGGAACCCTCGGTGCGCGAGTCCGACTCGCTCTTGACCGGTTTTTTTTATTTATTTGTACTCGTACTATTAAGTTATCTATTATTTTATACCTTTTAGTTCTTTATACCTATACTAATTTGATTCTAAAAATTAACCCGAGAAGGGAGGTATTTTATTTTACTTTATTAAGAAGAAAAAAACCAAAGAATACCTTTATTAAGAAAACCAGGTATAATCAAACTGGTTGTGTAATATTATATGTATGTACACAGAACATATGACAGTTTTTTTAGTTAAAATGCGTGAACTATGTTTTTTTAGTAAACGCAACCCACGTTACGCGATGTGTAAGAATGATAAACTCATATAGGAATACCTCCTTGAAGAAAAAGTCAACAGCATAAGACAAGAAAAATAAAACACATTTTATCCTCCCCGCCGCCGCGAGGTAGAACAGAGGAGTTATGCGCTGCTGTTCCCGAAAATCCCTTACGAGTTTCTTCCTCGTCGTTTTAGTGTTTTTGGCAGGCCTTAACGCTGTATTTGTGGCCACTACACATGTTATGTAGGTCGTTCCGCCCAGATCTATGTGTAGGGTAGCTTGTATTAAAGTCAATATTACGGCTTTTGATTTATTTTTTAGTTTTAAGAATTTTGTTGACTTCTTATAAGGGTCTGTCTCCACGAGCGAGAGAATCGCGACGATGTTACGTACTTCCATACAACTATCGCCGCGATAACATTGCCACGTGTAGACAGACACGCAGAGAGTGTATAGAAATACGTGGCACGACGATAACATCGTCGGCGATTCTCTCGCTCGTGAAGCAGCCCCTAACCTGCTGTAATGAAAATGAAGTTCTGTCAGAAATCAGTTGGTCGTAGTTATTTGGGAAAGGGAAGCTCAGTGATTTTGATGATTAAACGAGAAAGTTTTTAGTGAAATAGGTACCCTGAAAATACGAAAAAATGACGTATTTTGAGTGCGCGCTTAAATAAAATCACAATTGCCTAAAAAAAATCTAGAAAAGTCAAAGATAAGGTAAAATAGTAGGTATGAACCTCTATACTAAAAAAAGTTGGGAGTTACAAGTCGTGATAAAGTTTGGCCACATGATAGAAACTGATCTGTAGGCTGTTTATAACTAATATTGAGCTGGGCCAAACTATCCTTACATACAGTTCCATATGGCGGCGGGTTGAATAGCGCACTTTTCCCGGCTTCATTCTAAAAACTATAACAATACAGGTTTAGCTAATAGGTCAAATGTGGTATCATTTTCGGATAAATCAATAATGTAGAACTTATTTCTGATATAAACAAAATCAGTTTATTAAGCAGTTTCTGAAAAATTACACAATAACCAACATTTTTAAACTTAATTTTTTTAGTTTAGGTATTGGCACTTGTTTCAGTATTTTCAAAAAAACTACTTATAAGAAGCATTTTTCAGGTTAATTTGTTATATGCTTTTGTTATGCTAACTATATTTTATACAATTTGAGCTTAACCCAAGTAGTTTAAGTCCATTGTTTGCGGACATACGACTAGTCAAAAATATTCATTTTTTCACCAAATAAAAAAGGTTTCCGTTTCGTTCAGAAACATTTTTCAGGTTTTTTGTTTATATTTCTGTAAAGTTAATTAAATTTTCTACAATTTGAAGTTAATTTGACTAGTCTAAGTCTATTGGTTGCAGAGACATAGCTGGTTAAAAATGGGCTTTTTATTGAAATTAATTGAAAAAATCTTATCTTTGACTAGCTGTGTCTTTGCAACCAGTCAACCTAGACTACTCAAGTTAAGCTCAAATTGTAGAAAATTTAATTAACTTTACAGAAATATAAACAAAAAAACTGAGTAGTGCTTCCGAACGAAACGGAAACCCCTTTTATTTCGTGAAAAAAATGCATATTTTTGACTAGCTGTGTCTCCGCAAACAATGGACCTCAACTACTTGGGTTAGGCGCAAATTGTATATAATATAGTTAACATAACAAATGCATATTACAAATTAACCCGAAAAACGCTTCTTTAAAGTAGTTTTTTTGAAAATACTGAAACAAGTGCCAATACCTAAACTAAAAAAATGAAGTTTCAAAATGTTGGTTATTGTGTATTTTTTCAGAAACTGCGTAATAAATTGAATTTTTTTATACCAGAAATAAATTCTACGTTATTGATTTATCCGAAAATGATACCACATTATACCTATTAGTTAAACCTGAATTGTTATAGTTTTTAGAATGGAGCCGGGAAAAGTGCGCTATTCAACCCGCCGCCGTATGGAACTGTATGTAAGGATAGTTTGGCCCAGCTCAATATTAGTTAGAAACAGCCTACAGATCAGTTTCTATCATGTGGCCAAACTTTATCACAACTTGTAACTCCCAACTTTTTTTAGTATAGAGGTTCATACCTACTAAAAAGAAATGGCATCAAATTTGTCCTAAGATCATTCTGACCTTAGGCCTTAGGTTGAGGCCATCAACAGTAGATGGCATCAATACGATTAAGAAATCCGAAAGTCACTTATAATTTTCTCGTCGTATCAAAAATGAAATGGCAGCATTTGAATTTCTTAGGGATATAATATCGTGTTTATATCTCTTCGTGAAACTCGTTAGAGCCATTACTCGGGAGTTGTTGCCCAAGTTAAAATTAATTAAATCTTCCACTTATCTAAGAGTTTGCTTTTCTGGCGATATAAAACCGTAACTTTTCTCCGCGATTTTACTTCGGCTCTTCGAATCATTATCTTTGTTTTTATCATTCTTATTTCTCGAAAGAGGTAAAAGTTTTATTAAGTACCTACAATAAAATAGAAGCAAAATTAAATTATCATGCTATGTCGTTAAATTGCTTTTGTATGTATACTTAGATCTCCTCATTAGAATAAAGGCACAATAAAGGTACCTTTATGCCATCTCGTGACGAAATACTTTAGTTTTTGTTATTGAGTAATTCTCCCAAACAAAGATTATCTTATAATGGTTTTAGTTCTACTAACAATTTAAATATACGTAGCAGAAAATCTGATTGAGAAATAAGTAAGTATGTACAAGATATTCCCAGAACAATAGAAGGCGTAGGAGTCTTAAATGTTTTGTTTCTTGTGACCTATTTATTTATCAACGATTATTTGTAACATGCTCAAAACTATCTGCTGTTAGGTTAGGTACTTACTTTCACAAAAACGGTACTTACACAAATAGGTACTAATTACCTACCTACTTACTTTAGATTTTCGATATTGTGAAAATAAGTATGTTGGATTAGGAAGCAGAACAAACGTACTAGTGACTACACAAATTATTTACACTCAACTTACTGAACATACAAGTACGCGGTTGTTAGGTAGGGTAGGTACTAATTGGATTCAGAAAATCATGGAAAATAATATTAATTTTCTTCATTAAGTATTAAAATTTCATACAAACGTTTTTGAAGTGAAAACTTCTTTAGCGGCGTTGTACGCTTTTTGTATGGGGAAAAAATGCTAAACTCGCGTCAGGAATCACGTGACTGATCGAAAATGCGTAAGACGGATGTGACGGATGGAGAGTAGACAGCTGGCGGCGGAAGTATCCCCCTCTCTTTCTACGGGGCGCTTTGAAAATGGCGGCGCGTCATTTTAAGACGTAAACACTTGTGTCACCAGTCACCAGCCACGCGCTAATTTTGAAAAATGGAACTAATAGCAGCGATCTCTTCGGTGAAATCATAGACTTATTTATACTCTGTGACTATAAGTTTAAATCGTAGAATGCGTGCATGTAGAAATTAAAAAGGCCACTGGCGCGAAATCTTTAGAATTTTTCTTTAATTACAAACTGATTGAATTGTGTGACTGTATAGTAATAGGAACGAAATAATTTTAATCCTTTGCCGCTAATTTCAAAATATCAAAAATGCACAACGTTAATATTCAAGTTTTCACTTCTGCCGGCACTCCCGGAGTGCCAACCGATTTTTTATTTTATTTTTACGTACCTATTTTAAGTTGAGAAAGAGATTCGTGGTAAATTTCATTATATAAGAAGGCGTGGAATAAAATGTTATTATTTTGATACATTTGTCAATGACACTGAAACATATTTTGTTTGTAAAACACCATACTTTCATAGTATTAGCCAACAGCAGGAAATTAAAGTAACTGGAGAAACTTGAATGTTATCTGCAAAACTGCGGGGTTGTGCTTATCATACGGCTGCGTATAATAGGATCGAGGTCGCAGTTCCCGGCCCGCTCGGAAGGCAGCGGGCCCTGCAATATCCGCCCCAGGGGCCGTATTATGATCTTTTTGTAATCCTGCCTTTTTCTAGGCCAGTCATTTTACGAGCTTATACTGACTTGTTCTTTTTCGTATTATGAGGTGCCTTAAAGTGGTTGAGTTCTGCCTGGCTACGTTGTCTATGTCTCGTTTTCACTGATTTGAAGAAAACGTCCGGAAACCGATCAAAATTTACCGGTTATTTACCGGTTTTTAAAAAAGTGTGTTAAAACATTATTTTTGATTATTAATCACATGTATTTTATAGCAATAAGTAAAAATATAAAGAACAAAAACGTTTTGAGCAATATGTTACCAAATTCGACCTAAAAATAACATGCACTCACACTTCCACAAATAGTCTATTTCTGAACGTTCGTGTTCCCATACGAACTCAACACTTGACACTGGCAAAAATTACTCCCTAAAGAGGAAAGTAGATTACCAAACTAAAAAGAAGAAACCTAATCTGTGATTTTTTTCGTAAAAAAACATGAGACCAAAACAAAAACATTAGATTATAATTATTTTAAAGTTTTACGTGATAAGTCGCGTTTATTTTTATTTATAAAGAATGTACATACAATACAATAGTACCTAATGGCACTATTAATTCGAGGCAACATGACAAACAACATCTAATGCTGTAAGTAGACCAATGTTGAACTAATCGTTTGTTGACAATGATATTAATATCATTGTTTGTTGAAAACTTTAATTTTGAGACCAATTATTTTAGACTAACGTTTATTATTCTTCTGTTGTATAGGTTTGACAACGATGTTCCACCGACGAGTACCTGCAACTACCTATGCTCAACTGCTGGGATCTTTGAAAGAAGTATTTGAATCCGATGAGATTGCTTGTGAATCAATAACATTCAGAAGCAATGCCTCACAAATGAGGCAAGAAATGCAATGTAAGTGACAGTGAAGTGTCTGTGCCTACTTTGATTCAGTAATCAAATCAATATTATCTAATATTTATATTTCCTAGAAGTCAGTGTACTTATAATCTAAATTATTTGTAAATAAAATAGGTCGGAGAGTAAGGTTGAATAGTGTAGGTAATGAAATTAAACCCATTTCTTAGAATTATCATATAAAGTGGTAAGTTTTAACTGTAGCATGGAACGTTAATTTACATAGGTAAACAATAATCTCTATAACGCATAGGGAAAACAAAAGTTCCTACCTACTTACCTAAAGTAATCATAAGATTCAATGAATAGGTACTTATGTAGAAAAATCCCATCTCATGACCCATTTATAACTCTCATAAAAGTAAAAAGTATTTATTATACAAAAAAACTTGTTAGACTTAGTACTTATGCATGTTTAGTGTTCTTAACATCGGTATAACTGTTTCAAAGATTTTAACTTGTATGAAACAATCTTTGACTTATCATATCTTAAGGCGTTTTCTTATTATATGCATATGTATTTGTATACTAATCTAAAATTAATTTGTTTCAGATTTAAAGTAACATCAGAATAATGAAAAGTAATGAGGAAGTCATATTTCACTTTTACCATGAATTGTAACAATACTATTACTATGTTCTATTTATATCATGCTATGATTAAAATGATACGGAGCTTTCTATTAACTTATTAATAACATTATTGTACCTACATACTTAAATCAGGTAATTTGGTAATGTCACTTTACCTACCAAGACCTTTCATAGGATAGATGAGTAGGTATATGAGTAAATAAAAAACTATCTTAAACACTGGAGTTTTAATTAATAATACCACTTTCAAAAAGTAAGTATTGTCTCTTCTTTTTTTCAACGGGAAGGTACTATGATGGCTCAATTCACCGGATGAAAAAACTGTAAATAGAAATTATACATTTTTTAGGTACCTATCAAATATTTCATGTAATATTTGATAGGTACCTAAAAATAGAATGGAATTACATTAATAAGTTCAATATCTTGACTAAAATTTAGTGTGGTGAGTGGTGAGACATAAATGATATCTTGTATTGTAGGTATTCATTTCTAAGATATTTGAAGAATTCTTTTGCTAGAATTATATTTTGTTACTTGCTGTAAAGGGGAAATAAGTAATGGCAACATGCTAGAATGCCTACCTACTAAATAAAAAACCTAATAATGAAACATTTGTTGTAAGTACTATCAAGAATGTTGATCGATCACTTTGGATGATTCGAAACGCCACTGTGACAGATCAAAGTTTACTTGGACCATAGCTTTGATTCAAGTATACTTTAATACCGATCAAAGTATACTTGGACCAAGTAACTAGGACAAAGTACAACCCGGTCAAGTTAACTCGGCACCTGGCTCGAATATTTTTTTCGCACACAAGATGACTTTATGGTCTGATACTTTAATGGATAACTAATGGGTTAGATTAAATAGGCAATATGATAGTGAAATGATAGAACATGGTAACAGCACAATATGTCAATGATTATAAGAAAACGTCGCTTTTGCCTCGGTTGCCGAGTTAACTTGACCGGGTTGTAGCTTTTTGGATACGGCGACGTCAAAGTGCACTTGGATTGCTCGTTCACATGATCCAAGTAGCGTCCAAGTAGTCATTAAAACTACTTGGTCCAAGCAAGCTTGAATGAAAGGAGAGCATGGTCAAGTATACTTTGATTAAATTTTTTATCCAAGTGCGCTTTGATTGCTCACTAACATGATCCAAGTAGCGCACAAGTAGTCATCCAAACTACTAGGTCCAAGTATACTTTGATCATGACAAAGCTAGGTGATACTATCACAATCTAGTTTTACAATATACCTAGCTACTTGGGTATTATTTTTAATCACAACACAACTTTCACCTTGTATTATAGTTAAATATGCGTTTTACCTCGAGAAATCTCGACTCTTGTTAACTTTTGATGTACTTAGGTAGGTAGGTCTGGATCAATGTATAACCGGATGGGCCAATTTGTTTTCCAAATATCACCAACAACGGTGCTCTATGTAAAGACCCCGCAGACATTGTAGCGAGAGAGAAATGCATTAGCACCTGCAATACAAGAAAAATATTTCTGTAAGAAATTCTTATAATTTATCAAAGAGATTTTACTAATTTTGGATATACTAATAATGACAAAAATTACTAACCTTTTTTTTAAAAGATATTCATAATTCATCACACACACGCGTTATGCATGTTTTTTATAAATTTATTTAGTGATAAAGTGAGATTTTTTTGTTTATTTGTCATAAATTTGTAAAATAAATCAAAACAATTCAATAAAAGCCACTATTATCTGGCGTAAACTGAATAGCTTATTTTGACAGAAAAACACGGCAACAAATGTCAGTTGCTTGTCAGTTGATACGTCATAATACGAAAATTCCTGCCAAGGCCCACGCAGAAGTCAGTAAGGTGTCACGTGACTCCTGACTGGCTGGCAATAAGAGATCATAATACGGAAATGCACGGCAGTTCATTTTCAGGCTGGAACTAAGAGGTCATAATACGCCCCCAGATCCCCAATATTGCTTGTATGGATTTAGGACGTAAAATTCAATGATTATAATAACATAACCCAATAGCTGCTTATTATGCTATCGTGTTATGAGATGGAATATTTTCTAATAGTGTCGTAAGATGTACCTAGGTACTAAACTTAGGTAATAAAATTATACCTACTTACTCCAATACTATTACAGAGAACATAAAAGCAATACCACTGACGGATACTTGGCTATACGTTTTTAGGGTTTCGTATAGTCAAGTCAATAAGGAACCCTTACAGTTTCGCCATGTCCGTATTATGTCTGTCTGTCTGTATGTCCGTCCGCGGTATAGCTCAGAACTCAGAGGCCCTTAGTACTAGAAAGTTATAATGATCTGTCTATATTTTCCTACCACCCATTCGAGACTTTGCATGAATGTGTATGTGTTGAGGAAATCGATGGCACAGAGGTTAAGCAACTTTTGCAAGGGTCGGTAATGGGATGGGTGACCACAAATGTAAAAGAAATCAGGACAGTAGACACAGACTAGGTATTTTGTGACAGGTAATGTACCTATTATACAATGAAACTAGTATACTTTATAAGGAGTAATAGTCGATCACCTTTTTAGGGTTCCGTACCAAAATGGTAAAAAGGAACCCTTATGGTGTGACTCAGTCTGTCTGTCTGTCTGTCACAGCTGGATATCTCGAGAACTACTAATGGTATCAACTTGAAGTTTGGAATAGTTTAAGATGACATTTGCCCAACAATTTTGCAAATAAGAAAGAAATAAAAAATTAAATAAGTTTTTTACAACAGGGACTGAAAAGGTGTCTTAATAATTTTAAGTGGGGTGACTAGGGCATGTGGGGACTCATATGAAAGAACGCTGTTTGCACATTTTAAAACATTTTTTTCTTTTTTTTAAGCCGCATAGTTTTCTTATTACTTATGATGAAAAATGTAAAAAAAAATACCATTCCCCCCTTATCTCCGAAGTTTACAAAGAGAAAAATCTGAAATAATTCTATCTGATAGTAGTTTATGTAAAGATTACAGGAAAAATAAAACGATGTCTCAATATAACACACTTTTTTTAGAAATTCAAAAAACAAACAAAATATCATTAGTTCCACTACCAGTTAACAGATGGCACTGACCTAAGAATGCTGACCTAAGAAACAAATAGTTCCACTATCGGTCAAGAGATGGCGCTGACCTAATACTACAATAATAATTGGTGGCTGGTTCTAATATAATTACCTACTTTTTGCCGTACGAATAAACGAAGAATAAGTTCCTACTTAGTAATATAAACAGTTTGCAATGTGGAGTGGCTGAAACGTTTTTCAGTCACCATAAGCAGCTGTGGTTAAGATTTGTAAATTAACTGTCCGCCTGTTCGCCCTTCCACCTGTCCGCCGTTTATCCTACTTTTTTAAAGACTGTAGTGAAGTAACATATCCAAATATATTTATGATTGTACGGAACCCTCGGTGCGCGAGTCCGACTCGCTCTTGACCGGTTTTATTTATCTTATAAATAAGGTATGTTTTATCGCTCTTGCCTTACTCATATATCTTTCTCTCTTTCCAGATAATCATGAGGATCAATCAAGTAATTGACAATGGGAATATACAAGCAATAAACCATCATGAAAATTTATCACTTAGAAACGTGAACAACAGGAGCTGGCATTATTCTAACAATCGGCCTGAAAATATCTTCAATAGTGAAACTGCTCAATACAATGTAAATTCAAATTACAACACTTACGAAAACAGTGACACAAGTGAATTCTTGGAAAATAATACAAATACTGTAATCTCCAATACCGTTAAAGCAGAAGAGGTGACTATTAAATTAGGTAAAAAAGAAGTGTGTAATAGACAGTATAGAATTAATAATCAGAATAACTTAAATACGATAAGGACGTATAATATAAATGATTCTATCAACCTGGAGGAAGGCGTGCTAACTCCTGTGACGCCTACTGAACCATTTACAGGTAAGTAAGAACTGTGGCTTATAAAAGCTCTTAAATTAGAACAAGATTTGTTATATTTTTCTACTAATTTCCAGAAGAAACTAATGCCTACTCGAATACACCGATCAGTGAAGAAGAAAAAGTATTCGAACCATCTGACATCGATGAAATGTCCGAAAACGGTGTTCAAACTTTACCTAGAGGCATTGTGAACCCAAATTATCCTGGCTTTCAACACTTAGCGCATACCTTACAGGTAAATGTTTATTATTATGTAAGAAGCCCTTTACGTGAAGCCTTAGAACGGGTACAATACTACAAGAGAAGCCGTATTAATAGGCTCGATTACGTAACTTGAACGTTCCGGGAACTCCGCTAATAGCTTTTATCTACACCAATGCTAAATCCTCTATAAAAGGTTCCGAAACAGTTAGCTTATAGCTAACATTAAAGCAGTGTCATAGTAACCACAATATCCGAACAAAAGACGGTCGGGTTTTCCGCGCTTACGCCTGTAGGGTTATTCACGATTAGATTGTCGGAAATCTACTCGAAAGCATTCTATTCGAATCCGTATCCTCCGATATTACGAAAATATAGCTATTCACGGATATCTACATTCGACTGGCATTCGATTTACTTTCCGACGGGAAAGCGCAATGCATTTACAAAGTTTGATAGCATAAGGTAGAAAATAAGATCGAAGACTACATATATATAAGTACAACGTGTTAATGAATTAACGCAAAATGAGTAAACAGTTTCTTCGGACCATCGAACTGAACAACTTTTACTATGGGACCAACTCTGAAATCGCGAAAAAAAAATCAGCTGCTTCATACATTTTTATATTTTCGTTATTAGTTTTTGTATGAAACAGCTGATTTTTTTTTCGCGATTTCAGAGTTGGTCTTGGTCCCATAGTAAAAGTTGTTCAGTTTGATGGACTGAAGAAACGGTTTTCTCATTTTGCGTTAGTTCATTGACACGTTGTAGTCTACAACGTGGGGATTGAAATACCGTTAAAAAAATAACGTTAAAAATACCTTTTTAAATTTGAGATTTTTGCATTTACAATGCTATTTTTAAACAATACTAAATAATATACTAGAAAAAATACGACTCGCACCAGATCAATACTCAGACGGGAATCGAACCCGCGACCTTTGGATATCCGGTCCAATGCTCTGACCGCTGAGCTACCGAGTCACTAGTGACATCGTCGAATTTTTCCTAGTATATCCTAAACTCTTACGCTGTAAGCCAGCGTTATTTCACCAATGTGAGGAATTACCTCGACATTCAATTGAAATATCTTTCCAGATATTTTAACAATTGATTAAGATGAAATAGCTATATAATTTTTAAATTTGAGATTTTTGCATTTACAATGCTATTTTTAAACAATACTAAATAATATACTAGAAAAAATACGACTCGCACCAGATCAATACTCAGACGGGAATCGAACCCGCGACCTTTGGATATCCGGTCCAATGCTCTGATCGCGATTTCTCAAATTAACGTTAAAATTAACGTTATTTATTGACATAACGTTAATGTTAAAATTAACGGTAAAAAGAGTAAAAATTAACGTTATATTTAAAAATAACGTTAACATTCCCTGGTTGTAGACTTTCCGATTCGATTCGGAAAGTTAGTTTCCGACAATCGTGAATGAGTTACATTATGAAATTCAGTAAAATATTAAAACACTTGTTTAGATGATTTTATGGCGGAAGCGCGCGCAGCGGGTGCTGGCGAGAGGGGTGCGACAAGCCCTCGCTAGGATATTACGGCTACCATGACACTGGATGTTTCAATGTTGCCAATAAGCCACCGTTTCAAAACCCTTTATAGACGATTCATATCATGGGTGTAGATAAAGTCTTGTCAGTTGTATCACAGATAATATAAATATAATGCTATACGTTGTATGCAGCTGTACATAATTAGATAAACACTCATGTGATACTATTCTCACATTCATGTTTTAATACCCCTCATTATACTACAGTTGCATAAAAACTATCAAAAATATTGTAAAAATTATTTAATATTTGTTTTCTATATTATATTAATACCAACTTTCAGGACTATTCTTCAAACATAGAAAACTTTTATCATTCTGAAAATGAAATGACTGACGATGATGTTGACGTAGAAATTACTGAATTATCATTTGAAAGTGAAGCTAATCATAACGGCAGTTTAATAGAAAACAAAAATTTAAAAAATAACAATAACAATAATAATGAACAGACATTAAGTTCTGAGTATGTAGTTTCACAAACCGACTTAGTTTCAAATGCTAAAACATTAGATAGTTACACCAGCGATGAAATTCCAGACCTTATAAAAACGGTGTCCAAAAATAATAATAATATTAGTGAATCGATCGAATCAATCGATTTTAACTGTTCAGAAACAGACATAGAAAATAATTTTAACACAAGAGATATAATAGGAGATTTTAACAAAGAAATAGAAGATGAAATAAAACAATTGTTAAATTATAACATTAATATTCAAGATGACTTAGAAGAGTTAAGGAAAGACATAAAAGACACTTTTGCAAAACCCATAGAAAATACTATTAACAATATAAGTGATGTAGTTAATCATGTCATAAAAAAGTTAGTTGAAACTCAAAACTATAGTATTGAACAAAGTGAGAGTGAAGCTTGTGAAGTAAATAAATCCGAAAAAGATGTTACAGATATTCACAGAGACAATGAAAGTAACGTAAGAACTGAAATGAATCTCAGCAGACCAACCTTTTTACTAATTGAAAGTAATATTCATTCTCAAATTGTGGATGCTCATTTATCGGATGGAAAAGATGAAATAAATTTATATGAAAATGATTACGAAACTGAAAAACTGACAAATGATGTAGATATCACAATAAAACAACTAAGTTCAGAGTTAAGAAAAATAATTCCAAAATTAGATGAAATGCGCGAAAGGGATAAGTTATGGATTGTAAATAATAGCGATGCTACAACAGAGACTGATGGGAATTCGAATAAAGTGGCAAGAACATCAAATTGTCTCGTTTCAGCTAGTTGTAAGAAAAATGATATAGAGCTACCTAAAATTGATGTAAGTTTGAAAACAGAGAATAAAAGAAAAAGTCCCTTACAAGATACGTAAGTACTTATTATTTATTTGGCTATCTTGAATTGCTGAACTTATTTAATCGATTTTAACTTTTTATGTGTTTTTGGGTTGTGGTGGCTATACGTTTGTGTACAAAAAAGTTCAATGAAAGCTACCGGCATCGAAATTTTAAAATAGATTACACATCTTGATGTTAACTCTGCTAAATTGAAAAGAGAACAGTCTTGTGAAGCAGCTGAGTAACGACGTATCCATATGATTTAGCCAGCTGCTTGCCATTGCAAGCATTACATTTAACGAAGCCGAGACGAGAGCTATTACTCATTTAGAGAAGGCGTGGTTCACTGCTTTTTTAGATTTTTTAGATTTCTATTCCGAATTTTTAATAATATAAATGAATTCCCGCTTCAGTGAAAAGAGAACACGCAATGATCAACAAACAGATACCGTTTCTCCGAGGGATATTACACGCACTGCTCAAAACACATCCGTCCATAAAATCAGTGCGAGAGACAGTGAACTAGGTAAGAAATAGTTAACATGTAATGTAAGTAGTGTGAGCGTAATACAAAATTATTAACGATTTGGTTTCAATTTGCAGCGCATATAAAATATAATGTTGCTTGGTAGGTACCTACCAAGAATGGACATGTGAATAGAAGCAGTTGCTAACATTCACGTGTCCATTGGTTCTGATAAAAGTAAAGAAAATTTGGGACAGTTGTGATTATTACTTACCTATATATTTTTCTAATTAAATTCCAGAAAGTTTTGACGTTTACAATATAGAGACTGCTTTACCCAAATTAGATCTGGACGCAATAGAAAATCATTTGAGAGCAGCAAAAGAGGCAGAGAGACGGGTAAGTTTATAAGTTTTCACTACCTACTTTTACACATACCTTTAGGCCGGCCACACACAGACGTAATCACGTAACGGAATTCCGAATGTAATTTCGACAATGTATGAAGATTCCGTACGGAAAAAACACGCTTGTGTGTGGCAGCCCATAGATTTTGTATGCAGCTGCTGCGTTCGGAATCACGTACGTACGGAATTCCGTTGCGTTATTCCGTCTGTGTGTGGCCGGCCTTACAGGATAAAGGAAATGATCAGTCAGTTAGTACCTGTTTAGAAAAACATAACTTTGTACATTGGTTGATTTCTATTGGTTGTTCTAATTAACTTAGGAAGTTAGGTCAAATAAAGGAACAAAAAACTTAAAGGTTGTAAACGTTGATAGGATGACCTTGAATATTGAGTAGTTCTAAGAATTTAACAAAGGCAAATACCCACCCACCTAGGTTACCTATTTACCTAATAGTGACTTATAACACTTTGTTTCACGATCGATACTTGAAGAATATTATAATGATTCTTATTCATAACATTAGTTACGTTAGCATCAGCATTACTTCACTAGCATCTTCATTGAGAGTGAACTTAGAATAATTATTCTAAGAGAGTGAAACAAAAACAGGTTTTTAATCGACTTCAAAAAAAAGTTCTCTCAGTTCGGTTGAATTTTACTCTTTAATCTAGACTAGACCAAATTTGAATTAAGTAAGTAGTTGAATAATTTGACCTTGGGAATCGTCTGTACAATAGGTAGGTAAGGTACATAAGTACCTAGGTACCTATAATATATTTTTTTGGGCTGTTGACTGTACAGTTTATTAAATAAATGCCGACTGGTTTGAATTTCCGCGCTACACAAGGTACGTTCTAACGGTACATTCGCTTTAGACCCACGTTCACAGCAACCATGTGTAACAGTTAATAATTACCAATAAGTAGTGGAACCAGCTTTCTAAGGTGATTCAGCGGAGCAGCACGACTAGACTGCCAGTCACCCAGTATCAGTTTTTGGTAGCGCGCGCGGACTCCACTTGATAATTTACGTTTCGTTTCTTTACAATAATTGTGTTTTTTATGTGTAAGTGATGGCGTCAATGCCATATTTTAATCCTGAACAAAGACATTATAAGAAGGATACAAGATTTCTTTTGGATTTATACACAATAACGTACGATAACCATGAGTCCGTCGATAATATTTGTTGCCTTGTAAGTATTTTTTAAATAATTCAATTAATTTGGGATTAAGTTTAAAAAAGAAGGGTGGAAAAATGGAACACAAGACGTCCTTGCCCTAAATGTCAGTTTGACAGGATTCGTCAGGATTATGGTTGACTTTGACAGATCATTTGTTTGTTTACGCCAAATCATCACCTATCGAATTTATTTATTTTTAACAAGAGTGCCATATTTTTTGCCAAAAATAAAAAGACTGATTAACTATAAGATGTTTTCAAGTTTGGTCACCAATATTAAGAGAAGATTTAGCAAATCCGATGAAATTGCGGCAAATAAACCACCTGAGAAATCGAGGATCAAAAGGCACCTATTCAGAACCAAATTTTCGAAATCTGATCCAACGACGCTTCCTGTGAATAACACTGACGCAATTCAGGATATTGCGCTAAGCCCGCTAAGCCCTAGGGCAATAGGCACTGCAGAATGTGCTGAAACAGATATAGAATGGCTAGTGCTTACAGACAATAACCCTAACATTTTAGATAAATTTACTCGCATTGTTACTTTGAATGATAATTTCAAAGACAATCGTGTAAGGTTTTCTGATATATTTCGTTCTGTAATTATTTTGGTTTGGGGACTTTTGATTACTTATTAGTGTTGTGATATTTTGTTCTCAGAAACGCAATGATAGAGAAGAAATTAGAAGACGCTTGGCAATGGGGGCTGACACTGATGAATATTACAGTATGGGACACACAGACCGTCCAGGGAAGAAACCTAGTTTACATTCCCGGCTACAAAATGGTAAGCAAGTTTTTCCATAATAACCAAGAGTCTATTGGCCTTTAAGTTAATAGTGGTTGGCATTCTTTATGTTTCACTTGCTAATGGGCTAATGATGGAAGTATCAGTACCTAAATATTATATTAATTGTAATTTTTTGTTATTGTGGGCATTCAAAATTTACTCATTTCTAACTTGTGTGATCATTAGTAGTAACTGTTATTTCTGTTCTCATTTTGGGATTTGGAACCTTAACTATTGCTGTGTTATGCTATGATGTGCAGGTATGAATCTCCAAATTTGTTTCATGAATGAAACAGCCTCAGATAATGAATCTCAAGCGTCAGATATAGAAAAAAACATCAATTATAATAACAGAAGTTCATCACGGTCAAGCGTTTTCAGCAAATCTAGTTATAACCATCCCTATCAAACAAGGCCGTTGTCTGTTAATATCACTAAACAAGATAAAATAAACACTTTACAAAATGGTAAGTTTAGTTTTGGTGACATGTGTGCGTGCATAATGTTACTCGTAGATATCAATACCAGCATGCAACTAAATAGTAGGTAAAAAGGCATGTACCTACTTAGATATTTAATTTTGTTATATTATTTCTGTTTTACAATCAGGGGGGTTACTTTCAAAACACAAACAAGGTTCTGAGATCAAATTGGTATCAAATAAACGTCAACAATCTGTTTTTTTAGTACATTGAAAACGGTTGCCATGGTTTCCATTGTACTGTTTGGACCACTGACGTCCATTATACAAGTATGCTGGACAGGCGAACGTCACCAATCATTTGGAACTAATTAGTTCCAAGTACACTCACTACTGCCATAGTATATAATCTACTGCTCTCAGTGCCAATATGGCGATTTTCAAATCTGCACAAAAAATTGCTTTCATTTCATGACAATAGCCTGTCCAGCGTACTTGTATAATGGACGTCAGTGGTTTTGACATTTACTCGATACCAATTCAATCTCAGAACCTCGTTTGTGTTCGAAAGTAACGCCCCAGATTAAAATACATGGTTAATTTTTAAGTATATCTAAAAATGGGATTTCAGACCACGTAAATGAACAACTTTTACTATGGGGCCAACCTCGAAATCGCGAAAAAAATCAGCTGTTCCATAGAAAAGTACAACATCGACTCGAGTCTATAATGTATGGAACAGCTAATTTTTATTTTCGCGGGTCATGGTTGGCCCCATAGTAAAAGTTGTTCATTTACGTGGTCTGAAATCCCCATTTCATTTTTAGATATAGTTAAAAATTTACCGTGTATATTACTAATTTTAAGTAAATTATTATGGTTTAAAAATGTTTTGTCCAAACTAACCTCTAAGGGATTGATTTTGTTTCTTAACATTCCTAACTTTAACTATCTTTATTTACTAAATGTGGAACGGAATCAGATATGTTACATAACATTTATAATACCTAATTTTAGTGAACTCACAAACACTACATAATTTAACTATGATGTATAGTCACTATTGTTTTATCTGACTGAATATCCATCACTAATTATAGGCCAACAAAAGGTATTCTCATACAGAGCATTGTTTTGTACCTATACAATTTTTAGGTGTCAAGCTGCGTCCACCATCATTATCAATGAAATCAAAGTCCCGGTCATCACACTCATTGGGACACATCGAACTAAAAGAGTCTGACTTCTATGCCCTACAAGCGACACTGCAGACTGAAGCCAGAATTGCTCTGGCTCAGGCAAAGGAGATGGCTCGTTTACAGATGGAGGTTGGTTGAATCAATATGTTAAATATTTTTATAACTGTAAAAAAATGGCAACAATTTTATAACATCACTAGCGGCCGCCCGCGACTTCGTCTGCGTGGAAAGATTTTTTGCTATCCCTCGGGAACAATACATTATTTCGGGATGAAAGGTATCCTATGTCCTTATCTGTATCCCTAAGAACGTGTATGCAAAATTTCATGATGATCGGTTCAGTACTTAAGATCTGAAGGCGTAACAAACAAACATACAAACAAAAGGACTTTCGCATTTATAATATTACTAGCGGCCGCCCGCGACTTCGTCTGCGTGGAAAGATTTTTTGCTATCCCTCGGTAACAATACATTATTTCAGGATGAAAGGTATCCTATGTCCTTCTCTGTACCCCTAAGAACGTGTATGCAAAATTTTATGATGATCGGTTCAGTAGTTGAGACGTGAAGGCGTAACAAACAAACAAACAAACAAATAAACAAACAAACGGACTTTCGCATTTATAATATTAGTAAGGATATAAAATATTAAGTAAGGATGTTCAGCTTCATAAGTCAATTAATCAGTATCAGTAATATTCCTTCTTGCTTATAGCCCATAGGTGTAGCCAGATCAGTTTTTCAGTGGGGTTTGGGGCCAGATTTTTGGAGAGGTATGTTAAAAAAATGCTTGACTGAAGAATTTTACTAAGTATGTTGGGTTTGAATCCCAAATCCCCCTAACTAACTCCTGGACGAAGTCCCAAGGGCCTGCCGCCGTACCGGCTAACTAATCGAACTTCGGCGGGTTTGCCGAGCTTCAACTTAAAACAGTTGTTGAAGTTGTAGTATAACTTCAACTATTTGTTGTAGTTATTTGGAAGATATTGATGTTCGTGTGACATCATGAATTGGGGTTCTCCATTTTGGCCCAATTGGGGCTTGATTTATCTGTTTTAATTTGAAACCCGGCAGACTTTCCGAAGTTCGATGAGTTAGCCGGTACGGCGGCAGGACCTAGCGAGCTCATTGTACCAACATACCGTAAGGAAATCCGGGCCCGCGGGCCGTAGTTTTTGGAGACCCCTGCTATTGGGAGGGTGCGAAGGTATAATAATCGATCGCAGCGCTCATGGTGGCAAAAAGTAGAAATAATGAAGGCTCTGTAATCTGCTTGAAAACGATATTTAATTTATTACTAGCGTTATAGGAATAATTATATATGTTTATTATCACTTAGTAAAATTATTAAAGTAGCTTTATCCTCTTGTTTCACAAAATCTACAACTAAAAAAGAAGTAAACAAACCCTGATATAACCAAAATAAAACACTCTTTTTGAATAGATCTTACTTGCCATATTTAATTTAAATGACCAAAATGATTTTACAACACTTTGTCCACTCAAATCACAGTAATTTTGAAATTTACATTAATAAAACAATATGTATAGTATTTTTTAACATTTTGTCATAATGCCGTTATTACATATCAAACGTCAAAACGGTCAGGTCAGAGCCAACAAAGTTGCAACACGCTAGGTGGCGCTAAAAGCGTGCACGGAGCCAATAGACAAAGAATGATGACCGCTTCCCATACAAGCGTTGACCTGTCAAAAAGCTTTTTTAAAGTTAATGTATAGTATGATAATAAAATTGTATTTGAATGGTTGCTATGACTGTAGAACTATCTATAGTCCGTATCGTATCGTATTTATTGAATTTTTTATTTTAGAAAAATATGTAATGCTAAAATCAATGTTCTAATAGTAATTACTGCTAATCTTTATTATGAAATTTCTGTTTCTATTGCCAATTTTTATTTTAGTTATCAATTTATAAATATCAATAAAAATGCAATTTTATGAGCTATACTAGCGCCCGCCCGCGACTTCGTTTCCGTGGAAAGTTTTTTTCTTTCCCTCGGGAACAGCACATTTTTTGGGGATGAGAGATACCATGTCCTTCTCTGTACCACTGACAACGTGTTTGCAAAATTTCATGACGATCGGTTGAGTAGTTAAGGAGGCGTGAAGGCGTAATAAACAGACTTTCGCATTTATAATATTAGTAAGGATAAATATAATAATATTAAGGATAAGGATTACTTCTCTATACACGATAATAAAATTAATAAAATCAACATTTTGACAGGTCAGAAAAGGCGTCCTTCATGTCCCCCCCCCCCCCATCCGGAACACACAGAATAGGACTAAATTCAAATTTAGCGGGCGTAGTCCAATCAACGGGGCTTATGCAACCCGAATAATTCTTCCGTCTATGAAATTTGGCATGTGATGAAGTTAGGTAATACAGATTACAGATGAACAATAATCCAATAAATTTTGTTACGAGAAGTTAGGTATTTTTACCTAAACATGAAAATCGCTTACATCTCTCTGTGAATATTTCCTCGGGCTAAAATACTTTCTGTATACGTACTTGTGTATTAGTTAGAATAAGTATGTAAAAGAATCCAATATTTTTTCGATTTCGGAGATACTCCAAATTTTAATTTTAATATTTTTCAATATATCTTTTCTTGATAAAAATATCTGCTGATTATTATTTTTAATATGTTTTTATATCCTTAAATATATAGCTTTGTTCAGTAAGTCAATTAATTTTCTTCTTTAATCATATTTTTTTATTTTTTGGTCTTAAGAGGTAATGTGAAAAATAGTCGGTCCATTTTCATACATTTATGTATAAATATGATTAAAGAAGAAAATTTGTTGGCCTACTGAACAAATCTATATATTAAGGGTATAAAAAAATATTAAAAAATAATAATCAGCAGACATTTTAATCAAGAAAAGATATATTGAAAAATATAAAATTTAAATTTGGAGTATCTCCGAAATCGAAAAAATATTGGATTCTTTTACATACTTATTCTAACTAATACACAAATACGTATACAGAAAGTATTTTAGCCCGAGGAAATATTCACAGAGAGATATAAGCGATTTTCATGTTTAGGTAAAAATACCTAACTTCTCTTAACAAATTTTATTGGCTTATTGTTCATCTGTAATCTGTGTTACCTAACTTCATCACATGCCAAATTTTATAGACGGGAGAATTTTTCGGAAGTCTCCATACAATAAACATGCTCATTGATTGGACTAGCGAGGCACTCTCCGGTTTGCGGGATGCAGTTGTCCCCCCCCCCCGAATTAAAAGTCTGGATACGTGCCTGATGTCATAAAAGAATCATTAATTCATTACATTGCAAACAAGTATTTCTTTCATGTGTTATTTTAATTTATTGAATGGTACAGATACCGGCATATAACTTGGCAAGACAAAGATGAGACAAAAGATGCGCCCAGTTTAGTGTTCGTAGCTGCTGCGCATCTTTTGTCTCATTTTTGTCTTGCCAAGTTATATGACGGTATCTGTACATACATTATTTGAGATTCCTGTGCCATGTGGGCGTACCCAGGTTCTGGGCCAGTGGGGGCAAATCTATTGTATCGCCCCCCGTGGGGAGGGCAAATTTATAGTAAATCAAATATATTGTATGGCAAATAAGAACTTTGATTGATAACAATTGATAGTTAGAAGTAAACTAAATCCAGGTAGGGGCAGCTGCCCCTCCCTGCCCCCCTCGGTACGCCCATGTTCCTGTCCTTTCATGACTTCACCGGCACGTGTATATTTCCAGCATGAGCGACGCAGCAGGCCCGTCTCCCCGGTGACGGAGATGTTGCGGCGCAGCATGGAGAAGGCGAACGCCCCGCTGGCGGCCGACCGCCGCCGCGTCTCGAGGCAGCTCCTCACTGACATGAACATAGCACAGCTGCAGGTGAGGGCACTATACAGGGTGTTACAAAAACAGTTTAGAGTTTCTAAACTAGACAATGTGGACCATCCGATAAAGTACATCAGGAACTGGGGGTAACTCTAACTTTTAATAACTGTTTATATGAGTTAGGCTCTGAAGTTGACGAATTTTCAAAATCCTTTCAACATTAATTCATATATTTTATGCTTTGCAGAATTCTGGCATGCTACTAATCCCTATATGCTGCTTGGTATGTTTGTTACACAATGTGTTACAAAAAATCCGTAATGTCGAATAAGGTAAATCGAAGGAACCATCAAACTGAACAACTTTTACTACAGGACCAACTCTGAAATCAGGAAAAAAAATCAAACAAAATATCAAACACAATGTATGTAACAGCTGACTTTTTTTCCGCGATTTCAGAGTTAGTCCCATAGTAAAAGTTGGTCAGTTTGATTGTCCCTATCTACCACATTCGGCATTAGATTTTTTGTAACACATTGTAGAGATTCCATACTTAGCCGCATGCCAAAATTATGCAAAGTAGCAAAAATATGAAGTACTGTTGAAAGGATTTTGAAGATTTGACAACTTCAGAGTCTAACTTAAAAAAAACAGTTTTTAAAAATTATTTGAGTTACCCCCGGTTTATTAGGTACTTTAGGGGTCCACATTGTCTAGTTATAAAATTAACTTTAAACTATATAATGTGGACCCCTCCGATAAATTAACACATTAATTTGCTTATAGCCACTGATCATCTAAACTAGAGATATCAGCCACTGAAGAATTTAAATAATTTTCAAGTTTCAGCCCAGTTTCATCTGAATGTATATTTTATAATAAACCTTGTATTGGCACAAACTATTTAAATTATTGGTTTTTGGATGTATAGGTATCTGTATAGATAGAGTTACTTGTGCTTTTTGATGCAATTTATCACAGTAGTGATTTTCCAGTATGTGTGTTAATACTCGTATTTTCACCAACTGTAATGAGATTAACGTCGTTAGTCATAATAACGTCGGTCGTTCATCTTAATTAAGGTCGTATGCTTCGACCGTCATCTTAAAATGAAATACAAAAAAATATAAACAGTTTCTTAATGCGTTGTTTTGAGCGACCTTGCCTGCGCTGATTCATGCATGAAGACCATTATACACAATGGATATATTCTTAAATAACAATACCTATTGTATAATGCAGGTTTTTACGTTTTGTGGCCGGTTTCAGCGAAGTGTTGTTTTTTACAACTTATAACATCGCTATTTAATATGACTAAATTTAACATAGTTAATGTTTCTTGACCTGACTTGAAAAATGATGAAACGTTCGTAATAGTTTTTTCAATACAGTTGCTCGAAAATGTGAGCTTACGATGACAAGCCTGCGTGCGGTAAGTTGATTTTACCGCACGCCGTGCATTTTTGTTTACGGTTTAGTACAGCGTGCGGTAAGTTGATTTTACTGCACGCCCGCGCCGTGCGTTTTTGTTTACGTACGTTTTTTTTAATTTCTACTAGTTTTCACCCGCGACTTCGTCTGCGTGGACAGTAGAAAAATATAAGAACCAGTTTAAAATGACCTCTTTAGTGTATGAAAGCTAGTACTACGGAGAGTTCAAGCTGTTTCTCTGGTTCCACCCACCTGATCTTAATGAAACATAGCTTAGATATTAAGTTGGACCTTAATTTACTAAACTGTGAAAAGCCCATCAAAATTATTTCTTATAATTCTCAAAATTATTTCTTTCGCTCGGGCTTATAAAACGTCAACTCGTTTTAAAAACCTCATTACCAACCTTGTATCATAAACTATTATTTCCACACACTTGCTCTTAAAGTGAGCCCATCAGTGGCGTGCCTAGGCCTACATAGTAAGGCAAGCCCGAACCCTCAAATCAAGCAATTTTTTTTATCAGCTCAATACAAGCATAAAACCAATGCATCCCACAATTTCTCGTTACTAATTTAAGATATTTTTTATACGATGATCTTTACTAAAATTTCGATGCGACACCGCCCATCGCCATCTAAACTAATTTATAGATAACTCGCAAAAAAGCACCAAAAGCACAACCCTTAAGCATACTTTAATTATTCATAAATTAGTTCGACGCAAATTGCTAGATGGACTTTATCAAATTTAATTATTGTGAAATCAAAACTAAATTTCTCGTTTAAAATATTTCACACATAATAAATATCTAAATCATTTCACAAAATAATAGCGTCCCTGCTAGACAATTCCAATCCTATCCCCTGCATTTCAAACAAACATTTATATTGTCGTTCAAATGAAAGACGCAAAACTAACCTTATTTATTTATTTTTATGAGAACAACGAACAATGTAAAGAGTCCACTACAATACAATATTACGATACATTGAAGAATATTATATTTCTTTGCAAAATACTCAAATGAAAAGGATTATTATTTACGTTATTTTGTATTTCTCTTGGAATCGACTCGACTCGTAGGTACACTTTCACAATAAACATTTCAATCCATCACAAGAGACCATTATCAATCATTAAACTGAATTTTTAACTCATTTTTAACATAAAAACACTAAAAATGCTAAAACATTATTGCTGTTTCAAAACAGCTGTCGTCACAGATTGAAGCCATTTGTTTGAAGCAATTTCACACTGCTCAGCGCGTAGCGCCTACGTGCAGTCTAGCAAACTGCGTTTAACTTCAGACGCATGCAGGCTTTTGGTCGGCTTCGGTATTTCTCATAGAATCTATACTATAGTACCTACATCAGTACCCTTAGCACGAACAGCTATCGAGAAAAATAACGCGCGTAAAATTACTCGAATCTCATAATTTTGTATGAAATTAGTACAGCGCCACTACGTCCGTAAACGGAACTAAAATTTCGAAGCACGAAACATTTTGACATAAGGTATCGAGCAGCCTTCGAATCGATCTCGAATAGTAAAGTTACAACTTCTATGGAAATCGGTAGCACGAACCCAATTTTGACATACGGTATCGAGAAACTCGCAAGCTGGCTATCGACAACTTACTCACTGAATTTTTTTCAGTGAGAGTCATTTCGAGCGACTTTTTATTATTGATTATTAAATTTTAAAAGCATGTAGGTAGTAACAAAAATTAAATTTGAGAACTTTACATGTCCGCTGAATTATCCACAGGCAATACTACTTAAATTGTTCTCACTATACAAAGAAATTTGTAAAATAAAAATCTCGTAATTTTATGCTATACACGGTATCCCCCACATCCACCATACCTACATTTTAGCAATATTTTAGAACTTACCTACAAAACTCAAATAAAACCAGAGGATACGGTGTTATACGTATATAATATTTGTTTTCAGCTACAACATCACACAGTTGCACACAGTTAATTATGTTTCATTTATGTATTAAAATATAAGATCTTAAAACTATGACGAAAACACTAAATATAACAATGCAAACATAATAAAGTCTTTAATTTGTCGAATCTTCAAACACTACTTATAGGCACTAATTCCGATGAAATTCACATAGTTTCATAGCATGTTCAAAGGTTTTATTGTTTATGTGAAAACAATTAATTTTCTTATTCACTGACGATAATCCATTGTTATTCTTCAAGTTCATAAAAAATCTTCAATTAGAACAATTTGATGAAATTATGACACATTGTAGTTCACTCCTAGGTCATAATATTATTTCCTCGCGATTGTATTATTTGTTAGCCGACACCGATGAACCATTTTAGACAAAAACAAAACAAAGAAATGGCTTTACGGCTTTCTATTTTAGGTTATATTTTTCATTAAATCACAGGATGAGAAAGAAAGAGAGAGAGAATAGACACACTTTTCTTTTCAAACCAATCACGGGCAAGGTGCAATGACCGTTCAAAACCATGGGCAAAATCATGCACAAGTTAAAAATTATTACAATATTTTTCCAAATTAATTAAAGTTATTAAATAAAATAAATACTGCAAACAAATGTATTATTAATAATAAGAATAATAAATGTATAATTATGATGACAAACAACTGGATTGAATTTTAATTTACATATTTATGATTTACGTAGATATGTAACATGGTTTTTGAACGCACTTTGCTTTAATATTGGATTGTGTCACGTTAGCTTTATTTATCGCTACTATCGAGTTGACGTTAGCCAGCTCTGTAAAATTGGTGCTGCCGATTTTGCTAGCTTTCGTATCGAGTACGTTATCGAGTAGTATTTATTTACGCGCGTTAGATTTCTCGATAGCTGTTCGTGCTAAGGGTACAGTATGCATATGATGCGGTAGCAGTTTTGTTAAAGTAAGAAGAGAGCGGATATATACAGATCGCAAAGCCCGGTTGCAAGCCAACGAGTGCGAGGGAGATGAAATGCATTGTAGGGTTTATTGAGGAAAGTAACGCAGTTTAGTGACTGGTCTATCGATCAGTTGTTGTAAAAAATGAATTTGTGGTTATTGATTATTGAAAATTAACATTCGTTAATAATATTGTTTTACATCATACTTGCTCGGTAACTAGGATTTACTTATATAGTATGAGGCTGTGTAAGTTGGCATGTGCAACACAGTGCATTGTTTAGATAGAACGTTCCATTTTCAAATCACTTTACAATTCAAGGATGGTGAATGCTTTAACTGTAAAGTTACTTTACAATTCAAGCATTTAAAACTCCTTAGTGAAACAATCTCTTTTCTTATATTATAAACTGACGAAACTTTTGGCTGAAAAAAAAAAACAATGAAAATGGCGGCATTTAATTTAAGTTCAAGCTAGGTATGCAAAATTCTGCAATGCAAAAACAGCTGATTTTTTTTCGTGATTTCGAGGTTGGTCCCATAATGAAAGTTGTTCAGTTTAATGGTCTCAACCCCACGAGTTTTCAATGAAATAACCCTTTAACGTTTTATTTTTATTTTTGTTTTAATGTTTTTGTTTTTATTTTTATTACCTCGCATGAATGATGTAAAATAGTATGCTTACCTCGGTTGTAAGTAGCTATTACACCCTAGAACTATATTCGCCCTCGCTCGCTACGCTCGCTCGGGCGTCTAAATATCTCGGGTGCACTCGATCCATTAGCGCCCTTTGCGAGCTGCGCTCGCACGGGCGCCAAATTGGATCTTGTTCTGTAATAGCTCACTTACATCCCTTGTGTAACAAACTACTATTGTTGTTATTAAATACGATTCATTAGTAGTGTAAGTAAGTTATTATTAGGGCAAGCCGGGCTTTTCGGCTTGTATGGGGGTACCGCCACTGTAATACATCACTTTTAGGGCCATAAACCGAGCTATAACAAACGCGTGCAATAATATATAAAACACTAGGTTGTTATAGAATTATCCCTACAAAGTTAAATTAGTACCCTTAACTGCAAGTTCTATGCGAGTAAACAGTACCCTTAGCACGAACAGCTATCGAGAAATCTTACGCGCGTAAGAAAATACTACTCGAAAACGTACTCGATACGAAAGCTAGCAAAATCGGCAGCACCAATTTTACAGAGCTGGCTAACGTCAACTCGATAGTAGCGATAAATAAAGCTAACGTGACACAATCCAATTATCAATCCAATTGAAGCAAGGTGCGTTTAAAAACCATGTTTAATATCTATGTAAATCATAAATATGTAAATTAAAATTCAATCAAGTTGTTTATCATCATAACTTTACATTTATTATTCTTATTAATAATAATAAATTTGTTTGCAATATTTATTTCATTTCATAACTTTAATTAATTTGCAAATTACTATTATAATTTTCAATTTGTGCATGATTTTGCCCATGGTTTTGAACGGTCATTGCACCTTGCACGTGATTGGTTTGAAAAAGAAGAGTGTGTCTGTTCTTTCTCTCTTTCTTTCTCATCCTGTGATTTAATGAAAAATATAACCTAAAATAGAAAACCGTAAAGCCATTTCTTTATTTTGTTTTTATCTAAATTGATTTATCTGTGTCAGCTAACAAATAATACAATCGCGAGGAAATAATATTATGACCTAGGTAGGAGTAAACTACAATGTGTCATAATTTCATCAAATTGTTCTACGTGTGTTCTACCTAATTGAAGATTTTTTATGAACTTGAAGAATAACATTGGATTATCGTCAATGAATAAGAAATTGTTTACACATAAACAATAAAACATTTGAACGTGCTATGAAAATATATGAATTTCATCGGAATTAGTGCTTAGGTATAGTGTTTGAAGATTCGACAAATTAAAGACTTTATTGTGTTTGCATTGTTATATTTAGTGTTTTCGTCATAGTTTTAAAGTCTTATTTTTTTAATACCTACCTAAATGAAACATAATTTACTGTGTGCAAACTGTATGATGTTGTTGGTGAAAACAAATATAAAACGTATAACACCGTATCCTCTGGTTTTATTTGAGTTTTGTAGGTAAGTTCTAAAATATTGCTAAAATATAGGTATGGTGGATGTGGGGGATACCGTGGATAGCATAAAATTACGAGATTTTTATTTTACAAATATCTTTGTATAATGAGCACAATTTAAGTAATATTGCCTGTGGATAATTCAGCGGACATATCATAGTTCTCAAACTTAATATTTGTTACTACATATATGCTTTTAAATTTTAATAATAAATAATACAAAGTCGCTCGAAATGACTCTCACTGAAAAAATGTCAGTGAGTAAGTTGTCGATAGCCAGCTTGCGAGTTTCTCGATACCGTATGTCAAAAGTGGGTTTGTGCTACCGATTTCCATACAAGTTGTAACTTTACTATTCGAATTCGATTCGAAGGCTGCTCGATAGCTTATGTCAAAATGTTTCGTGCTTCGAAATTTTAGTTCCGTTTACGGACGTAGTGGCGCTGTACCAATTTCCATACAAAATTATGAGATTCGAGTAATTTTACGCACGTTATTTTTCTCGATAGCTGTTCGTGCTAAGGGTACAGAGCATTCCCAATTTAACCGGGTAATACAGTTATTTTTTTTTAGTAACAACAAAGAGGTTTTATGCCGCTGAAAATTCATATTCATTTTTGAAATAAATAAATGTTTGTCCTTAATTAAGTCAAACAAATATTTATTATTATCAAATTATTCATAATTCACAATATTTTGTTATAAAATATTAAAATATTTGCATTTTGTCACTTAAAATTATAATTTTGAAGGAGGCTGTATCACAGAATACATAATAGCTGTATGCTCACTCACCCCTTTGTTCGCAAAATATTCTTGCATTGGGCGTGTGAAAAAAACAAAAAAAAAACCTACGCGCCTTTTCCCATAAATTGACATATTTTGTTTTTGTCGTATTTGTTGCTGTGTGGTAAATTACTTTGTATTTTCCTCGCAAATGTGTTGAAAAACGTCGTATGAAACTCGTGAGCTTTTGCTCATTGAAAAACGTCGTATGAAACTCGTGAGCTTTTGCTCATTGCACACTCGGCTGAGTTACGCCCTCGCCTGCGGCTCGGGCTGCAACCCACAGCCTCGTGTGCAATGAGCAACCTAAGCTAACTTGTTTCATAATGTACTATAATCAAATTATCATCATCATATCAGCCGCACGACACGCACTGCCGGGTATAGGCCTCCCCCAAGGATCTCCACGACGATCGGTCCTGCGCTGCCCGCATCCAGTGGCTTCCCGCGACCTTCACCAGAACGTCCGACCGTCCGAACGAACGGACCGACCCACGGAGCGTCATCCGGTGCGCGGTCGCCATACCACAACCTTTCCGCCCCAACGGCCATCGTCGTCATCATATCGTAGCATAAATAATATCGATTAGGAGCACCTAAAATGTGATTTATTTCATAAAATCTGAATGATTTATTATGCAGCCATTAAGATGAGTGAAGAGAAAATTAATTTTTATTCACAACTCTCAATGTACTTAACGCCACATTTCCACATCACACACATAAAAAATACTGCACGCGAAAGGCGTTATCTCCGCATGTTTTCACTTTTACAAGTACGGTACGGTCGACCTATTCTATGATTTCATTGTAATGAAGTTATTTGCATTTACATTAGATGCTTATATTACGACTTTCACCACATAACACGCCGTCATAAAAAAAACAAGTTCTCGTTTCGTTAATTATTCCAGTGGTTTATCGGCAATGATCAGTTGCTAAATAATATTACAAATATGCAGGTAAGTATATTAGTATCATTGATACTTATTAAAACACTAAAATAACTTCCGTAATTTTTTTGGTTAAAAAATTAACCTTGAGTAAATAAGATCGCCAATACTTACTCGACGGGTATTATTTGCAATATCTATTTGTGTCTTGTTCGCTGGCGCAATAGAAAGCGCAACTAGTCTTTGATCTGCAAGTTAAGCAACTTTGTCAAATGTCTTCAACGGTTGTATCTTTATCAATCTCTGATTCTCCTTGATTTGTGGATATAGGCCTTCTATGCAAAGACTTCCACAATTTTCTTTCTTTTTTTGCAGTCAATTCGAACCTTGGGTCGAACCCACATGTCACCTTCGACTGTCATTGACTGGAATAGAAGTCGATAGACTGACTCTATCGACTTATTCCAGTATTCTTCTGGTCGATCTCTCGGTGTTCATAAGAGCATGATTGCAGCACATTTCTATTGGCTTTCAACGATTAGGTCACAAAAAATGTACCAATCTCTATCTAACTACTGCGCGTTTTTTAATCAAAAATGAAATCGTTAACACGTATTGAGCCCTTTCGATCTACCTACAGATTATACGTCCAGATGAGAGTCATGTATCTTATCTGTGAGGGAATATATAGGCCGCTGCTAATGGCGATACAGTTATGTATTTGCCATGAGTTGTCCAGCCATATGTACCAGAAAGAAATAGATCAGCAGCGTTTTACGATAAAATCGGTTCAACACTGCAATCTACGACTCGCCTGCCAAGTCTACTGCCTGGCCACGCGAAGCGGTCCGCGAATTCCTATAAAGCGAGTTGGTTGTACGTGACATGAAGCGGCGTTGGTCATGTCGACACTTCTATGTATTTCTATGAAATACCTTCCGTAGCCAGCATCACGCGAAGCCGCGACGTGTCGCACGACCGCACATCAGTAGTGCCTACTTTGGAGCGACAATACGTTGAACTTGTTCAAAAAATGACTGGGTTCTAAATCACGACTGCAGCGATACGACTCGGCTTTATGTCGCGTGCGGTCGGGTTCGAACTCGCACTTTTATACATGGTGTGTGATGCCGCTAATTGTGAATTAACCACTGTGCGATGAGGGAGACACTCATCGGCCGCGATAAAGAGCTATTAGAGCTTACTCATGCACTGCAAGCATTTGTCCGTCAGAAAACCAGCAACCTAGGTATATTCCCACGCCGTGTACCCGCGGCGGGATCCCGCTTAACGCAGCGGACGCTATTATAGTGAGTTGTGTATTAAGGAGTACGTCTGTTGGCACAGGTGATAGTGAACGAGCTGCACTCGCAGATCGAGTGGCTGAACGAGTCGCTGGTGAAGCTGCTAATGGCGCGCGACGAGCTGCACATGGGCCAGGACTCCATGCTGGTTGACATCGAGGACCTCACTCGCTATCTGTACGTATTTTAACCTCGTAAGTCCTGTGTTTTTTTAAGGGTAGTTCCAACGACCTGATGTACTTTATGAAGTACATACTAAGAATAGTGCTTCAGACCGAGACAGAAAAGTTACAGTTTCAGTGAATTTAGAGTTGGGACCTGGTTGTTTATGTTTTTCTGATATGTTTTATATGCTCCAGATTATATTATGAAGCAAAAACTCAAAAATATTTTGAACTAAATTTAGTACGTTAGGTTTTTACAGTTTACGAATAAAGAAAACAATAAAATACATTTTACTGTTTTATTTTAAAGGAATTAGTATTATAAATAAAATCATATCTTCTATCAAACAAACACTAATTAACTAGTTTTTATAATTAAAATATTAATAACAATGTAGTCTTAATGCTTAAACTCACTTACACATCGGTGTAAGACTAAAAATAATAGAAAATAAAAATATACAAGTATGTACGCATAGTATACAAAATTAACGGTCCCATCGTCGATTATTAATTTAAGTAAATGCCCTGTTTTCAATTTCTTGATCATTTTTCTCTTCTTCAGAGTATATAACGACGAATTATTCAGTTATAATCACCTCTTCACCACTCAAATCATCATGACCGGAATTGTTTAAAAGTTTTGCAATATGATCATCATCAAAAGCTGAAATAACAAGTATATAAATAGAAGTAAATAAGTACCTAACATACCAAGTAAAATTGCAAGACATACCTAGCGTACTATATACAGTACATATTATTTCAACTAATCATCTAACCTGGGCCATAAGGAGTTATGAGCTAAATTTTGATTTATTTGTATAAATTTAATTACCATTCCAATTTCTTTCAAAATATCGAAATTATTACTATTTCTTATTTTGGAAAATTGGCAATCACAAAACTAAAGAGCTAGCTAAGGTTTTTTTTATTATAGTTTCAAGATTATACGTTTATTAATGGCTGGGACGGCACAGGCCAACACGGCATTGAAAAACTAAAATATTGGAGATCACTTTAAGTTTTTTTTAGTTTTAGCTATGATGTTCCTGTCAAGCACATAACTGAGTACTATAGTCTATTATTCTACTAACTACCTACATTATTTTTTGAAATCGATAAATCAAGTTTAAATCAAATCTGAGTCCTGTCAGATTTTCATGCTTTTACCACCATTTACAGCTATTTTTAGTGTTTCGCTTGCACTAAATGTAGGTATACTACGCGCGGAAATGTTTAATGTAGATTATTGACCGTCTATTAGAATAAGATATTGCCTATAGTAAATAACGTGTTATTAATATTTTTGTTCTTATTTGCAATTAAGAAATCAATATTATGGAATCAAACAAGAAGAGAAAATTAACGAAGAAGTTAATTGAGACGACAGACAAGACATGGAATGGGATGTGGTTTAGGTATTTAATCGATGCCTACT
This sequence comes from Agriphila geniculea, assembly GCA_943789525.1. Classification (NCBI taxonomy): domain Eukaryota; kingdom Metazoa; phylum Arthropoda; class Insecta; order Lepidoptera; family Crambidae; genus Agriphila; species Agriphila geniculea. The sequence continues at coordinate 10,687,947 of OX038873.1, read as the reverse complement.
TAAATACTTTAAAAAGTTATAAACAATAGAATTATGCATTTATTAGATAACCGACGTAAAGATTTTTCTCAGTAAAAACAGAGGTAGTTTGCTTATAATCTTTGAACTTTCATTACGTAGTACACAATAATATTACCTACTAGTTTATTTTTTACATCCGAGTAGAGAAAATAAGTGTAGTTTACTTATACCACAGAATACATAATAACTTATACGTTACATTATACAAATCCCTAGTGTTTCCTGTAACATTTTGCTGTTAGAAAAGTATTTTTATTCTTCATCAGCTTCCACTACCTAACGTACTTACTAGATTGTATTTTTTCCACTCTGATTAAATTTAATTTATTCAATTTAATTGACATCCCAAAGCATGCTTATGAAAGAAAATGTCAAATAACAATTAATATACAGGGTGTTTCATAATAATGCGTAAATTTTTTATTTTTATTTTTATGTACAATTGCAAGATGATTTAACCCAACCCTAACCACTGGCAACCATAGACCTAAAACACAATTTAGTTTATCATGAAAAGAAAAAAAAACATATTTCAAAAAAGTGGCAGATATTAGGGAATTTCCGGTGATGTATGCATGGTACCCTATCTACCATATTCGGCTTTAGGGGTTATTTTGTAACATATATAATTATGTATGTATTATAATTATACAGTACGAGGCATGTATCTTGAATTTTTTTCGACGTAGTGGGGATAAGTTCGCGCATGTGCTCTTGTGAGCGATCAATAACGCGCGCCCCTCTCCCGCCGCCCGCGCCCCTCACCGCTACGCATGCCCAAAATACGCGTTCCGCGCAATCCCCACCAGATTTCAAGATATATGCCTCGTACTGTACGTGTCTATCGATATTTAATAAAAGTTATTGTTGCAGAGGCGTTAAGGAACAAACGAAGAAGACCAAAGGCACTACGAAGTCAGGAGTGAGGAGGCTCACCTCGCTGGTGCACAAATAAGTACACAATGTTACATTTATAAACGCAATCTATTTAATATTAGCCAACGACGGTGTAGACGTGATTATTATTGGGAATGTTGTATAGTGCGAGGGAAGATCGTTCTCCTTTCATACACCAATTCTTTGAGAAGTTATTTGCATTCAAACAAGTGAATACGACGAGTTAACACAAAAATCGTAGGCAATCAGAGCACATTTCTCCAAACTGAGTGTCAATCAGCAAACTAAATTCTATGGAAGTGTCAAAAATTAAAACTTTTAAAAAACCCTCCTGCATAAAAAGACAAGTCAACTGAAAAGATGGAAACAAGATTAAATATTAAAGGCAACATTATAACATGCAGTCGGAGGCATGCATAAAGAAAGTGACATTATGAATGATTTGAGTTATATGCCTCCGACTGCATGTTATAATGTTGCCTTTAATATTTAATCTTGTTTCCATCTTTTCAGTTGACTTGTCTTTTTATGCAGGAGGGTTTTTAATTTTTTTTAATTTATTTTTTTATTTATTTCTTTTTAGTTATTATTTATTACAATCATGATATACCTTTTTGAAATCCTTTTAATGAGACCTTTAATTTGACACCCATATTGCAGTATTCTAAAAAAAAATTTTTTTTTCCACTACCTATAATAGCACCGTGCAGCCGCCATGTTGGTTTTTTTATAACGCCACTTTCTTAAGAACACTTGGGCTGGCAAGACAAATCTAACGATATGTTAATCATGGAAATCCGTTCAGCTGTTTAAAAGATATGAGGTCATAAAGAATATTACATACAAACATACTTACATACTTACAAGATACGCGCGAAAAACATAACCCTCTTGCAGTCGGGTAAAAATAGCACTACCCGCGGGGCTAAAAAATTACAACCACTAACACCACCAACACTACCGACCACCGCTCAACGCGCGTTGAATGCGCGTAAAATTTTTGTATGGTGTTCTCATGGTGCGCGCTTGTCAGGCGTTGAACGTGCGTTGCCGCTACCGCCCTAGTTCAGTATGAGTTCTACATTTGCCGAAGATGGACGTAGAAATAGTTTTAACGGTGATTTTATTTGGAACGATATCGATGGGATAATTCGGTTTTAAAAGCTTCCGTTTCCATTTCGGACGATTTCTGAATCAACTGAGTGAACCCTAAAATACGTCTATCCGCTTCAAAGGGAACGGTAACATAGAAAACCAATGATCTCAAAGCGCGAGTTCTACACGCGCTTTATCAAAACGAGCGTTAGCGTGTGTAGCGGTCTGAATAAAATGTACGTAGTTGTAAACGCGCGTTAAGCGCTTGTCATGTGAACCTGTTCTTAGTCGGGCCAGCCACGCGCCTGGCCTGGGGGTCAAGTCTGCTAATGTTTTCGTCAGAATCGTAGTTCAATGGTGTTTGAATGGTAATGCTTTTTGACACAGTTCTTGTTTCTTAAACCCTAAAATGAAACACATTATGTGTTACATTATGTTTCTTAAACCCAAAACGGAAAAACATTGTGTCTTGATTTTGGGCTAAAGAAACAAGAACTGTGTCATAAAGCATTTCCATTAGAACACCATTGAACTACGATTTTGACGAAAACATTAGCAGACTTGACCCCCTGGCTGGTGACAGACGTTAACGTTCTTAACAGTAATTACATTTCGTATGTTATTAAAAAAAAGAGAGTTTATTAGAAATGACATCCTGTGTTAGACAAATGGTGTAAAAGACGCAAAGAAGGCAAAAAGATGCAGTGATAACGCATTAGTATATTAAATATTTTTTCGTTTAATTATAGAAAATATCTATGAGTATACATATTATGGCCGCTATTATTATTATGCAACCAGTGTTCAGTCGCTTTGTGCTGCATAACTTGATTGATGCCAGCATTTTTAGCCCCGCCCACTTGGTTGTAATTTTTGCATGGTGCTATTTTTTGAGGGGAATGCTTGTTCCATAGATTTTAGTTCGCTGGTGTTAATGTAGCATAATGATATAGGTAATCTTATTGTTGTATTGATTTGATATTATTCATACACTTCACAATAATTCATTCAGTGTGATCGTGTTTCTGAACACCCCTTTTCACTAAACATCCAATAAAAGTGAAGTAAAAATGCAAAATCTGATTTTAAAAACGTTACTATGACTACCAACAGGATGAAAAGAGAACGATTTACTTTTTTGGCACTACGAATAGAATGATTTGATTGCTGCTACACTTGTTAAAGTTATATAGTACATACGGGGCGGCAAATATATGTATGATATATTCTACAATATACACAATAGAGGGTATTCGACATATACATTGTTTTTAAACTAAAATTCCCTGACGTTAAGTTTAAAAAAAAAATAGCTACCGATTATGTTGATATATACCTAGACAATTATCACATAGTCATGCCTTATATTATGTTGCGAAATTTGACGCAGTGCATCAATTATTCGTAAAATTTGTATATTGCATAGAAATTTATGATTATGTCTTCTGATGTAATTCATGAAAAAACATTGCGATTTCAATATTAACTATATATAATGTTTCTCCTACTTCGTAATGTTACTAATTCCGTCACATTTTTTCTGTCTTTCTCTATAATGTAAAAATATACATACATCTATAAATAACTGTGTAGACATATTGGAAAATATATTCACATATATAATGTCCGCTTTAAATAGTTACTAGCCCACCTAGATATTAAAAATTTTGTGATTATTCGCAGATTAGAAAAAAATATTTTTTCATAATAGTGCTCATTGTTATTTATATTATAGCAAGGTTGTAATACATTTGTCAAGTAAAATAGGATTTTATATCACCAATGTGATAATTGAAAGACATTATATTGCAAGTCACACCAATCTCAAAACATCTTGAATCATAATATCAGATTGTTAACGCAGTAGCAAAAAAATATGTTTTTTAACTGCGTGTAGTAAAAGCCTTATAGGTATAAAAGCTATACTAAGGATCATTAAGTCGTCGTTGACAAGATATGATTAATGATCAAAGTAACATGTTTATACGGTTGACCATAATAAGAATTGTAGTACATACGATACGACAGCTCATGATCATGACAGATTACCCCATTTACAGTGCGACAAATTTATCTGACCCAGTCAAAACAAGAACGTGTTAGATAATATATTTATATGACAATGTCATTTGTATAAATGCACCAACAGCGACGCCGTTACCGGGTCAGATTATGTTTGTCAGACCGTACACTGTCTGTCTCGTCTCGTCTATTAACATTTCACAAAAAAATTACCATCTTTACACACATGGGAGTTATAAAAATATACATCCTCCTACTAATATTATATATGTAAAAGTTTGTGGGTTTAGATGTTTGTTCCTCAATCACGAAAAACTACTGAACGGATTTGATTAAAATTTGGCACACAGATAGTAGATATCCTAGATCAAAACATAGGATACTTTTATCCTGATATTCCCACGGGAACGGGAACCACGCGGGTGAAACCGCGGGCATCCGCTAGTATACTATAAATTGTTGCTTTATATTATAAATAAACATGAAATCTGAGATAAATAATCACTAACATGTCTTGCTTTGGTATATATTGAATTGTGTCGAATATTTTTTTCATTAAATTCAATCATCTTTCCGTTTTACTTTACAAACGTAAACAAGATATTGATAATTAAGATCTACTCTTTGAATTTAAATGAAATCATTTTTTTTTTACAATTATCGAGCGGCGTAACGTGTAACACGAAGTGATTTTAGTTTCCTTTAATTTTCGCTTTATTGAGTAGATCTGTGTAGTATATTCACTTTATACATCATGTATCAAAAAACCCTGTCAGATTCTGAAACAGGTAATAGTGTTGCTAAAACTGATCATCATTCTCCAAGGAACATAAGTCGAAAAATCTGACAGGGTTTTTTGATACATGATGTTTTATGTAGGCATGTACTGACGCACATGCCCCCAAGGTCGTGCTATTCTATCATATTATGTGAAGAGAAATGAAACTATTGAAGCGAGTTATTTCTGAGTGTCTTCACTAAGGTATTTGACTGATGATAATAATGTGGATATCTAATAATTTTATCCAAAAATGAAATGTGCAAGATTTATTAAACAAATAAATCTGTTAAAAGACGAAAGTTATTTGCTGTTTAATGGTGGTTGTATCCACTGAGCATATCAAAGGCTACAAATAAATTCTATTAGTATTTTTTTGTTAAGTAATGGCAGATATTTATGGTGAAATGTTTACATACTTAATTAAACAGAAACTAACCACATTACTAACCAAAAAATATAGTGGTTGTCGGTTAAGAAAAAAAAATACTGACCGCCCCACCAGGTGGAGAGAGTGGTTTGTCGGTTAGTAATAGACGCTTGAGTCTCTTTGATGAAAAGTACACACTTAATTTTTTTGAAAACCATAAAGCAAATTCAATATCGGATTAATAATTGCAGAAAAACGACGTTTCAATATTTTTGTTTCACTGTTATCGTGTTCGGGTGAATATTGATGCGACTCAGAGGCTTGCCTATGGATGTAGTTCATAAAATTCTAAATCGATCGAACTGCGACTTTGTACTTACAGAAACAAATAAGAACGAAAACGATAATTTTTGGTTACCATTTTTCCATTAGTTACAGCAATGTGCATACTTTCATTCTACTGCAAAGAGGTAGGTAGGTGTCATTATCTTCTGCACTATACAAGATCCAAAATATCGTTCCTTATAATTTATTTATGCAGTAAAACAACACTAACATTTTTCAATCATATAATTATTTTTCATTAAAAAATGTTAACCGCTCTATCTATCGTAATTGTCTTCGTTAAATGTACTTCTATTATTATTATTCTGTAAGTACAATATATAATATTTGTACAAACGGGATAAATATCTTCCTTTTCATTGTTTTTTGTACTTATTCTGACAATATTTGTATAAGTTTGACGTATAATTGCACAGTAAAAGATGAACTTTAAGTAACTAAACCTATGATGTTAAAAATTAAATTTTCCATCAATTTCCATAATGCTTTTTGAATATCATTGCAAATTGAAGTAGAGTTTTGTTAACATTGTAATAATCACTTTTATGTTAGTAACTCAAATGTTTGTATCTTTTAAAATACGTTACATTACAATCCAGTCAATAGGTAGGTACCTTAAATTAATCACTTGTTACTTATGAAACATTCTTGTTTCTGTGCTATTATAATAATTTTTTCATAGCACTTATGTAATTGTACAAAAGGTAATACTTTTTACTATTAAAATTTTCCTAGAACAATGTAGTTTAAATAAATGACAGAGATAATATCAAAACTCATCGTCAAACTTCCAACTTGTATTGAATTCTATTATCTGTATAATGTGGTATAGCTGTGCCGGCACGAATCGTGAGCGGTGAGAGAAATTGTGGAGGGGATTACTGCGCATTTTTGCATTCGCCCCGCATCACGTTCCCTGCCAATGAGACCCAAAAATTACTTCTGCGCATGAACTGCCACCGCTCAAGATCTCTGCCGAGGCCTGGGAGATATCATAACCTATTAAAACACGCCAGGTTTATGAATTGCTATAGCTACATCTCTTTCTCGCTGTATAGCAAATAAAAGAGACGCATTGATAGCCATTAAAAAACTGTAAAGTTTTAAAGAAGTTGTAATATACCCCTGTACTATTTACGATCTCTTAGTTTTTTGCTAGTTAAAATGATATTATGTCGCAGTTCCTTATGAATTTATTTATAATTACCTATCTTACTTATGTTAGTGTTAAAGTAGTTACCTTTGTTTCAGACATAATTTATCCTTAGTTCCCTTTATATTAACTTAGTTATTTCTTTGTTGTACCGATACAGGGTAAGAAATGGAATTATCTCAAACACAGTAGGTAATATTGAGTATCAGTATTTTGTCATCTGATTTAATAATATTTCTTCGGGTTTTTTAAGTAGTAAGTACCTTGATAAAAAGTTATAAATTAAGTTATTGTTTATTGGCCATGAAATGATCGAAGTTAATCATCAACATGCAAAAGGCAGAGTTTCATTCACTTTTATTTTTCTTAAAATTTTACGATCCCTTTATGCAGTCTTCGCCATGTTTCATAATATTTATCAGTGCAGATAATCCTGTTTTGTTAAGGGATTTAATGCCTATTAATGGTTCGTATTAAACTTCTGAATGCTACTAAAATTTAATTTACTGTTATTTCTCGTTGGGATTATTCGCCACACATGCAGGTTGTCATGAGCGATGTACGCGCCGCAGCTGCATGCGTCGTTCGGAGTTCTGTGTAGTACGGTTTGGCAATATTTAATAAGATAGCCTCGCCGTCCCCGGCCCGTATCTACGATCGAAACCTATCACATTTATGCATTCGAAGACGAAATGTGGCTGTGGCTACGATGACATTATACAAACGACACCTTTGTGTATTTTTTTTTTATTTTGTTTTAATTTACTGAAGAAAGTATGAACAGATAAGGTAATCCGAAAGTGTAAATTAATTTTAAATGTGCACAAGCTGAATTTCTGTCAACTTTACCTACATTATTTTGCCAACATGTACACATTGTAAGACGAAAAGTGGATTTCACGTAGTTTAATAGATTTTGGTGTTGTACCAGTTTCTTAATTTGATCATTAGATATAATGTCCTACATTTTACAGTAACCCAAATTCGAATTCGTCTCGCATAAGTTCGCAGTATTGATAAGAGTGAGGAGTGGATGTCGTAATCCTCAGTTGGCGAAAAGAATGCTTGGCGCTTGACAAATCTTACCGAGATGTGATAAATATAACTGTACTATTCTAAATAAAGGGAAAAGTGTTTAAAATTGAGTTTTAATTACCTCTTGTGTTTGTCCCTACTTAGGTCCCTCCCTACTTAATTTACCTAATATAGCCGTTATATTATGGTTTGTGATATAGGTAGTATCACAGACTTTATACAAAGTGTTACAAAAATACCCCTAATGCCGAATATGGTAGTAGATAGGGACCATCAAACTGTACCCTTAGCACGAACAGCTATCGAGAAAAAAAACGCGCTTAAAATTACTCGATGGAGAATTATCTATGGAAATTTTAATTTCGCTATTCGGCGGTAGATGGCGTTGTACAAATTTACAATACAAAATTGCACTATCGAATGATTTTACGCGCGTTATTTTTTTCGATAGTTGTTCGTGCTAAGGGTACTGAACAACTTTTACTATGGGACCAACTCTGAAATTGCGAAAAAAAAACAGCTGTTTTTTACAAAAATTAATAACGAAAATATCAAAATGTATGAAACAGCAGATTTTTTTTCACGATTTCAGAGTTGGTCCCATAGTAAAAGTTATTCAGTTTGATGGTCCCTATCCCTATCTACCATATTCGGCATTAGGGGTATTTTTATAACACGTTGTACCTATTATTTATAGGTAGTAAGTAATTGTTATAACAAACGTAGTTTAATTTTAATACAAAACGGTACGATCTACTATTGTTGCCTGTGAATGAATTCGACCTTCGAAAAGTATGTATGTACGTACCTACCACAAATAAAAAGTGGGTAAAAGCAATAAGGTTGTATCTCTATAAACATTTTGTCCACATTCAACTAAAATAATGACAACTGAAACTATCGAAATATCTGTGTCACCAATTAGAGCGACCAAACAAAATAAAAGCGTGATTATCAACAATAAACAGCACGAACCAATTTAGGGAATGCCCAATGTCAGGCGAGGTTCTCACAGGAGGCGCGAGCGTCGAGCGCGCTAAACCCCCGCTGACCCCAAATTGCCGCGGTCACCTGCGGCCAGGTGCGCGCGCGCAATTAATATCATCCTCTAATAATAGATACACTTCACAAATTATTTGTTTTATTGTCTTTATCGCACTCCATCCCTTCTTTTACTGCTCAAAACTAAGATAAATTGCCTCCTTTCTCGCGAATATTTCCAACATTTTCATTAACTATATTAGCCCACATTTTATCTTAATCGGTATTGAGGTGCTTTTATAGGGCGTATTAATTGTGAGAAAAGAGACATTTGCAATCTTATCTTTATTTATTGCTTACCGCTGTTCGGGCAAATTGGTTTCCTGTGGGAATTTATTTTAAAGAAAATGTAACTGCCCTAATGCACCAAACATAACATGTCAATTAAGGACTAAGTGATTAAGTTGTATATCATGTAAATACGGAATAAATGCAGGCATTAAATAATGAGAGAGCACGTGTATGAAACGGTTATTTTTTAGTTCATTTATAGTTTTCTTTAAGTAATACAGCTGTTAGTTATAGTTAAGCAGTATTTATGATGACGATATATTCCATTGAGGGAGATCACATGATCAGTCTGGCATCAGTCCTTTTTTCAGTAAAGACTTTGATTTTTTCCAGACTGAAGATACAAAATTTGTACCTACCAGACTGTTGTAATGGACTGATGCCATACTGAACTTGTAATCTCCCTCTCAGAAACCGTACCTACGAGTATGCTATGTGCTCAAATCAAACTGTACCTCATGTTTGATTCCCAGTAATGATTACTTACAATTTGAAAAAGAATCGCTTGTATAAAAATGTGCAGACTTTATTAGGTACTATAAAAATGGATTTTGTGGTTTACCTACCTTAAAAAGAGATTTTGCGGTGTACGCGTACCTACATAAACAGGAGCATACGCTAACCATAACAAAAGAAAAGAAAAAAGTTGTTATGTTACGTCCTACTCGTCTGAGGATGTGGGTCGGTCGAGCAAGATAATATTATATTACTCAAGTAAGTATATAATATAATAACATATCTTGCTCTTGCATATTATTAATAACAAATGAAACTATTTAGGTCGTATTTTTTCTGACAACTATCAATATTTTTTTACAACTGATCTGCACATATGTAATTGATAACGTTAAATGCCAGTGGCTACAAAAGCCAATGATGTTATTTTCGTAAAGCGCGGGTGAAACGTAGAGTGTAATGGTCGATGGTATCTGCCGGTCGGAGGAGCATACAAATCAGCGCGGCACGGGCCGCATGCGGGCGCCGCGTGCCCTCTCGCCGCGGGGGTGGACGCGGCACGATATGGTACCATCCGACCAACTTGTACTTGTAATTACGACGGTGGTGGTTTGATAAGTGTGATTGATAAGTGTATACATGACTTTGTAAAGAAGAAACACTTTTTTTCGGCATATTTTGTTTTATTTCTCCACATAGCATAAGTAATCTTTTTGTAGCTCTGTTTATTCAGTCTAACGAAGTTCCTACCTCTTTAACCCATTAATTTTTTCGTTCATCGCCTTAAAACTGTGGTAACTGAAATGAGGGTTCATTTCAGTCACCATTACCTTTTGGCTTGATGGAAATCTTTGCCCGCTAAGACATTTGTTCATGTTTGGCAGGAGAAAAAATTCAGCGGGCTAAATCTTGAGAATGGGAAGGATTCGCATCTTTATTCGATAAGTTTTGATGTCGTGAGTGCCGCCGAGGGTCGACAGGGTCAATAAGAAATGTTTGAAGTCACTTGAGCTTTTTGTTTCCAAAAGCAATAATATTATGACGAATTAATAAAAGAGTAGTGTTAAGATTCCTAAGGAGTTTCTTTTTAAGATACAAAAATAAATTATGAAAAAAAATCGGTTGGCACTCCGGGAGCGCCGGCAGAAGTGAAAACTTGAATATTAACGTTGTGCATTTTTGATATTTTGAAATTAGCGGCAAAGGATCAAAATTATTTCTTTCCTATTACTATACAGTCACACAATTCAATCAGTTTGTAATTAGAGAAAAAGTCTAAAGATTTCGCGCCAGTGGCCTTTTTAATTTCTACATGCACGCATTCTACGATTTAAACTTATAGTCACAGAGTATAAATAAGTCTATGATTTCACCGAAGAGATCGCTGCTATTAGTTCCGTTTTCAAAATTAGCGCGTTGCTGGTGACACAAGTGTTTACGTCTTAAAATGACGCGCTGCCATTTTCAACGCGCCCCATAGAAAGAGAGGGGGTTATTTCCGCCGCCAGCTGTCTACTCTCCTCTACTCTCCCGCATCACGTGCGTCTATCGCCACTTTTTCTCTTACGCTTATAGCACACCAGTCACGACCCAAAGTTACAGCGCTTGCGGTCAAACTACAGTCTGTCACAGGCGCGGTCGCAGCCTGAAATTTTGGGGGGGGTCACTAATAATAATAATTGCTTTTCTGTAAACTTTTAGAAGCTTTTTCTATGTGACGTGTACGATTTTGGGGGGGGGTCATGTCCCCTGTGACCCCCCCCTCGGACCGCGCCTGGTCTGTCAAGAACGTCATGAAATTAATTAATGGGTGAGCCACTTTCTTTATCATAGTGGCAACACTTGACAACTTTTGTATGCAACAAACACTTGTTGCTAGTACAATTTATTTTTCCGTTTCATGACTTCCTTGACAAAAGATCCCATGTAGGCCGGCAGCCGGAAGCACGTCAGCAGTTTTGATAATTCAAATCGGAGAACACAAATCATTTATGTGATATGTTTTTTAACCGACTTCAAAAAGGAGGAGGTTGTATGTTCGTCTGTATATTTTTTTTTGTGTATGTCAACCGATTCTCGATAACGGCTAGACCGATTTAAATGATTTAAACGTTACTCCATCAGGTTTGTACTCAAGTTGGTCCCATTTTTCGAAAATTTTAAATCGGTTCAGTAGTTTTCGAGTAATCCTGAAATTACTGTAATTAAGTTTCCTCGTGGCCAAATTAGTTTGGCATTTTAGTTTGGCCACAAGGAAACGGCGAATTTTTTAGGTAAATATCGCTCGAGTTTTTAAGGATCTAACAGACATAACTGCTTTGTTTATCAACCGATTTAGATGATTCTTGTTTTTTTGGAAAGAGAATACTTTAAGAGTGGTCTCATGTTAATTTTGTTGGCATTGGACCTTGGACTTCGAAGATACACATGAGAACTCTTCAAAATCAAATAGGATAGTGTACGGTGAGTACATTAAGGTATTGAGAGGTTTCGCATTAGCCATTTTTATTGGGATATAGGCCTTACTTACGGATTGATGAGGAGGATGGATAGGCCATAACCCCCCGCGCGGGCCCATTGCGGATTGGTGGGTATTAATAGGTGCAAATGCAGCTGGGACTAACGACTTAACGTGCCTTCTGAAGCACGGAGGAGATCGAGATAATTTACTTGGGTCACCAATCCCACTACTGACCCTTACCAAAGTTGCTTAACCTCCACAATCGCAGGCCAACCGGACTTCCATAGTCGCGGGTTTGATTTCTGCCTGAAAATATGATCTGGTGCGAGTCGAATTTTTCTACTATATTATTTAGTAGGTATTATGTAAAAATAGCTATGTGAATGCTAAAATCTCAAATTTAAATATTTTAAAGCTGCTACTACTTATTCAATTGTCAAAATATCTTCTGACATACCTACCACAAAAAAGTTAACCCCCTTACTAATAAAGATTGAATAGCAGATGTATAGTTACACAATGGTTACTCTCTGTCAAACTATTTGAATTTGACATTAAAAAGAAAGTGACAAAACACTGTGTAACTATGCAGCTGCTATACGATCTTTATTAGTAAGGGAGTAAAAATAAAAAAGCATTTAAAAAAAATAACCTTAAAAAATCCTTTGTTAACCGCATCAAAATTGTCTCTAAAAAGCAGGAAATAATATTTAAATCATTAGATACGAGATATGCATATCAATTTTAATAAAACACGTCTATTAAAGTCGGGTGGGGCTGGAGGACCACTTTTTTTTGTTCTAAAATCCCAACCCGACTTCATAAGACGTGTTTTATTAAAATTGATATGCATATCTCGTATCTAATGATTTGAATATTATTTCTTTACTTTTTAGAGACAATTTTTATGCGGTTTTTGTTTTAAGATTTTTAGTATTTATTTTATTGAGAGAGAGACGGTACAATAAAATGTTATTTTTGCGTTTTTTTTAGGTAAGTGAGTTTCGTAATGTCTATTTATTTGCCTTGATACCTATTCAAAAATGCCCTGTGTACTCTTCTCGAAACATTGCCTGCCCGAGTTCAATGTCAATGATAGGGTCGGTGCCGTGGTTTTCAATACGGGCGCTCGACGCGATTTTATTACCATGCTTGTCGGATAACTACCTACCTTTTTGAACTTACTTGCATAAAACCATAAAAGAAATACTTAGCTGTTTTCAATAACTTTAAAAAAAAAAAACTTCGGGAGGATTTGTCATAATTAAGAATTAATCTTCTTAATTATGACAAATCCATACTAATTAAGTATGGTATATACTTATAAGTATGGTATAGTATATATATATATATATACCATACTTAATTAGTTACCAACAGACATACAGTCATAATCTTTGCAATATGAGGTAATTTTAACAACAACACAGGTCACGGGCAAATTTGCCAGATAGGTACTTTTTCAGATTTTGATGGAACACTTGTTTTTATTTCATTCATCATATTTCATATCATACCTAATACTTATATTTTTCAGGCATCAAACAAACTTAACGCTATGTAACCAAAGGTAACACATACGGGGAAGGAAGCAATTTAAAAATTTTGCATGCCTCACAAATATTATAATCCGTGGCGGCAGCACAATGAACCCCATCAACCAAAAAATGATTAACAAGCGATTACACTGACGGATGGGCGGCGCGCGCGCACTGGCTTCTCTATCCATAGACCGAGGACGGCATAAAAGCGGCATCTTCAATATTTGAAAGAGAAATGGAACATGAAAGTTAGCAAAAGGCATTTTGTTTTTATTTTCAGGTCAAAAATGTTTCTTTAATTTTTAATATTGATGTTTTGATAATGTTTTTAATGATGAAAAAATGCTAGAACGGTCTGCCATTTTAAGTTTTTAGTGCTATCAATTTTTAGGATGTAGCCATTGAGTTAGCTATTACGGGAAATACAACTTTGAATATTTTCAAGCTATTTTCGCATGGAAATAAGCCACATCTTTAACACTTCAACTTAAGTTACAGTTAGTTCTTTGGTAAGATGAGAGGAAAGATAAATATTGATCATCTATCTAGTTTAGACTCTAAAATGAATCATATTCTCGTTACTTTGGTCTATAGTTTCATCCGTGAGTGAGCAGCGATGCGCGGGCGCAGCGGCGCACGTGCCGCGACATATGGCGCTGCGCCATACTGTTTGTTTGCCAATCATAACGGACATCAGTCATCAGATAACGGCCCACCGATGCCGCTGAAACAATGCGCAACAATTAATATGTCGACGCATCTCCAACGCGATTTGTTACACTTTTCGACGAGATGCGTGTTAGATGTTATTTATGGCGAAATTAAATTGCTTAGGGGAGTTTTTGCTTTAGCTCCGAAATTGATATTGGCAAATATTAATCAGATTCCGTCAAAAAGCTGGCGTTTAATATGTTTTTTTAACATAATATTCTTTATAATATTTTCATGAATATGGATACTAAATGTAAACATAATTAGCGTTTTACTTAATAGGAAAGGTCTATGTTACCTACCTAAAACGTTTCAAGTCAGTAAGTCCGTATTATTTAAAATCCTCTTGGTTTGATGGTACATTAACAAAAAACCATAAAAAAGGATAGAAAAAAGACAAAAGGGAATTTGAAGGTTTAGCAGCAAATCGATAATAGTAGTTTATGATACAAGGTTGGTAAGGAGGTTTTTAAAACGAGTTGACGTTTTATAAGCCCGAGCCGCAGGCGAGGGTTTATAATCGTCACGAGTTTTAAAAAACCTTAACAACCGTGTGCCATACTACGTTTTTCAATACATTTGCGAGAAAACATTATAGGTACTACTGAAATTTTAATCTATACATAAAATAAAACTGTAAATTCTATATATTTGTGCGCGTATTACGCAAAAACCGCTAAAATAATTTTGATGGGCTTTTCACAGTTTAGTAGATTAAGGTCCAACTTAAAATCTAAGCTATGTTTCATCAAATTCAGGTGGGTGGAACCAGAAAAACAGCTTGAACTCTCCTTAGTACTAGCTTCCATACACTAAAGAGGTCATTTTAAACTAGTCACTTTCTTTTTCTACTGTCCATGCGGACGAAGTCGCGGGTGGAAGCTAGTAGAAATTTAAAAAAAAACGAACGTAAACAAAAACGCACGGCGCGAGCGTGCGGTAAAATCAACTTACCGCACGCTGTACTAAACCGTAAACAAAAACGCACGGCGTGCGGTAAAATCAACTTACCGCATGCTGGCCTGTTATCGTAAGCTCACATTTTCGAGCAACTGTATTGAAAAATAATTATTAAAGTATAAAAAGTGTTTTATTTTAAGGTGTTACCTTGAGCGAAAGTGGCGCCGCGTTGAATTTTATTTAATATTATAATTCTAATACACAATTTTAATAATGTTTATCGTGGAGATTTTAGGGCCTACAGTCTAGTATAATTAGACGGTATCTTTACATCTCTAGTAGTCACTGCTAGAAGTAGATAGAAAAACTGTTAAATGTGGCCGTTTTTGACACATTTGCTATCTACTTCTACGAATGACTACGAGGGCATGTAGTGATACCTTCTAAAAATACTAGACCATGGGCCCTAAAATCTCCACGATAAACATTATTAAAATCTTTTTCTATTAATAACTTATTAAATAAAAACCCCTGAGGGCGCCACTTTCGGTCATACAACCGCCTTAATATGAAAGGGTGAAATCGAAAACAGTCGACAAATTGTCAATGGGACCAACTTAAAGTTTTAAAACTTAAGCACAGTTGTAAAACCATAGAAATAGAATGTCAAAGAACGACAATGTCAATAAACTGGTGATCCGAAAACGAATGCATACATTACTTGGATTATTTCTTTTTGTTACATCACAATTACTTAGAGCACAAGACACCATGGCTCCAGGATACCTTTATTTTAAATTATAATTAAGATTAACAAATATTTTAAACAAACTGTGATTGCTCATTTGCTAGCCGGGACGCTAGGGGCTCTTACTGTAAAAAATGGTGGCACATGTCACTTGATCTTTTGTTTCTTTTTTACATAGACCGTGTCCGTATGATGTTAACTTCTCTTTTCCACGCTTTGTTGGTCTTCTTGAGCGCGAAATTTTTCTATGTCTATGTGTAAAACTGTGCCACACAAGTCACCACAATAAACACCATAACGTCTAAGCCACACCAGAACAACGGCGAAATAATTGTTGAGTTAATTAGTGCGTATTAAAATGACATTATTACGAATTTACGTATTATAAATTCATAAGATTTTTCAGATTATAATTAAGTCCTGACTAAGTCAAGGGAAAAATCAATCAAAAAGGAAATCGAATGTCTGTTTATTAGGAACACAGACCATTAAACAAGTACTGTGATTGATAGGAAACCAAAGATTTAAGTCGTTAGATATGCCTTCGTACTGAAAATTTATAGCAGCATCGACTCACTCATTTGAATGTTGACACATTTCGGTGAGCTCATACTATGGTAAGGGCGTATCTAACGATTTAAATCTTTGAAGGAAACATCAATAACGGCCATATTTTGTTGAATTTGAAATGTCACTCTTTTTTTATATGGCTTCAACTTTTGTCTTTTGGCCAACTGAACTGACATTACGTTACATACTTGCCGTTCGTGTTCGTTGCTCGTTTACCGTAAGTCTCGTAAGTTGTGATTTTTCTGGTGATTTTTAGTGTTTATTTTTATGACGTGGACTGCTTCTTAACTCTTGAGATCTTCCCCCCGTGACTGTTGACTAGTGGTTACCAAGGAATTTAAATATTATGCTATTTCGATGGTGGACTTAGGACTACGATAAAAAACTTCAAACTGGAATATCTTTATTTCTAGACTTGTGACAATCGTATACATAACATCAATCTATTAAGGAATTTAAGCACTATACTATAACATATTTTTCATACTAATACGCATAAAGAATATATCAACAAAAATTTGTATGGAGGTTTGCCATTTTGTATCGAAGGTGCGTGGGTGAAAACCTTAGAAGTGAAAATGCGTGAAAATCATAGAAGGGAATTTGTTTGGTTGCCAATATAACACAGAAAAAAATACTGTATTTCAAAAACCACAATTTGTCATAAGTAATTATATTCCATTCATAAAACAAAGTTGCTGATGTTAACCGCAATTGCAACATTTTAAAAACCTTTAACTTCAAATTGTAATTTTCGATAACTGATTCCAACAATGCAATACCAAAATTCCCACTCTTCACGACCAAAAAAGTCCACTCTTTCCCAAGTTCCTACCTGGGAAAGATGCATCCATAGATGCATCTTTCCCAGGTACATGCATGCATTCATGCATGGAACCGAAGCATCCTGGAAATCCTGGAATTTCCCTTGATATTTAAATTAAAAACTCTTTATTCAAATAAGCTCACATAATAATCATTTAGGGTACGGGCCTTTAGATTGGTTTGAAATTTATTTCCAATATCAGTCGGGTATTTGGTAGGTGTACTTATATAATTTTTTTAATGCTAACACTATAAACAAATAAGGTTTGACAGTTTGAAAATTGGCGGTATGGCACAGAAGGGTAAAGTAAAAAATATTTGTATTGTTGGGCAGGATCAAGGACTTTAAAATTATGTTCTCTAAAATTGTAGGGCAGGATACTTACCTGGCGGTCTTGATGACTTCACTCACTCCTGCTGACATAAATCTGAAGTATCTTGTTTCCATCATTAGAAGAAACTCCCTAAGATATATGAGAGCAAGTCTTGTCAAGAGGAGGTTGATGAGGTATTGCATTTATTTTTATTCGTTCATGCTGCAACGGGATATGCTACAACAAGTGCGTTATACAAAGTTGGAAAAATATCCACCTTTAATAGTACATTATGATACAAGTTAGCTTAGGTTGCTTATTGCACACAAGGCTGTGAGTTGCAGCCCGAGCCGCAGGCGAGGGCGTAACTCAGCCGAGTGTGCAATAAGTAAGAGCTCACGAGTTTCATACGACGTTTTTCAACACATTTGCGAGGAAAATACAAAGTAATTTACCACACAGCAACAAATACGACAAAAACAAAATGATAATCATGGTGAGAAAAGGCGCGCAGGTTTTTTTTTTGTTTTTTCACACGCCCAATGCAAGAATATTTTGCGAACAAAGGGGTTAGTGAGCATACAGCCTACTTCAAAATTATAAATTTAAGTGATAAAATGCTAATATTTTAATATTTTTTAACAAAATATTGTAAATTAGGAATAATGATAATAATAAATATTTGTTTGACTAAATTAAGGACCTACACATTTATTTATTCCAAAAATGCAAATGAATTTTCAGCGGCATAAAACCTCTTTGTTGTTACTAAAAAAATAACTGTATTACCCGGTTAAATTGAAAATGCTCTGTTTACTCGCATAGAACTTGCAGTAAGGTACTTATTTAACTTTGTAGGGATAATTCTATAACCAACTAGTGCAGGGATGGCGAACCAACGGCACGCGTGCCATTGATGGCACGCGGCGCAATGTTTTGGGCACGTCACCGGTCACGAAATTCATTACGCGACGACTTGATGGCACGTCTAAGACCTAATTAAACGTTAAGATTTAGAAAAATGGCACGTTGATACAAAAAGGTTCGCCATCCCTGAACTAGTGTTTTATATATTATTGCACGCCTAGTTCGGTTAATGGCCCTAAAAGCAATGTAGGAAACCCTAAGGTTCACTTTACGAGCAAGTGTGTTGAAAAAAATTAAGAAAGCTAACAATTGACTTCTATGTATACGTATACTTTCAGCTAGTTTATGAATATAAAAATCTATGAAATTCTAATATAAACCAGGAAATTGAGACTAGTGCGCCAGTTTTCCATAATTCTAGTTATGGAAAATAAAAGCCAAAACACTAGACAAATAGCGCTGTGATCTAATTCAAGGATACAAATTACTTTCCTTGATAAAAAGAAGTTTAGTATAGTAATATGTAGATATGACTGATTCTATTTTTCTATTGATTAAACGAATAATTAAATAGGTACATTTAAACACTTGAAGAATAAACGTGTACCTGCCCAAAGCTACCTATCTATTACAAGATCTTAAGGATCAATCAACTAAAATAATTTGAAATACTACAGTAAATTATTACTTCAAGTAGGTACATGCACGACTGATTTGCTTCGCCCGACGAGTTAAGCGGAATAGTAAATTTTAACAAAACTTAATAATAATACATTGTTTAGCATGTAACGTTATTCGTCCCCCGTTTTAATTCAATGAGGCCAATCGGGGCAACCTGCAATTTGACGGCACGGGGCCGGCGCGCGCGCAGCCTGCCGCCATATGGCGACCAGCGATCACTGCCGAACCAAAGGTGCCACTCACTTACCTACTGGAAATGACTTAAGTACATTTTTTAAATAAGTAAGTACTTAAATATTTTTTTTATTTTTTGGGGAACTCTCAAGAATACGCACTTGATAATTTTGTTTACCAAACTTAATAATTAAAACAAAGCCCAATATTATAAATCCGTAAATTAAACTTACTTATTTAGGATTATAAAAAATAATTAAAACAAAATGTGAACATTTGTTGTAGGTAGTCACTCTTCCAACTTTAAAAGATATTAAATAAGTAGTAGGATGTCATAAAACGCGATCAAACTATATTTTTATTTCTCTTTTTTCTTTAAGTTTTTGAAAACTTATTACTTTGAAAAATTGTAATGTGTCTTATCTAGTAGCAGACATCGAGCTATGTCGAGTTTGTTACCCCACAAGTTTGTAGATCAAAGAAAAACTCCTTTGAATTTTTTAGGATATCATAAGGCATCTTATAAAAAATGTCGCGGTTTTATTTTACACATGCCTATGCGAGGAGAAAGTTTTTGTGATGACTAATTTATTAATAAACCAAATGATGCACAACAAATGTCGTTGATGTCTTTTGTATGGGAGCTGCTTGTATTGTAGTTGGATATCAACATGCATTTGTTTTCAGTGTGACTTTTTAACTTGCCTTCTTTATTAGTGTGATGAAGTAAGAAAACATAAAGCAGGTATTTTATTTTTGTTTTGTAGCTAAAGCTAGTTGAACAAGTATGCAAAATCGCACCAGCCAAGTAAAAGGAGTCATGAATCTGTTTTACACTACTAGAATATGCTTACATTGTATGTAATACAGCGGCGAGCTTTGAGTGTTTTTGCATTGAGCCCCAGGTGTCGCCAACTATGTCGGAGCTGACTGACAGCCGACGTTGTCACCAAGTTTTAAGACTTTGCCATTAAAAACTTGCGTACGCCTCTCGGTTTGTTTTAAGGCGATAAGCCCTGTCAATGCGAGAAAATTAATCCGTGATAAAATAAAATCGAACGCAACGTTACTCATTTTTAAGTTCAAATCGCTCACGGGGCGGTTACGTCGAAACTAAAGACCGAATTCTTGTTTTTATTACCTTTCTTCGCATTCAAATAAGTTTAACAGTTTAAAAAAGTCTGTTCAATTAAGATTGAAGATATTAATAAAATAATCGCCAATTGCACTGTTGCCGAGAAATTTTTCTAGTAAGAACAAAAACTGGGTCCACGGGATAATTTTTGTATCAAAGTTAGGAATATTATAATTGCTTTCAATTAAATCTATTTTGTTTATTACAAGACGCTCAAGTCAAAAACAGGCCAAGTCCAGGCAAATTCTTAAATTTTGGGTATTCAAAAAACTCTCTGGTGGAAAAAAAATGTACCAAACGTTGGAAATAAAAAATATAATAAAGTAGGTAATTTCATTCTTTAGTTACACTTTTACGTTATCAAAATAAATAAAGATAACCTCTTTATATTTTAAAAAATTAAGAGAAAATTATTTTCATGGTCTGTTTTTGACTTGAGTTTTGCTCGGTAAAATGATACAAATATACAAATTTTATATTTATTCATTGCCAGCCTCATTCCCATCATTTTCATCAGACTCGGAATCACATTTAGTTCAGTCCCATATTTATTTGAATAAAATAAAATTTTTATTTTTCGGAAATATATGGATAAGAATTTTTTTTTCATATCATTAAATCTATCTTCTTTCATATACACACTGAATGGGTTGCTGTTTTCTCCGGGTAAAGGTAGATCACCGGGCTTTACTTTGTTTTTCAATAGAATTTAAGATAAAAACCGCCCATCTAACCGAGACAGGGTCTGTTTTTGACTTGAGTGTATATTTAGTAGGTATATTTTATATTTTTTCATTGCATCATCCCATATAGCTTAGCTTCACGTAGTCTTTCAATAATTTGAATTGAATGTTGAGATTTGAGTATACTTAACGCCTTAAGTTAATAAAAAGCTTGCATAGCTTGTGCAGAACTGATTCTCACGGAATAACACTTTGATAGGGCTCTCTTTTACCATTTCTGATTTTATGAATAAAAGTTATCAACATTACTTTTTGTAGTAAGTGTGAGCGTTTATTATACTAGTGACGATTTCTTTTCGAATTGTTTAAATAAGTACATAATTAACATTTTTATTTACATAATATTCCACCCATATTGTTTGATTCTTTGCATCCACGCAAAATCATGAACTGCGTTTTTTAAGAACAGTACCTAGTTGATTGAAGGATTAGTTGAAGTCAAGACTTAAACAAAGAGTGTAATTAGCATGACAATGTTGGACAGTTATACCTTCGTGGGAAAACACCGGTGATATAAGCAGTAACGTCCACCAGGACGGTTAGCCCGGATCCTGACAACGTCTGGAGTTACGCGCCCATTGGTAATTCATAAGGGCTCCTTCGCTCCTAAGTGGTTTCACATGTCATAAACACGTGTGTTTGCCTCTAACGACTGTGTCACTATTTATCTTCTTATTTATTAATGCGCCATTTAAAGTTTATTTCTCGTAATTATTTTCTTCCTTATTTATTTGAAAACTTCCCGACGCATCTTTTCAAGTCTGTTGATGCACAAAAGTCTACACAAACTTTTTATTAAAAGCGCGATAAAGCTTTTAAATTGAAGGCTTAAAGGTGAATACGTATTATCTTCCCTCGGGAATCAAGTAAGCTGTAGTGGTAGCTTCAGGACTTGTTTATAGGGCAATGGTACGTAATAGATAGTCAAGATGTCTCAAAACCTGTCGGCAGTCAGCGGCGCGCAGCCCGTCAATTACCCGCCCTAGCCGCTACTCACCAGCTAACCCATTTTATACGCCGCCTTCAATACAGGACCACAACAGGACTAAATGAATTAATGCAAATTTATACTATAAAAATTGTCGCAGGTGCACGGAGACGAGTTCCGACGGTCGTCGGATTCGATTTAACGCGCTTGCGCCGGGAAAGTTTTTATTTATAGCTGCGTGTGCGATTGCACCGATTACCTACACGTCACAAAAGTTTGTAATTTGGTAAAAATATTTAGGTACATGCGGTTTCTTGGTTTTGTACACCAAGCTGATTATATGGGTTTCTTTTTTTTTTACTTTAAGCCCCAAATCAAGGAATATTGTTTAAATCGAGATTTAATGAGTGTGAATATTTAGTAACGCCGCCAGTTGGAACATTCTTACGATACTTGCCTACTTCAAAATGATGTTGGCTTATTTTCCAGGTAGGTATTTAAATAAAGTCACATCGTAACGAATGCATTTTGCTGCTGTTAACTTATCTGTCTTCAATTAACTATAAATGCGATTCTTAACTTACTTCGATCACCGCCCGTCAAAGATACACTTATATAAATATATTCGTTTATCTCAATTAAACTTCTGTTATTTCAATTGATAGCTCGTTCATTTCATATAGTTTTACGATGTTGGAAGAAAAAATATCTGATATAGTCTTTAATTTGTGTTTTCTGTGGCAGAGCTCTTTGAAATTTTAATAGTGGGATCTTTTAACTAATAGGTATCTACATACTAATATTATTTTATGAACTACTTAATGTGTTATCGGTTTTCATCCGTAAGATTATTTATGTATTTATTGAGAATATGTTGATATTCTCAATAAATACAACAGCGCATACAAAATAGTACATTATGATACAAGTTAGCTTAGGTTACTTATTGCACACAAGGCTGTGGGTTGCAGCCCGAGCCGCAGGCGAGGGCGTAACTCAGCCGAGTGTGCAATAAGTAAGAGCTCACGAGTTTCATACGACGTTTTTCAACACATTTGCGAGGAAAAAACAAAGTAATTTACCACACAGCAACAAATACGACAAAAACAAAATGATAATCATGATGAGAAAATGCGCGCAGGTTTTTTTTGTTTTTTTCACACGCCCAATGCAAGAATATTTTGCGAACAAAGGGGTTAGTGAGCATACAGCCTACTTCAAAATTATAAATTTAGGTGATAAAATGCTAATATTTTTATATGTTTTAACAAAATATTGTAAATAAGAAGTAATTTAATAATAATAAATATTTGTTTGACTTTATTAAGGACCTACACATTAATTTATTCCAAAAATGCAAATGAATTTTCAGCGACATAAAACCTCTTAGTTGTTACTAAAATCATAACTGTATTACCCGGTTAAATTGAAAATGCTCTGTTTACTCGCATAGAACTTGCAGTAAGGTACCTATTTAACTTTGTAGGGATAATTCTATAACCAACTAGTGTTTTATATATTATTGCACGCGTTTGTTATAGTTCGGTTTATGGCCCTAAAAGCGATGTATTAGGGCTCACTTTACGAGCAAGTGTGTTGAAAAGTACTTACTTATATACATATAACAAAAAGTTTAGTAAGGCATAATAATTTTAATTACCTTTCAAAAGAGTTATTGATGAAGTAAATGTTGATTAAAAAGCGATCGCAACTATGACACGCCGTGACATTGAATTAATTAAATCCTGATGGAATGACGGCATAATATTATAGTATTTTATTTTATTTTTTATTTACCTACATACACATACCAATATAACCTTTAGGTAAGTGTGTTTCTATTTTTATGGAGTCTTTCCAGTATCTTGTTGTTTTTGCAAATGGCGTAAGAACAAAGTTTAACACTCACGTCTAGATTAGTAAATAAGTAATTAGGTTTGTTATTGACTTGATGCGAGGCAGATGCGTCTTGAATGGTGCTGGCTCCTTTGTAGCCGTGTTATTATAGTGTTGCGAAGGTATTAGATTGGATGATACTTACTATTATTGATTTTATTTCAGATAATATTTAGTTTATAAACTAGTTAAAGATTTATTTTATTCCCAATATTTTTGGCGCTATTGCATTACTGAATGCGAAGTGGTGGTGTAGTATTTTGCTTTTGGCCTATCTTTATTTATGAATGAAATTTTTTTGTAGATAAAGCTGAATAATTTTATGTATTACAACAGGGTTTTCGGCATTTTTGAATCATACATAACATCATTATGAATTCTGACGCACGCTACTACCTACATTCACTCATTAGTTCACATTAATCTAGTGGTTGAATCCAGCGCTGGAATGCCACTGAAATAATGTAAACTAGCACTTGAGTCACTGGACTGGACCGTGTAGGTACTGGACTGCTTACTGGAATAATATATTTCAATGCTGGAATAGTGTACCCTGGGCATTAGCTCCGAATAACATGTCGACATAAAGCGAGAAATACGAGTACATACATTAGGCCAACGTGGGCCACATACGCCAATCTGGCTTGGCGTGTCGGTCTACACATAGTGTACATTGTACATTTAGAGGCTAGTCGTTTAGAGCTACACTACATTCAAGTGTGTATCCACGTCTTGCGATTGCGATGCGATAGGATTACACGTCGCAACGAAAAATACGTCTTAATTATACCCACCCATAGAGTACATTATTGGACGCACCCAGATCGGCGTACATGGTCCACGCCAGCCTAGTGTAGTTCCCGTTTAATATTTTATTGCACTTATTTTTCCCCGGCACTAGCGTCAATAAGACATCACATGAAATTCACGGTCGGTCGTGCGTAATTGCCGTCCGCCACCGTTCGCGCACAACACGTAACGGCAATCGTCCCAATAATTAACCGGACCGGACAAATATCCGATAAATTTATCGGAAAACATCTTTATTGTTTCGTTGACGGCTCCTATTACCGAGGAATTTGCGTTCAAAATTTTAACATTGATCAAGTTATATTGATGAAAATCGACAAACGTAACCATTCGTTCATGAACTTTTTCAACATGGATAAATCTAAAAACTTTTTTATTTTTGTGGATCAATCAACCTACCGCGCGACTCGTGAAAGCAAAAGCTTCATTAAATCTTTTTGTCTTGTGTAAAGTTTCCCTTTGGTATTTGTTTCATATAAGATTGAGATTTACGAGGAAAAGATAGTTTGTTATTCGTTTACACAGTTCAAGAAAATGAAAATCAGTCACCTTTGTTCTAGATATAATTGTGTTACCTGTTTGTAGCACCAGTCAGTACTTATTTCTTAAACATAGTGTTATAGCTTTTGTTGTAGAATAATATTTCAGTAATGTCTCTTCATAGAGCAACACTCGATTTCACGAAATCAGTTGCTTGCGGAAAGCTTTTGTTCTAGATAGTATAGCTATCGATTGTGTATCAATTCTTATTAAATTCCATGAAAATCTGTTTTTTTAGATTAAAGATATGTGGCATCAGAGTTGTTGAGCCCGAGGCGTAGCGGCAAGCAGCAGCACTGATGAGGTGGTGTGATGGCAGGCGGCGGGCGCAATGTGTGCGCGCGACCTTTTGCGAGTAATTACAGGCGCGTGCGCGTACGCTGTGCGCGAGCGACGCACGCAGCAGGTACGCTCTCAACAATGCAAGTTCATTTGTTAAAGTTTTACGTGGAATAATAAACAGGAGAAAACCGGTACTTAACTTACGATTTACGATAATAATATATTTTCATAAATAAATGTTTCTTTGAGTGCTACAGAAGTGTAGTAGTCTACACTTCTGTAGCACCGTGTAGTAGTAGTCTACACTTCTGTAGCACTGGGTTAATACTATCCAGGCCTAGAAGGAAAATGTACTACTGTAGCTAAAGGATGCCTACAGGGAGATGGCTATGCAGGCACACTCGCCGCCTTCTTCGGCCCGACGCCCGTCGTTAAGGGGCTGTCGACGGGACGGAATGACGGCGCCGACATAGCGGTATGACATTAGTGGTATCCGTCCAAATCCGTCCCGTCATCTTGATGTCATTATAAATATTAAAAAAAAAATCTTCTATAAATATTTATAACCCTATCCTATACCTACAGAAATTTTAAACCTAAAAACATGGGGTACATTTTGTAAAATTTATCATCCACATTGTCTTTAGCATGCGTCCCACGTTTACTCTATTTTTACTAGTCCGTTTTAATGTTTTTAGTCAGATTTTTTTGTAATAATTTAGTCCGTTTTAAAAACGTGTTTTAAAAAAATTTTTTTTCAGTAAATGATGTTTTTCTGATTTTTAGTTAACGAGCTAAGACTAAAAATATACCATCTCCTACTGGAGCACTCGTCATACGAGCCCAAACTCGATGGGGTTGCATGGTTTTATTGCAGAGTTCCAGTGGCCTTCTTTCGACTCCATTCTCAGACCTTGGAAACTATTTCCTAACAAAGTACTCGTCAAGACGATTCAAACGAGCTTAAACTCGATGGGGTAGGTAGGGTGGTTTTATCAAAGAGTTTCTGTGCACTTCGTCCGGCTCCATCATCAGACCCTGGAAACTATTTCCCAACAAAGTACTCGTCAAGACGATTCAAATGAGCCCAAACTCGATGGGGTATCATGGTTTTATTAAAGAGTTCCTGTGTCCTTCTTCCGGCTCCATCATTAGACCCTGGAAACTATTTCCCAACAAAGTACTTGTCAAGACGATTCAAATGAGCCCAAATTCGATGGGATTGCACGGCTTCAATATTGAGTTCCTATGGCATGGCCTTCCAGCTTCATCCTCAGATCCAGGACCTCATCCCCCATTAGAGTACCTACTCATCAAGACAATTCTAACGAACCCAATCACGATGGGGTTGTATGGTTTCATCATAGAGTTCCTGTGTCCTTCTTCCGGCTTCATCATCAGATCAGCTCAATGACACCACAATATTGCATTGCCTTCTAGTTTTGACCTATGTTCAATGTTTTAAGTCTCTAGCTCATCGGGAAGCTAGTATAAAATCGTTCGCAAACTTTGTGGGGAAACGAACACACAAACGAGAAAGCAACCTAATAAAAACGTGTTAAAAAAAGTAACTATACAGGGCGTTTCATTAGAAAACTGCAAAGTAACATTACATGACAACCCTAGACGCAAATAGACTATTGTTTTCGATAATAAATTTCATTAATGAGCAAAAGCAAAACACAATTGGCATGATGACTATTTTTAGGGTTCCGTACCAAAATGGTAAAAAAGGAACCCTTATGGTGTGAGTCTGTCTGTCTGTCTGTTTGTCACAGCTGGATATCTCGAGAACTACTAATGGTATCAACTTGAAATTTGGAATAGTTTAAGATGACATTTGCCCAACTATTTTGCAATTATGAAAGAAATAATAAAATTAATATATTTTTTACAACAGGGACTGAAAAGGGGTCTTAAAAATTTTAAGTGAGATGACTAGGGCATGTGGGGTATCATATGAAAGAACGCTGTTTGCACATTTTGAAACAATTTTTTCTTTTTTCTTAGGCCGCATAGTTTTTGACTTATGATGAAAAATGTTTAAAAAAAATACCGTTCCCCCCCCTTATCTCCGAAGTTTGCAAAGAGAAAAATCTGAAATAATTTTATGTGATAGTTTATGTAAAGATTACAGGAAAAATAAAACGATGTCTCAATATAACACACTTTTTTAGAAATTCAAAAAACAAAATTTTTTTAGGTTCACTACCAGTCAACAGATGGCGTTGTCCTAAGCATGCTAACCTAATGGACAAAAATAGTTCCACTATCGGTCAAGAGATGGCGCAACCTGACACTACAATAATAAATTGGTGGCTGGTTCTAATATAATTACCTACTATTTGCCGTACGAATAAACGAAGAATAAGTTCCTACTTAGTAATATAGTAATATAATAATAACGAGGAGCTCGGTGGCGCAGTGGTTTAGCGCCTGGACCAGCGATTGCGGAGGTTAAGCAACGTTCGCAAGGTTCGGTCATGGGATGGGTGACCAAAAATTTATTATCTCGAGCTCCTCCGTGCTTCAGAAGGCACGTTAAGCCGTTGGTCCCGGCTGCATTTGCAGTCGTTAACACCCACCAATCCGCATTGGGCCCGCGTGGTGGGTTATGGTCCGTCCTCCTTATCCACCCATAAGGAAGGCCTGTGCCCCAGCAGTGGGGACATTAAAATGGCTGATGGATTAGTAATATAAACATTTTGCAATGTGGAGTGGCTGAAACGTTTTTCAGTCACCATAAGCAGCATTTGTAAATTAACTATCCGCCTGTTCGCCCTTCCACCTGTCTGCCGTTTATCCTACTTTTTTAAAGACTGTCCTAAAATAACATATCCAAATATATTTATGATTGTACGGAACCCTCGGTGCGCGAGTCCGACTCGCTCTTGACCGGTTTTTTTTACATAATATTAAATATTGTGTTCTTCAAAATGGTTTCTCAGACTTTGCTAACGGACTAATTAAAGGTATTATTTATTTTAATAAATTTTATACTTTTTAAATGGACTTTTCCACCCAACTTTGAAGGGTCATAAAACAAATAATACGCAATATAAGTATAAAACCAATAGGTATACAAGCTACTCTAAAAGTTTAATATGTTTACGATTTTTATTAGTATTTCGTTATTTTATTCATTAGTCATCATCCCACGTTGTCACTATGCAGTTAAACATGGAAAAAAAAATTTTTCATTAAATTTACAATACTTTTTCGAGGTTGTATGCAAGGTATACCCAATCTACAAAAAATCTAATTTCTTTGCAATCTACCATTTTCAGCTTTAGAGTTTTTTTTGTAACACGTTGTATGATAAATATTGCCTAGCGGCTTGCGGTAGGAGACCAGCGCGCGCGCATCGCTCCATTCGCCCGTCGTCGCTAGAGTTACAGATATGGAAAGTGCTATTTACGACACACTCGCCCTTTGATTAGCATTTTTTGTGTTTGATTTTAATCGGACTATTAACAGTGCTTAAAATTCACAATCAACCCTTTATATCTTCGCAAAAAGTAGTATTACCATGAAACATTCTGGTTCTATTTTCAGTATGTAGGTAATTAATTAGTAACGGTGCTCTTGAACATGCAGGCATCAGACAAAAGTGCGATTCTTGAGATTACATACTTACATCTTTGTGTATGAACTTAACGTAAACTTTTAATATTTATAGTGATACGTTTATAAAGAAAGCGCTCGAGTACCTATATCGTATCTATAAGTAGACGAGTAAGTAATGACTTGAGTAAAGCTTGCAATTTTCCAACGTTTCTAATATTATTTTCACATGCAATTTATAGTACCTACCTATTAATTCATCTTAAATGTACCAAAAGTGCATTAAATCTACATTTAAGTGTAATTATACTATAAATTGCATGTGAATATAATATTAGAAGTATTTGAAAATTGCAATTTTTACTCAGGTCATCTTACTCATCTATAATTTATCAGCACTGTTTTCATGATACAATACTCAGTTTCGACATATTTTAATTTAGTGTTGTAATTCAGTGTTTATATACCTTCTCATCTATGTACAGTTTGTTTAGCAATATCTCTCTTTAGCACAAACTCTTCTTACTTAGTTAACAACAACAGTCAAACGACATTTACGCAAAGCTGTTAAAGCTGTGTTCGGAAAGTGCATCGAATGATAAAAAAGTAGTCAATGCGCAAAGGAAACGACCATGTATTTCATGGATTAATAGGGGCAATTAAATCGATTCTGTTCGGCCATGAAAATCTTGGTTTGCAGCGTTTAAGGCCGAAACACACCGCACGCGAATGCTTAAGATTTATTGAACAAGTACCCACATAAAAATCTCAAGAATCGATCACATAATACCTGTGCCAATCAATAAGTTATATAAACAATGATGCATAGAAATATTTTTTGTAATGCAAGTAGATTATAAGTATTATCTCTTATATACTTTTTTTGGTTTTTAGCAAGGTCACTAAGGATAGTTCTTATATATTTTTGGTTCCAAAATATTTTTTAAGTTACCATTACAATAACATAATTTGAACTAAAAAGTAACGTAAGTAAAGTAAGTTTGAAACCGCAGAACAAATGACTTACCTATTTGAAAAAAAATACATTATCAACCGTTCATTATAAAATGCGAATTTAACCCTTAGCTAAATTGTTGGTACTGATACTTCAGTAATTTTTTTGTTAATTCAACTAATGATAATGCAGTCGCAAGAAGTCGCCGACAATGATAAATCTGTTATGATTGTTTTAATTTAATAGATAGATAAGTTTGTCAAAAGCCTAATCATCATTGTTATCTTTACTGTATTTTAAGAAAACAAATAGTTTAAGTATACTTCAATAGGCAGAAGTTATTACAACTATCGTAGTGGTTAAAACTAGCTTTTTCTCTATAGGTAGAATAGCGAGATAATTATTTTATACCGTTATTTATACCGGGATTTACCGGGATTTATACCGTTCGCCTCATTATTTTCTTTAAAATCCCGAAATATAGTAATGTACCTACTTACGATTACAAGTACCTAACTATAAGTACATAATTTTCTTGTATGGCAGAAAAGTTAAAACAAGATTCATAGAATAAAAAACATCACCGATACAAAAAGCAAAACTTTAAAAAATATATTTAAAAATTAAAGCTATGCGTCGCTTTGAATATCAATGCCGCGTAAAGACCGTTATCATCCGGCCCTTCATAATTACTGGAGAGCGAGAGTGGTCGTACTTACGAGTGAATTATCGCAGGGCTCTTCTCAGATTGGAATCAATTAAGCATCGGCGCGCCCGCCGCCGCTCCCGCGGCCTTCGTGCCACCTGCCTGCGCCCGCGTCGCGTAGCGCCCTACTGCGAACACGACCAATCAATCTAGACCCCCACCCCCCCTCTCTACAAGCAAAACCATAGACGAAACAGACGGAATCCTTCAACAGTACAGGGTCTTCTACAAACATACTTCGATCCATAAGAACCAAAGCCCATGATTGCCCATTGAACTGCAGAAACATAGCACCTTTATTTTTTAACTGCCGACTTAATCCAAATATTTTAGCATCAACGTGAGTTATAATTGTTGAGCTCGAGCGTATTGCAATTTCTTACAATGCAGAACGATATTGTAAATAATGCTTGAAATTAAAGTAAACTCTAAAGTTACAATGTAAACACAGGTATTTCGCTGTTAAATTTACTTGAATTAGGTCTATTACTGGCTTAAAATCATAAAATAAATTGCTATTATATTTACCAAAAAGCTCTACTAAAGAGCTTTTTCAAACGAATATTTTTTAACGGCATTTAAGACAAAGTGTTTACTTATGTCGCCTGAATATTGAACTTGAGCATCGCAAATAAACAGAGATTCAAGGGTAAAAAGATAACTGTGCATGAGCTTAAGCCAGCGGCAGCGCCGTTGACTCGGCCGCACGAATGGAAGCGACGGTGGATGATTTACCAACAGTATTTAAAACTCTCATTAAGCGGACAAGGGCCGCAACCGCAGCCCCGGGGCGCGAGTTAAGTCGAGGTGCGCAGCCGCAATCGCCCCCGAGAGGGCGAGGTAAGACGTTTTTAATTCGGACCATCATAAATACTGATCTACTTACATGCCTGCCTTGACGGCCATGAGGATAGTATGGACGATTATCTATGCAACCAAGATAATCCTTAGGAATCATTAATAACGGTCAAGAAGTTTCCGACAAAAATAGCAAAAAGTATCTGCAGAGCGAAGAAAGAACTATCACTAGCATTGTGAACCAAGTGCCACTTAGGTACTCACCTGAATCAAAAAGTTTTGACCATTTTGACCAATAAACAACTACCTAATTTAACTTATATACTTAGGTCTCAAATAGAAACATTTGAAATACTTTTTAATAAAACTGCACTGTAGACTAACTAAAAAAAACTTATGAAAATTATTTCGTATTGTATGTAGATCATTAACATAGTATAATCTAATGTTACGTTCGTAAACAGGAAAATTGAAATGCAATGCAGAGATAAGTAATTATTTGTTGTAAATTGCAGAGATGTTATTTTTTGCCTGGGCGAGCTACACCTTTGTAAATACAGTAATTCATGTTTTAGACATGTCACAAATAAAGCTAAAAATATGCATTAACTTTAAGTAAAAATCCAAGTATGGTTAGCGTTATAAAAACGCAACGTAAGCGGCTCAACGCACCTTTCCAATCAATTACCAATAAATAGCGTATAAGATAGGCTAGGACGCGAGTGCGGCGACGAATTCCGCGCCTCACAGCCTGAAGCGTGCGCCTACTTTTTGCAGTGGCAGGTGCATACACATATGCTATTAAATTGTCAAAGTGTACACACGCGTACATGTATGCCTCTGATAGCAGCAGTAACCAAAAGTCAAGTATGCTCTTGTACCTTTCCTTTCAATAGGACGAAGTGTATCCATGCAACCGCATGCGCAACCCGACTGGTCACCGCAAACCATAACTGCTTTGTGTTTAATTGTTAATAAAAGCTTTAAAATAAGATATGTGTAGAGTTAATGTAAGTTTTTTTTGTTGGGAATTTGCGTAGTCATTACACAATTACAGATCCAGTGATCGGGAAACCGCAACGCAGCAGTCTGCGGCCTCGATGGAACATGTGCTCGGTATGAGCTCACGGGATTGCAATTAGCGCGCGGGCTGAGTCTTGGCGTAATGAGCGGGCGGGCCGCGTACAATGCGCGCGCGCACGGCTTTGTGCGGAAGGCCCATTGTTAAACCTTTCTTTCAAGAATTAATATATTATAAATTAACGTTTTTTTTATTCATAATTCAATATTTCGTTACGAAAGACTGCTGGCTAGGTATTTGTTGATAGGTAGTCAGTCTTATTGAAATAAAAAATAAAGGACACAATATATCTTCATAGTGAGTTAAACGGAATGAAAGGAAAACTAATTTCACACATTAATTATTATGCAAAGATTTATATTTTCATTCAGTCATGCAAACTTTTTAAATGAATTAATTTTATTGCGTTTATGTTGCAACGCAACTTGTCAACATTTCTGTTTTGAATCTATAGCCAAACGACCGGTGGACGTAACTGGTATGTATAATGTTACTGTAAAACCCCGAACTTATAAATACTGATAATATAAATAAAAATAATAATGCTAGTGTAGAATAAATAAAAATAATGATAAAAAATATTGAAGGATTTTACTAACAGGCAATTTAAAATAAATGACTAAGTTCTAATAGCTAATTCAATATCTTATTTTTTTAAATCTAACATTTACCAATCCGCATTGTTAAAACCTAGCATGTGCTAAACTATAATGATAAAAGTCCGAAAAAAATTCTCGCTTTTATGAAATACTTACATTTACCAACTCATGGTGGCAAATCCTAAGATTTACCAATATACGGGCTTTTACAGTAAATATATACGAGTCACAGAACATAACGGGTATAAACCAACGTACATTCACGGGGTGCAACTTGTCAATGTAGGTATAGCCAAACGACTGGTAGGTACGTAACTGGTATGTATGTACGAGGCACAGAACAGAACGAGTATAT
The DNA here is from genome assembly GCA_943789525.1 of Agriphila geniculea. Classification (NCBI taxonomy): domain Eukaryota; kingdom Metazoa; phylum Arthropoda; class Insecta; order Lepidoptera; family Crambidae; genus Agriphila; species Agriphila geniculea. The sequence continues at coordinate 10,654,259 of OX038873.1, read as the reverse complement.
ACCAGCGTACATACGTGGGGTGCTAACTCGAATCATTTACGGTTTCCGATACACACCATATGACGGCGGCTTCGCATCAATGCGTTGATGATGACGCGTGTATGATGGCACACTATGCAAATATAATCCTACCAAAAACTTCATGTATAATGTTGCCAAGACTTCCATATGGCTCGCATTGTCAACAAGTTATCAGACCTCTTGTAGAGCCAAGCTTCTAACTCTACGCGCCCTAACTCTACAAGCTCTAATTTCAAAAACCCTTAATCAAAATATGTGGCTCATAAGTGCAATTGAAACTTTGTATGTTTAATAAGTTTACTACTGAAATTATATATCGAGAATTTAGTTTATTTGGTATAACTACTCCAGACCCAAGATATGAGGGTTCAAAAATACGACGAAGCGTTTCGAGAAAAGGTAGATAGTAGAGATGCGCCGAATGTTCGGCCGAATATTCGTATTCGGCAAATTCGGCATATTTTTTCATGTTCGTATTCGGCCGAATATTCGGTTTATTTGCCGAATAATTACCGAATGTTTAAATTGTACCAATAATACCAATTATTTATTGACAAAATAAAAAAGATTAAGAGGATTCTCTAGCAAACGGTCTCCATACAAACGGCGATAACGTTTCCCACTCTCTCTAAACCTTAACCTACAGCAACAGATTATATAATCCTACAGCAATGAATTTTCGGTAGATATTCATAAAATCAAAACGTGCAGGCTACAGCCCTCTTGTTTTTAGGCATTTCAAAAACATGCCTATTTTTTTAAACAATAAAAACTGCTATCTTTAGAAACCACCACTAGTATTTAAATGTATAATCAAATAATGATTTTTTTAATAAATGTCAATGTATGCCTCATCTTCAAAGACTTTCATCAATGTAATAATAAATTTCAAAGTATGCAGTTCCGAACTGCAATTATTTGTAACCGAAAGAGCGGTACATCGACGCTAGAGAAGGAGTTGCGGTGGCAAATGCTCGCCCGACACGTGTAAAACCTGTTTACTGCGCAGAATTAAACCGAATGATTCGGCCGAATATTCGGTTCGGTACATTTTGGACCGAATATTCGGCCGAACATTCGTATTCGGTTAAACCTACGTTCGGCGCATCACTAGTAGATAGTGCCCTTGAGCTTCGCTTGGACTTGTTGGCGAAAAATACGTAATGAGAATACCTACACTCAGTTCTGTTTTATAGAGTGCTAAATGAAGAAATAATAAATCAGATCTTACCGTTGTCGGTCAGAATTTAATCGATAAACAAGCTGCGTCAATTGTAAAAATTATATAAAGTTATTAAAAGATAAAATGAAATAACACCGGCTAGTTTGATTTATTCTTTGAGATTTTTATCATCGATTAAACTTTAAATTATGGCTACTTTATCTTTTTTCGGTCATAATTCTTGCCTCAATTGTGAATCTGTTTTGCTGAGACTATGGTCATAATTCAGTTATGATAAATCGCTACAAATTGTCAGTAAATGCATGGGTCTTTTTATGAATGAATAGGTTCAACAAACGGAAAAAAACAGAGACCTATGTGTAAGTTTTTAATTTTGAAATATATCTGTTTCACTTTACAGACATCGCAGTCTGAACTGAACCACAGTTCGTAGTAGAACCCAAAACCAAGTTCAAAATGTGAATCAGTAATTATAACTTACATAAATAATGTTAAAAAAAACAAAAATGCTTTCAATTAAAAAAACTAGAATCGCTTCTGCGCTACGTTCGCTTTGTACAAAATAAATCATTGATATTTACCGGTCACCTTGATGCACTTAAATTATTATTTTACTTGTAAGCTGGATTACGGCCGTGGCTGCGGGCAACTGGCGCTCATTGCTGTTGGTCAGGTTATGCGGTATTTCTGTAAACGCATACCTTTAATAAGCAATCATAAACGCGTATCACGGAGCAGCGAAAGTGAAGCTCTGCTATTAAATTTACAGCATCTCATTAGACCGGAATGAAGCAAACCGGTAGACGGTATATAACTACCTAAATGGCATATTGCAGATTAAGAAATAAAAAGCATTGAGGTGAAGCTAAATACTTAATGCAAATAAGTTGTCCTTGATTTTCTGCTTCACACGATATTTGGTAATGTCACAGGAGAAAATTGGTCTTGAAAACGATAGTTCTACCAGAAACATTGTGACATTATTGTTGCTTTTGTTTTGAGTCTTTATACAGAACACGATAAGGTGTAACCTATACAGTTCAGAAAACATTAATTTATGGAATGTAGGTAATCTATGGAATAAAGTGCTACCCGGAACCAGTGGAAAAAGCCCTTAGGTTTATACTTTGAAGACAAATGAGGACAAAGCGTGGAGGCTCGAGGTGCGCGGGCGCCGGGCGCGGGCGTGGCACGCGCAAACGTCTGAATAAATCGGTTAAGGGTGCAGATGCCGCGGCGCGACGTGGGCGACTCGATGGGAATCTTAACCGGGGGCTAATTCTTATCGATACTTTTATCGATAAAATGCTATTTTAATTGCCTTCGAGATTTTCAACTTATACTTGAGTATATTTTTTATTTATTTAAGTAATTTAATTATTTAAATAACTTAAGTATTTTTCTTTAATTTAAGTAAGTATTTTATAGATTGTTGAATTAACTCTTACAATTGTGTGACCTCTTTTTTTCTCAAAGTTAACAGTGTTCGCTCATAGTCTTGATAGCAATTTCAAAAGTTATATAAGCGCATCTAATTATTTGATTCCTTAAGTCCAATCTATTGCTCCTCAAAAGCCTCCTCTGAAGCTATATCGACCTTAGGTGACATCCCTACGACAGCGCCACCTGCCGCCCGCACCCCCACGCTATATTTTATTCCACTTAATCGTCCTTTCCGTTATATTACCTGTTTTTATCCCTACTTAAAGCAAATATTCCTGTTTCTTTAAACACTACACTGTCTGAACGTCCTATTAACTATAATAGACACTTTTAATTGAGAATCTATAAAAGGTTTCGCAAACTGTTGTCCTTATAAGGATTAAGCATTCATCGTGGAAACCATGGCTCTCATCTGCCCAATTAATAAAAGTTGACTGCAAGGAATGGCGAGCGGCGACAGCAGCCTGCACGGGTACCGGTTCTGGCGCAGCTGAAACCCACTGTCCGCCTATCCTTCCACTGTTTTATTTTGATTTACTTATCTATCAAGCAGGTTTTGCGTTTTATTAGACGCAGTAATCACTGATCACCGACTTTTAAGGCGTACATGCCGCCTAGTAACTACGCTCATGCATTTAAATTTAAATGACAGCAATTTTCATTGCAGTTTTATAGAAACGTATCAAACAAATCGAGATTCATAAACCGCGTTTAAATTTTAACGAAGGTAAACTATCCAAGGTATAAAAAAACAAAATAACATGCGTGCGATCGCGTTATCTATACAATCCGGTTTCATTAAATCCCACCAAAATCGGAAAGGAGGCTTTAATTCAAAATTCGAACAAAGGGAGAAAACAAAAACGAAAACAGAAAAAAAAGAATGACAAAAAGTGGCGCGGGCGCGTGCCAGGGCGACATGTGCACGCGCCGAGGATCCGCGCTAACGGGCCGTGACGGCCGAGCCGCCCGCGCGCCGCGCCCCTCGCGCCACGCGCTCGCCGTTAGGCCCCCGCCGCCCCCGCCCGCCGCCCCGCGCCGGCCGCGCGCGAGCGCTCCCTGCCCCTGAAACCATACATTTTCCCGTACGTAACAGAACACGCTGTAACCAAAGCAGATTAGACGCTTAATTAAATTTCCCGAGATTGTTATTACAATGGGTTAATCAAGCGATAAACGTGATTAATGTACTTACACCTACACCTAGATTGACGCCAAAAGTGAAAAGTTGGAATAAAGAAAAGGTGAACCTGATAGCAAGCACTGCTTTTTAAATCCAACTTCTAGCGAAGCTATAGTGATTCTTTGTTCTTTCCATAATTATTAATTAACGATTTTTCTATAAGTTTGCAGGTGTGTTTTATTTATGGTCTTCGATCATGATCAAAGATGGTAGTAAGCCTACTAAACGAATAGACTTAAAACCTAATGGCTCTGTAAGCTTTAAGAATGCTAAAAATACCTCGCTTTCTTAACTCCGTAATTTAAAAAAATTGAAATAAGTAAATACTGAATTGTCAAAAAAAATATTTGCGCGGAATGCGATCTGTAGTAGACGAGAACAAGCAGACAGTCGGACAGCCGTACAGCTGGATAGCCGGATAGCCGGACGGCCGTATGAAAGCATTTTTGCCCAAGCTGAAACAGCATTCAATTGATATTATAAATAATAACGAAAATAAAAAATAAAATAATTGTAGTTTCATGATTGTATGTAGGTTGTAATGAAAAAAATGTTAAATATTTTCAAATTTTCGTAAACATTTCAGTGAATTAATATAACTACTTAATATTTGTACGTAGGTAGTAGCTATTCTTTGCGTATAAAATTTGAAGCTTCGATATAAATTTTCTTAATTACCAACTTACGCGGTATTTTGTTTTGCTCAAAAACCTTTGTATTACGTAAATTAGGAGAGTTTAGAACGCAATTGCGACACATATATACATAATATAATTATTTTTATTAACGATTACACACATACTTAGGTAATTAATATACAATAACAATTTGTCAAACTCTATTTTGTCGACTACGAAAAGTTTTCTTTAGAGATTTTCTTATTTTAACAAATCCTGTAATAATTTAATTGAATAGATTTATAATTTGAAAATCTGAATCCACTTGATGTAGGTAATTAAAGTTAAACGGTCCGTCTCCTCACGTCCATTAAGTAATCGCCTTACTTGTCCAAAGAAATCTTAGCTCATTTTGTAAGGATTCCCTATCCATTTATCACATTCTGTTAAAGACAAGTAGGTATTTTAGCCAATCGTGTGACAAGATTTTAGCTGATTTAAACTTATTCGTGAAGAATTGGGTCAATCAACTTTTAATTGTCCTTCCAGTTTTCCTTTCCCCAAACATACCTAATAAACCTAAACATATTTTTCTTGAAAATAAATATTAATTCGATAAAATAATGGTTTATGTTAAATTTAAAATTAATATGTTGTTTAGTTTACATATTTCTTAATATTTTAACGTCAAAAAAAGTCAAAATCAAAAATTCTCCAGTTGCAGCGATGGCCCATTTCTCTGTATGAAATTTCTAAAATGTCAACTCACAACCGTTAAAATACGAATAAAGATTATGTAAACGAAATATTTATTTAAGTTACATATCAAAATACTTTAAACAGTGAAGTTAAACCGAACCATTCATTTTGTTTTTATTTTTAAGAACTCCTTTTACATTTGATTAAGTGTACAATTAAAAGTTGATTGACCTAATTAATAGTGCAATGCGATTAAATTGACAATAGACAGTGATTCGCGGCAACTTCAAGCAGCAAGAACTCTGCTTCAAGCAAAAGAGTTTTAAAATTGGTCACTTCTGTTACAAAGTTAAATTAATCCCACTGTATAGCCCGAATCAAACTTTATGACTTCTGTCAACATCGTGCGAGACGATACGCAGGGGCCCTATTTTTAGTTCGAGATAGAGTCATATGTCGATCGAAAATCAGTAGAAAAGAGCGCTCAACGCTAGTCGAGCGATTCAAAAATAGGTCCCCTGAAGACAAATGTAAGTGTGAGAGAGAGTCGTGTGGTGGGGCACGAATATGCGCATAGTGACTAATTTCACAACGGCCAATAAGATTGAATCGTATTATACCACTTGTAAAAGAGTAGAAAATAACTCCTACTCCTTTTAAGATGCTGTGAGTGCTCGATTTAACCGATATGATAAAATGATAAACACAATGTGCTTGTCGCGGTCTTTATTGAACACTAATTATATTTTACAAATCAAATGCCTATGTCTAATGTAGGTCAGCGCCGGTGACGCGAGTGTTGACGTAATAAATAAATGTACGATTTGACTCGTACACCACTCATAACGGATTATAATGCGCTATCTATCACCAAATAATTATAAGTATATTGATTAAAAAAAAATGATAATTATTTATTGTACTAATTGAGGAAAGTGAGGTACCCAAATATGCTGTTTCAGACAATGGCAAAAAATATTCAAGCTAACTAAGATAACTTCATATACAACCAATATAAGTAATATCTTCTTCAAATAATGAAAGACGAGAACCAAATTACTCGAAACTTGAAATAAACAAATTAAGTTTATATTTCATCAAATCGGTTCTAACATCTAAGTGCGCCCCGCCCCGCCGCGCGCAGCCAATAGCGCACGGGGGCGGAGCCGCCGCTACAAATCTAAGCTTATATACCCGGCTCTGATTTCGGTGCACACAAAACACATAACTAAATCTCCACTCATTTCTCAATGCTATGCTATAGGTACTATAACTAACCTAGTCCCCGAGCTACCGACCGGTCTAGCTGCAGCTAACAGCTATGCATAATAATACCAACTTAATGTCACACGGCCAGCAACCGCTTATTTGTGGGCATTAATACTTGAAAGCTATTTTTCAGTGCGTCCTCTGCGCCGTCGACGTAAGTGCAACCAACAATTAAAGGGTGCATGTGAGGATGCGACGCGAATCACCTGTCAAGGGGCCGTTTCATCAAATCATTTCTTTATTGCACAGCCTCCGTCCTCCGTACGTCCGAAGTGCGACCTGCTCTTTTTGTTTGCAGAGTTTTGAAAAAAGAACGTTTTTATGGATGAGTTGTGTAGGTCGGGGCGCGTGAGAGCCTCAGTCAGGTGGCTGGCGCCGATCACGACGCACGTGAGCCATCGACCGCTCCCCAAAAGCCTCCTACGCCGACGCAACGCGACTTTCGATTTCAATCTGCTGACAAAGTTTTATTTTAAATCACAATGACTATTAGTGATATTTGAACGGAGTTTCTGAAGAAAATCGGACTTTTTATTATTATATTTAAACTGAGTGCCATAGGGCAGTGCGTGAGGGACTAAAATCTGCAATTTTCCCGCCTAAGGTGAGTAAACACAACAAAGATATTATTAAATTTTCATGATTATTGTTTTATTTAAAAAAATAACACTGGTTTATTCATCATTTGTATTCATATTTTATAGTTACGATCATACTCATATTATCGTCAGTTATGGATAATTTAGTACACTTTTCACTGATCGTTCATTTTTTTATAAAAAAATGACTTGTTTATTTCTAAGAACTTGTAGTTTTTCCAACTAATGACATAAGAAAAGTTTATTGTGTGAAATAATGAATAATACTTAGTTTAAAAAGCATCCTGAAATGTTTTTTTAGTAACGTTTTAAAGTAGAACCTAAAATATTGGCATATGTACGCCAATATTTTAGATATTTTAGGTATTGTGTTATGAAATAGGTAATCGTATTTACGCTTCACCTATTTTATAACACAATAACAAATATTATAAGTTTAACTGATAAAACTTGTCTCGTATCTTATTTTATGATACATACTTAATTTATGTGAAAATTATGTTAGGGGCCGTTCAAATATTACGTAAGCAGATTAATTACAATTATTTACCCCCCCATCGCCCTTGTCAGCAATATCTATACATATATATGTCCCCATATATATGTATAATATACATATATATGGGGAAAATGTGAACAACTAACATATGTTTAATTTGCTAATTTTGTATTTATTAAATTGCTATAAAAAATATAGGAAGTAGGTATCGAGGAAAATATAGTTATTTTTATTATTTTTAAATGCTTTATAGTTAGGTAACTTATTTTGGTATTCGTTTTTAAATCTATATTGATTTATTTACTTATTAGAAACAATTGACATCGATTTTTTATAGTATGATTACTCAAAATATGTCCAAAAAGACAGTTATTTTTCAAAGTTGTAATAAATGTTACTAGACCACCTCACTAATTTAAACTCACAGTTCGTATTTCCTTTTTCATACATAAACATTTCCGAGAATTCTCTGATGTTTTTCTGAAAATCTAATTGAAATCATTTGAATTTGTGATTGAAATTTCATAAACGGTTATGAACACCATCAGTTCAAATCTTAGAGCATTTAACCAAGTACAAATAAATGATTTTCTCATGAATTTTTAAATCATAAGAAAACAATTGACATAGATTTTTATTAATGTTGTCAAAGTCAAAAGTCAAAGAAAAATTACTTCATTCAAATAAAATTACTTAATAGCAAAGAATATACGCAATCCTAGGTTCTGTCACAAAGTCACAACCTTATTTATTTTCGAATTTCGAATATTGGCCACAAATGTTTTGATTTATGAACTTTTGTGTCTTCTGAAAAAAAAAAAACTTTGCACCGCTAACAAAAAAGTTTTGTTACTTTTTTGATCATTTTTCGAAACTGTTAAAATATATATTTTTTAAATAGCTCCACCATTTTGAAAAATTTAAAAAAACTGGCTCGACAAAAAAAATCTCTTTAATTTTCGAACCTGCTCACGAAATTTCCTGATTGAAGCGAGAATCGTTTGAGAAATGCGACCTGTAGAGGAGAACAAACAGCGCCGGAAAGCCGGTCTGAAATGAAAATAGTTATTTGTTATACAAGAGAGCATAGTCATTTTTTGCTGCGAGTGTTGACTTTTAAATCACGAACTAGCGAAGTAGTCTAGAATTGAATCACGAGCGTAGCGAGTGATTCTAATATAGACTACTGAGCACAGTGAGTGATTTAAAGGCACGAGACATCAAAAAATTTGCTCTCGTGTTAAACATACAACTTTTCACTTCTACCAGCGAGAAAAGGTGTTAGAAATTAAAAAAGCACTTTGCCTCACGCTCGCAGCAAAAGTCGATTTTGCTGCGAGTTTTTGGTAAAAAGCACTTTGCCTCACGCTCGCAGCAAAAGTCGATTTTGCTGCGAGTTTTTACGCGCCAAAAGCACCCTTTTCGTGCTGGAGAGGTGAAAAAAATATTTCTTTCTTATACTCAAACAGGTACGGAAAATTCTCTGATGCTATTCCGAACATAACCACAAAGTAAGTAGTGGCATTCTATATTTTGTGACATAACCGTTTATGAAAGTAAATAGATATAGTTTTTTATAAAGTGTGTAGAATTGACAATATTTCAAAATTTTTGGGTACATGTTTTTATGGATAAAATGAAAATGTTTCCTTTTTTGGGCAACACGTATTTTTTCTTTTCCATTTATTTTCATACATTACTGGTGGATGGTTTATTCTAAAAGGACGTAAGTACAAGATATATGTAAAATATAAGAGATGCCTTTGCCTTGCCTCTTAAAACGTCAACTTAAAAACTTATTTTTACAAGAATACTTTAAAAATATCTATATTTTACTGAGCAACTAGAAATACACTAGAAAGACATTGTCATTGTTATGACAATTGATTTTTTTCAGTGTTGCCAGATCAGGGGTAATTTCAAAGGTAATTTTATTACCCACCTAAGTCCCCAACCACCCCACCAATATACCCATCTAAATAAATAAATATGTATACAATTAGAATTTTGACAGCACCAACAGTATTACCAGTATAAGTTTTTATAAATAATTTAATAATTTCTCATGTAAACCGACTTTTTAGACAGACTCTACTCGAACGGGCAATGTGTCTCAAGTCTCTCTTAGTGCCGGATAATGTTTACCCTTAATCTAGGGTAAATTACCCTAAGCTGGAACCACTGTTTTTTTTTAATATAAGGCAAAGAGACTCAACTCAAGCTCCCTTATGGACTATATTTTAGATTTTTTTAATTAACGTTAAAATACTAATCTAAAAATTCTGAAAAAAATATATATGAGCTTAGAACACTAAAATCTCGAAATGGTTTTCTAATTTTAGTACTTTCTCAAAATGAAATGTTGTCAATTGAGGATTGCACATTACACCTTCAGTATAACTAATTTCTTAGGAATAGATTTTCTTACACAAATTAGACTGCCCTGTTTATCAAAACTTTCAAGTCTACAAGTACTAAAACATAAGAAAAAGAAACGAGTTCATGTAAATTACTTATGATTGTCTTTTTCCAAATAATTTATGAAAGCCACTTGTAAAAATTGTCAGACGGAATGGAGAGTCGCCGGACACCCTCAGAAATACTCAGGATTTTCCATGAGTTTTTTACAAGTTGTAAGCTTTTTAACAATTTTAGATTTTTTTGATTAAGGCTCCGTTATGCGAAATCATTTGTCTCTGTCTTTTTCTTTACGTGTAAAGAGTATGGAAAATAACCTCACTTTTGCACTTTTTCGATGTTTTTCGTTGTTTTTTCATCATTATCTTTAGCACAAATATTTTTCTTGAAGAAAAGTTATTGGAGCAACTGCACAGTACGTAAAAGTGTATTTTGATGTGGAATTCAATACGTTTCCGCTATTATTTACACCAAAAATAGGGCCCGCGACAAGCGCTTTTGATGATATTCTGTTTTTTTTCACAATCATCTGTGAGGTTTATACGCAATTTAATACTTGTAGCTACTAGATAATCTCTTTAGCTTGTTGTATGGTTTTTTTGTGGCTTGACGTTTTCTACATAAAAATATGGCCCGCGCAAACCATGTTTTCCTATTACGGCCCTTAATGAAATCACTAATACAAGGGTGAAAACACATAATTAAATAAACAAAAACATTTGTAGCGTTTAATTTAACGTGTTTTGATAAACAGATTTGTGGAATAATTATTTTCATAAGGAACATGCTTGTTTTTAAAAGTACAAGACTAAGTTTTGATAAACAGGGCACGAACTAAACAAGTATAAAATTTGAACTCAAATAATTACAACTTTTTGAAATTTTTCATTTTTATACACTAAATGTAAATAAATAAAATGAATAATCACAAATAAACATTTATTTTAACCGTCTGAAATGTCAAATCTTTGTTGTTATTGCTAACTCATTGTCGTTATACTGTTTGGTAGATTATTTACCAATCAATCATCATCGAACTCTTGAATAATAATTAATAATTTATATAATTTACATTACATTTTTTACATAATCTACGTTGGTATTGGTTAACTTGGGTCCATATAATATGTAAATGCATAAAATTTTTTGTACTATACCATGACTTGAGGCTTTTTGGCTGAATTATCAATTAGTATAAAATTCATACCGAATAAATGTTTACGCATACTTTCATTCCGCATAAATACTAGGTATTATCATTACAATCAAAAAGCATTAAATTCTATTGCATATTTTTTTACCCATAACGATTACTAATCATAACGTTTATTAGCATAACAACTTGCGGCATAATACATATGATGCATATACGCTAGGTTCTGGCACTTCGTCGGCCGCTGCCGCGGCACCTGGTAAAAACTGTTAAAAGTAAAAAAAAACCGGCCAAGTGCGAGTCGGACTCGCGCACGAAGGATTCCGTACCAAAAAACGGCAAAAAAAAATACGTTTGTTGTATGGGAGCTCCCCTTAAATATTAATTTTATTCTGTTTTTAGTATTTGTTGTTATAGCGCCAATAAAAATGCATCATCTGTAAAAATTTCAACTGTCTACCTGTTGTCGTTATTAATATCGAGCAAAAAACGGCAAAAAAATCACGTATGTTGTATGGGAGCCCCCCTTAAATAATAATTTTATTCTGTTTTTAGTATTTGTTGTTATAGCGGCAACAGAAATACATCATCTGTGAAAATTTCAAGTTTCTAGCTATCACGGTTCATGAGATACAGCCTGGTGACAGACAGACAGACAGACGGACAGCGGAGTCTTAGTAATAGGGTCCCGTTTTTACCCTTTGGGTACGGAACCCTAAAAACGGAAGAGTGTGACTGTGCTGTGACCCTAGATCACCCATCGCGAGTTCCGAGTTCCGACTTTTATTTTTGTTATTATTGCTGTTGTAATACGACGACTTTTGGATTTTTTCTATTTGTAAAAAATCATACTCTAATGGACCTTAGAGTTCAGTGTTTAACATATAAATTTCAATTGTGTAGAGTAAATGATTGCCTAATTGAGTCACTACTGACACTACAAAACCCCTCAGCAAAAGATCCGCGTGATTTTTTAAATCTCTCTCAATTTTCCAAATTAGCAGTGTACCTATACTGCAATGGCAATTTTATCTTTAATATATTTTACGAAATATGCAGTAGACATACTAAATATCCGTATGCACAGCTGTTTTCGCAATGTATTTACACATAGTTTGTCTGAAGTTGCAATATTCGGCTTGATTTTGTATTTTTGTCAATTTGCAACATTATCATGAGTCAGTCAGTTCTTTTAAATATTTAATAAGACTTTTTTGTACAATAGGCAACAATCATACCATAAGTATACTAGGTGTACCTAATACTTAGAGTAAGACGCGCTCGAAAGCCGCGATGCTCTAAGACCTAATAGAACGTAAAAATAATAATAATATTTGCATAGCTACTACCTACTAACTAAACTCAAAATCATAGAAAAAAAAGTGTACACATATTAAAATAATTTTATTCAAATATAATCACAGTTATTGAAAATCGGAAAGACGATATTAAATTCCGTGGTGATTGATTTTCCAAGCACTTGTACAAGTTCCCATAGAGCATAGAAAAAAATATATGGCATCCGAGCTCCCATAAATACCGGTGTGAATCTAATGAATGGGGCTTTATTGGAACAAGAAATTGCGACACGCGGCCCTCGGCTGAGTGACTCGTTGCCTTGTCGCCAATTAGCGGTAATGGCAGACAAAGTGCTTTATCAATTCCTGATTAGCTCCGTATTTTCACTTAATATACTTTAATTTCGGCACTAAAACGTAGTTTAGTTGTTTTTTTAGTTTTTTAACCGAGAATCTTGTAAATTTGTAGATAAACGAGGTTAAGCTATTCAGAATCCAATTAATTTACTTTACAATTGTAGAAATTATGCATTTTGCATTTTATGACGTTTTCCGACATTAGTTGCATGAGACAGGTAGGCATCTTCAAAAATTATTTTATCGATATTCAGTTTCATCGGTAAACTATTACCGATGAAACTGAAGAATAAAACCATAGTGAGAATTGTGCAACAAATTCTTTATTTTAACTTATATTGGTGTATTGAAAAATTCTTATCTTTTTTGTTTTTATTAAACCATTCAACAGTAAAAGCTCCTGATAATATGCTTGTTATCGCCCCTCGCCTAACGTATCATAACTGTAATTAGATTTTTTTGCAATTCATTTTTCATTGTTTCATTAGTTATGATTTTAGACGCCGATTATGTTGACTAATGAGAAACTGAACATGTATTTTACAATAATATTTACATAACATTTTTGTGCGAAATGATAACCAAAAGCACAGAATTAGTATAGCACTAACCAAAAGTAAGAAAACTCTAGCTTTTTTCACAAGGTTTTCATAAGAAAATTTTTCATATTCTGAAAGTGATCCAAAAAAATAAACTTTTTGCAGTCACTGTTCACTTTCAAAATAAAAAGAATCCACATTAAAAAAAATATTTTAGTAAAAGGAACAAGCTTTACCTATATTTAAAAAAAACACAGATCTCGTGCTCTACACGACTTGAAAGGGCATTGAAAATGAATCTACCTATTACTTAAAGACTATTAAAAAAACATGTTTGTAATAGATTTTTATTTCCCATCACCGTACAATATCTCACAAATACGCAACCAATCTAATTTAGACACACATAATGTCAATTTTAAATCTAAAATCAAATGGCGTCAGTTAAAGTCATACGTGGGGCGCTTCTAGGACGGAGAATCATTAACTTCGTCGGTGGTGACGGATTCGTTACTGAGTAACGAACAGTTGATTATTTTCCAAAATATTTTTTTAATATTTTTTTTAGATTATCTTGAAACCCGTCGAATTCAATTTTCAGTAAGAATGCGTCATTTTTCTGTCGATTTTTTTTTTCGATTTCCAAAAAAGTTTTTGATTTTTCCAAAATGTTTTTTAAACATTTTTTTTACATCATCTTGAAACCCGTCGAATTCAACTTTCAGTTAGAACGCGTAATTTTTCGGTCGAAAGTTTAAATTTTTTTTCATCACCAAAAATTTATTTTACATAACCTACCTTTCCAAAATATTTTTAAATCATCTTAAAGCCCTTCGAATTCCGCGTTTTTTAAGCCCTCATATGCAGCGTGATATCGCACCTCACGCCGCGCAAGTCACCAATATCGAAAAAGGTGTTTAACCTAAAATGTTCCTTGGTTCAATACTGAGGTGCTTTTTTTCATATTTTTGAAATTCGGCCCCGTTCTCGAGATATCGGAAATTTTCTATGAAAACACAAGATTTTTTTGGTTGAGAAAAGACGGTTTTTTCGATTTCCAAATAGTTTTGGACTTTTCCAAAATAATTTTTACATCTTCTTAAAGCCCTTTAAATTCCGCATCTTTTGAGTCCTCATACGTCTTCGTGGCCCTATACCTCAGGGTATCACGGGCGAGTCGCACTTTCAGCGACAATGGGGGCCTACTGGAGCGAACGAAATAACATTTTCAATGTTAAAACACTTTTATTGGTAGTTTCATTACGGGTTAAGGTTTAACTGAGCTACTGCGGACCCCTGATACACATGCTACGGACCCATCAATGGTTTAGCAAGATAACTATGTATATCTAGGACATCTAGGTAATTAATAATAGGTACCTATGAAATTGCTGATATTTTTTCATAAACAGAGAACCTCATAACTTCTATGATTTAAAATATTCATCAATTGCTTGATATCATATCGAATTATGATCTTATGATTTCTTTTTTGTAAGCAAAAGTGACCACTTTATTAAGTTGTAATTTCTCCAAAACTTATTTTTTTTCCCCTTAACCAAAATGGTATTACTTAGCTTAATGTTCAAACTCATCTACATAAAAGTTTTCTAATACGTTCACAAAGCCTTCACTGTTGTTAAATAAATTAAGAAAATGTTTGTATGAAAAATGCTACTTCTCGAAAATCCTCCTTACAAATCGGCGATTTACATGGAGAATTTTCAAGAAATTGTTTTTAACTAGCATTTTCTTAGTTTATTTAACAACCGTAGACGTGAATGTTACAAAACTTTTATATACAAATGTTTGAACACTATGCTTAGTTATTTCATTTAGGTTAAGCGAAAAAAACAAGTTTGAGGTGTAAAATAATTAATAAGGATTTTATTATTACTGATAGTTGACTATCATGGTCATAATTCGATATCATATCAAGCAATTGATGAAAATTTTAAATATATTTAGAATTTAACTTGGTATGAGACTCTCTATTAGTGAAAAAATATCAACATTTCCATAGTAAATAATTAAACTAAAACCTAAATAATTAGGGATTCACCTAAAAGCACGTACCTAACGATTTACGATGTTAGAGGTCCTGTTTCAAGATGCTTTAACTTTCTTGTTTTAAAATATTCTGATTCTAGTACCCAAGTTATGTGTTTAAGATTCCTTCATAATACACCCTTGTAACATTTACACTAATATGACTCCTAGAGATACATTTCTAAAAGAAGGTATTAAGATAATCTCCAAATTTACTCGAACATAACCGATACCAAAATTATTTCACAAATATTTAGAATGAGCTTTCTACATAGGGTGCTTTGATACCTAATCAAAGCACCCTATGTAGAAAGCTCATTCTGTATAAGAAAAACAAATAAGAAAAAAAACTCATTCATATAGGGTGGATATGGGTTCAGTATATCCTGTTTTCTTTCATTGTTCGAAGACTTAAAAAATCATTCACAATAAAAGATCAGTCGCCGATATGATAATCCCAAACGCAATTAATCATACTAAAATATTACAAAAACACGATCATCTATCCTTATCAAATCCACTTAGATTGGATTGACAACTATTTGTGTGAGCGTCATCGCGCGTAAATATCTAATGTGTTAATGTAATGAAGATTGTTTTAGCGGGTCGTGCATTATTAATGCTCCTGCGCACCGCCACTTCCATTATCCTGATTCTTCATTTGCTTGATTGAGCTTTTAATACGATTTGCTTTCAGTCACCAGCCGACTGGATTAATCAGAGAGCTGTCAACAAATAGCTCACCTGACGCTAATGACATCAGTCACGTGAAAATAATAACACCATAATAACACTCTCACAAACTTTAACATTACGCAGATCGTGAACGCTTAAAATCTTATTGAAACAGATGAATGTATCTATTCACTTTCATAATTAAATATCAAGATATTTTATCAGCAGCTATTCTACTTTACCCAAATAGTAATACGGTTTAATTTCATAGGTACTCATGTTGAAAAATATTCTTGCCTACCTAATGAGTATTGGTTTATTTACTTCGATTTCTTTGCATTGAATTATTACCTAAGTTATGACCAAGTGCTTAAAGATTTTAATGTTTAAAACATAAACACTTACCTATCTAATAATTTGCTATGTAAATTTTCAAAATGATTGAAGATTGCCAAAATGTTAGCAGAGCCATTAAATAAGTCAAAGTAGGCCCCTAAAATAAGTTTGTTATACTCGTAATAATGCATGATATGATATTTATTTTTTATTTTTAACCGACTTCAAAAAAGGGAGAGGTTCTCAGTTCGTCGGAATCTTTTTTTATGTAGGTTACTCGATTAATCGAAGACGGCTGGACCGATTTGAAAAATCCTTTTTTGTTTGAAAGCATATACTTCCAAGTTTTTCCAAGGGTTCCCTTGATTTCTCCAGGATCCCATCATCAGATCCTGACCTTACGATAATGGGACCAACTTGGAACTACATATATGCTTTCAAACAAAAAAAAATATTTTTGAACCTGTTTTTGTAAGGTTTTTTTACACTTTTAAATGAACTTTATAATTCTATTGATGATTATTATTTTTATATGATGAAATGAGTTGATTTTTTAATGCTTTTCAAGCCATCCGGTGACCAAAGACCTTGTCCAGTACCAAACATATTTTGAATGATGTTCCATTAAGAAAGTAATATAAAGGCGATGTCTTTTAAATCTATCTTACAAACGGTCCTTTTGTTTGTGCAGTATGTCCCGGCACGTGCTACTCTCGCGGCTGGCGGAGCAGTTCAAGCCGTCGTCGCCGCCGCCCGCGCACCGCTTTCCCTCCCCAGAACGAAGCGTTTCCCCAAAATCTCCCCCTTCCCCGCACTCCCCCCCACAATCACCAGAATCCTTGGCCCACCACCGCCTGGACCTGTTACAGCTGGGAGACATCGAGATCGCTGGACGAGCGCTTAAACAGTACGCCCGTGCTACAGGTGGGTTCTAAAAGAACATTTCAAATACGTAACGGCATCTTTCAATTTATCAATTCCTACTTGTTTGCAAATCATCGTTATTGTCTAAACATCAAAATTCTATAATAATAAAGTTATTTATGCAACTGTACTGTAATGAGGTGTATACACGAATGTGATAATAGTATCACATGAGTTTTTAATGCCTAATTATGTAATTGCATACAAGGCTTTATCTACACCCATGATATTATGTATCCTCTATAAAGGGTTTTGAAACGGTGGTGGTTTATTGTCATGGTACAACCAGTGTCATGGTAGCCGTAATGTCCGAGCGAGGGCTAGTCGCACTCCTCCTCCTCCTCGTCATTATATTATCCGAACGAGTGTTAATAATGTTGTAGTGAATTTCATAATGTAACATCCTCTCGTTCGGATATTGTGGTTACTATGACACTGGTTGTTATTATGTTGGCAGTAAACTAATTGTTTCAGAACCTTTTATAGAGGATATAAAGCATGGGTGTAGATAAACATAATAATATAACGTGAATACTAGTAATCATTGTAGGTACCTATATCATTATTTAAATTGTAATTAATTAGGTACTTACATTCTTATACACTTCATGCTTGTAGAAAAATGAACATAGGATGCAATTTAAACTAATTACTAAAGGTTCAGTATTTTTTGCTTATCTTTTTGTAACTTGCTTAATTGAGTGGTTTCTTCGCGTCCAGAACTGGGGGCTCTCATGTACTGCAGTGGTCTGGGCGCGCTATACGGCGGCGCTGGAGTATGGCCGCTGCTGCTGCCTCGAGAGGCGCCGCACTTCGCGGCCGGCCCGCTCGCGGCCGACCCCGCGCGCCACACGCCGCCAAGAGAAGGTACCAATAAATACTGCTCACTGAGGGGCTGTCTCCACGAGCGAGAGCATCGCGATGATGTAACGTATTTCCATACAACTATCGCCGCGATAACATCGCCGTGTGTAGACAGACACGGAGAGAGTGTATAGAAATACGTGGCACGACGATAACATCGTCGGCGATTCTCTCGCTCGTGAAGACAGCCCCTCAGTGATTGTGAGTTTTTTCACCTCACCAGTGTTGCCAACTTAAAAGATTTCCCGTCAAATTTAACGGATTTGCGCTATCGCACACAGGCAACTTAGTCTCCCAGCAACTGTTCTGTCTCTCGCATCAAGTCCACGGGTTTATATGGAAGCGCGCACACGAAGCGACACGGTCGTCTGCAACTTTTCATACAAATCACGTGAGAGACAAAAAAGTTGCGGAGACAAAAGTTGCCCGTGTGCGATAGCGCTTAGGGTCAGGCACTAACGGGAGAAAATATATTTTGACGGTTGACGGATTTATTGACGAGAATAGCTTTTACTAAAACTAAACGTTTTTTGACATATTTGTGTACTAATCAGTCAGGTCAGGACGTTTTCAGTGTGATGGATGTGAAACAAAGTGCAGAAAGTCCACCATTTAAAAAATACATTTTGGCCTGAAAAAATTGTAAGGCATGAAGTAATCAGTATTTTATTTGACGGATTTCATTGACGGAGAAACATGTAATTTTGACGGATTTTTGACGGAAAATACCAACTTGCTTAGCGGAATTCAAAATATCTTGTTGATAGGCAACACTTACTTACATTCGATCGTAAGCATCGCACGGACTTTTGGTATGAAAATGATTTTTTTGGTATGAAAGTCCGTTTGTTTGTTTGTTTGTTACGCCTTCACGTCTCAACTACTGAACCGATCGTCATGAAATTTTGCATATACGTTGTCAGGGGTACAGAGAAGGACATAGGGTACCATTCATCCCGAAAAAAAGTATTGTTCCCGAGGGATAGCAAAAAAACTTTCCACGCAGACGAAGTCGCGGGCGGCAGCTAGTAGTTGTATAATGGAAAGCCAAAAACTTGTATTTTTTCAATGTCGTGGTTCAACTGATTGAACCAACAACTCATTTGATGTTACGAACATTTTGGGTTTTGAAAACCAAACGGACAAAAAAGTTGCAAGTAAAGATAATAAAAGAAAATAAAAACACGATTAGCATACCGTTTAAAAATCTAGTGTAGGTACCAAGTAGGTACGATAATTGCGTCAACGTCAATACAGAAGTTCGGTTTGCCTCGTCCTCCTTACGGCTCCTGAATGCTCCTCATTAGAATAGCTATCAGTGCGAAGTACCGATGAACAACTCGGCGCGTTGATAACTCGTCGCTAACATGTCGTTTACCTCCTTCGCGAAACCACACGTTTCGTGCACCCGACACAAGCTCGGTTTCTGTTTTATTCAAATTCTTCAAGTATTCAAATTGCCCTTATCCTCGTTCCGGTTACGTTACGACCAAACTTCAATGATAACAGCCGAAGGAATCCAAACTCAAATGATACCAGCTTGATTTAACCTTAACGATTTCCTTTAAATTGAAAACTTTGTTTTTTTCTGGATTTCTGATGTTACTGAAAAACCAATGTTATTAAAATACTAATTTTATAAACTTATATGTAAGAAAATATTGATTAGATTTTATGGATTACTTACTAAACTAATAGATAGGATAAATATATAAATGTTTTTAACAGCCATCAAGTTTTCGTCAATGCAATCGTATAATGCGTTCAATTCAAATTTCACATGTCATTTTATATCTGTAAATACAGACATACCTACATTCTATTTGACCCACGTGACTTTACATTAAAAAGCGTGAAGAACGAACGGTCGCAGTCATACCTATTATCAATAAATATATTTTTTGCAGATGACGAGGAAGAATTGCCTTTAAATTTATCAACGAAGAACCGACAGATATGGTCGCCAGGAAGTGCGTGCGAGCGTGAACATGAGGCAGACTCGCCATCGTCCAGGTGGGACCTGGAAGACTCGGAGGCGCCTCTAGAATTGGTGAAGAGATGCCGCAGCACTCCTGATGCAGACGAGAACGAGAACAGCACAGAACCTCGGCGATGCCCCTCCGCACCAGTTCATCAGACATATGCGCTGCCACCAGCTCAAGACATAAATTTCTCCTTACTTGTTAAAAATGAAAATAAAAGCGAGAAGACATTCCAGGTAACTTTTAGTTTTTTTTTTCTTATAGTACGTGTTAATCTCGAGAGAAATCTATTTACAAGCCAGCGGGCAGCGACATCCCGAGTAACTGTACAGTTTCCGTTCAAAAAGCTTTAAAATAGCAAACCAGTATGTGTTTTAGCCTCTTTAACAAATCAAATAGCAAGAACTGCCCCCGTCTTAATAAGTAGTCGCGCATCGGAACGAGTCGCGGCCGCCACGCGACGGGCATGCGGCCAGCGCACTCGTCTTGATGCCATTTTTGTAGCATTCGTTTTTTCTACGACGCTATTATAAAAATCCGCATCGGTTTTTAATCAAAATTCCAACTGAAGCAGCGTATTAATTGCTCTGTGGTGTAGTTATTTTTTGGTTTAATATTAAATTTCGTACTAGTAGTAAATAGTTTATTTATCCGCATTGGGCCCGCGTGGTGGGTTATGGCCCATCCTCCTCATCCACCCATAAGGAAGGCCTGTGCCCCAGCAGTGGGGACATTAAAAATGGCTGATGATCAACTTTTTTATATTTATTCCAATTGAGAGTGATATCATCACCTAGGCTCCCTATTCTTAGTAATTAAGTATTTCAAAATTGAAGTTTTAACCGTACCTGAAAAGAAAGTACAGTCAACGGCACGTCAGACTGTAATGTTAACCTTGAGACCGTCTTTATGCCGCATGCCGTACCACAGAATACATACGGCCGTACGTAAAGCTGTTTTCATAGTTCAACTGTTTAACTTACCGTGCTGTCGCGTACTTAAAGTACTTCAAATAGGAATTTTCGTTCAAAAGAGACAATCATAGTTAAAAAAAGGATTGATTTACATCAATCCTTAAGAAACAATTTCTTTAACAAACATGGTATTCTTGGATGTGAAGGAAGACTGAGCTAGGTCAGTGGGTAGGTAGGTATTTGTTATTGTTAGAACAATACCTAAGAAAAAAATATCAATAAAATAAAACGAGGGAAATCTCAAAGTTAAGTAACGCGGAATGATTTAGTTACATAGCTATTAGTGGTTATTATTGACGAAAAAATTAAGTTTAATAAATTAATACGTGAATAGCATTAACTAAATACGAAAGTCAACACATATTTGGAAAACGTTAACTACAATAATAAATATTTGGTACTGCTATTAGAAAGTAACCGTCCTAAGATAAAATAGTTCACAATAAAAAAACACCTGATCGTATCCACCTAACTGTTCAAAAATGTTTCACCGCAAAGTTGTAAAAAAGATTTAACCGTTTTTGATTAAAGCAGTTATCATAAAAAATCACCTCCCTATGAGGTTAAGCCGATAACCATATGTGGACAGTCATACCCCAGCACCTGTGTTGCTTAAAAGAGAGTGCATCGCGCATAAAAAGACGTTCGAAAAAGTGGGTGTTTTTATGAGGCGCGCGTAGGCGCAGCTGCGCGACCAACTGTCACTGCGCTTGGGCCGCTAGTCGCAGACCGCGAGGGATCGCCCCGCTCGCGATGCTATACAAAAGCCTGTTGATTTCGGCCAGGTACCTGAAACATGAAAGCGTAACAAACAACACGCGACTCGGCCTAATCACTCTGGGCTTTAAAGTAATTTGTTCCATCTTAAAAAGCCCGTTGATTTCGTCCAAGTAGCTGGCCGAGTTCAACAGGCTTTTGTAGTATCGCTTTGGGCAAAACATTACCTGTTGATTTCGGCCAGGTACTTGGCCGAAACGCTCTGGTTTTTGTAGTATCGCGCCCCGCTCGCAAGTCGTCTGCCCGTGCCCGACGCAACCCGCTACTCCAAAAGTCGCCAATGAACCGCTACCTCTTCCGCAACTTAACCTGGGACTTCTTAATTATGTTTTACGTTACCCGCTACTGCAATTTTAAGCTGCTCTGCAACTCCTTAATTACGTTTTCTGGTTCCGTAATATTGGGGGTGAGTAGTGCGGCTGATATGATGATGATGATGAATACCTTTAAAAAGTTTCTATTAGCTAAAACGTGTTGCCAAGCAAGCATTAGTAAAAAATCGGGTTGCACTCCGGGAGTGCCGGCAGAAGTGAAAAACTTGAATATTAACGTTGTGCATTTTTGATATTTTGGAATGGTCAGGGAATAATTTTGCACGAATTGCCGTCTTACGAATTTATTCTGCATTTGAATTTACGAATACAGAACAGTGGTACGAAAGTCTTATCGATAGCTTGACAGAAAATCTAGAGTTTGCGTTGCTATGGTGACAATTGTTTACGTCTTGGAATGACGCGCCGCCATTTTCAAGAGAGGGGGACACTTCCGCCGTCGGCTGTCTACTCTCCATCCGTCACATCCGTCTTACGAATTTCCGATCAGGGTCACGTGATCCTGACTGACTGACGCGAGTTTAAGATTTTTTCCCCATTACAAAAAAGCGTACAACGCCGCTAAAGAAGTTTTCACTTCAAAAATTGTGTCAACTTTTAAACAACAGCCTTAAGTTCTATACCATGATGACTACTCTACTTCTGCTTACAAAAACATGAAATTTTCCAACTCTTGAATTACGCATTAATTAGCTTCTTGTAAGAAACTTACCTATAAGGCCATCTGTATTTATAATCCATACATATTACATACATAACTTCTTAATTTGGTTTATACTCAATATAAGAAAGTTAAATTAAACACAATAATTTAGATGTACTGCATGGCATAAGTAAGATTCTTCTTTATAGAAGAACTTGTACTTGTACTAATGTACATTGTACATACCTATCTAACTCAAAATATGCTACTCTTACATTGAGTAACTTGGCACCAAAACAGTATGTTAATAATCTTAGTTAACATAAGTAAACAGTTTCTATAGAAAATTAATGTTACCTTGCATTTTGAAAACATCTGAACAAATAAATCTACACTAGAGCCGGAATAACTAAGAATCTTTTTCCAAACACGTATTCTTTCAATAGAATTATGAATGTAATTTGTTTTCTTTGAAAACACATGTTACGTTCATTGTATTGTATCTGTGAAATTTTTAAACATACGAGTACCTTAAATTCGGCGATCACTTGAAAGGTATTCGTAATTATTTCTAACCATTTTTATTTATTCGGGGTATGATTGTAGCCCTTTCCTACTAGCTAATAATAACCCGTTTACGATACTAATTACTGGGTAACGAAAAAAATCGTTGCTATCACGCTCTTGGAGGAAATCAAAGAAATGTGTAGAAAGAGGTTGGGGCCGCGCCGGCCTGTTATTACTTTATTACTAGTTGTCACCGCGAAAGGTGATGGACGTCGTCAAGTTCGATATCTAATTATTCGTTCAGCCACCAGCAATCAAACCTTGTGATGCATGGTGAGGTTTTGCGTTAACCCCTCCCCCCTCTCTAAATCACGTGTATTTTTTGGTCCCCAAATAAATCTCAACATTTTTCAGTATGAATATGTTGCAGTGGGCGGGGAAATCGTCCTGGTAACGGTGAGTCAACAATCACACGCAGTTTTCGGTTAAAAATCACGCGTTCAACGAAAAAAATTAATACACGTGATATCTCACTACACCCCACTGTCCCTTGTGATACTTCGTGATTTTTTCAAATCAATATTTTTACTTGAGCAAAACATCAGTTGCAATTTATTTTCGTGATATTTCAAAATGCACAAACTGACCTTTAAAAACGGGGGCAACTATAGTTTAGTATTTGTTGCAGTGCAAGCAATGCGGCAAATGTTTCAAGAGATCGAGCACCCTGTCCACGCACCTGCTGATCCACTCGGACACCAGGCCCTACCCCTGCCAGTACTGCGGGAAACGCTTCCACCAAAAGTCAGACATGAAGAAGCACACCTACATCCATACAGGTTAATCTTGTAACTATTTCAAGAGATAGCATCTTATCCACGAACCGAAAAAATCAATGTTCTGTGAACCTACTGAATTCACTCCGCCGACACCTTACCCTACTCGCCTCTACGGTAAGGTATATGCGCTTTCTACAAATACTAACCCTTCAAATAAAAACAAAAAGTAAACCTAACAGGTAGTATATTGATGAATATAAACTAGAAATACTAAACTTAATATTACTTCTCAATCATTTAGTAAGTTAATTTAGGTACCCCATACTTCTATGAATTAAGTACAACCGATTTACCTATACTTACTTTTCTATAGATTTCGAAGGTTTCAAATGTACTTACCTACTTTATTTAACGATTTTATTACATGCTTTTAAAATAATATAACTAATATAACTTAGACCACCAACTTAGAAAGAGCAAAATCTATCGAAACAACCAAAAACAACCTCAATATCAGAGGAAAAATTAGGAAACGTCCGACACAATCTTAATATCAATATTTTTATTTAGAATTAACTACATAAATTAACTAGATAATAATGCATAATATTCAACCAATACTACTACTACTATATGTTAATAATAATCATTGAAAATTGAAACAGATGAAATTACTAAGAAACCGCAGTCCGCACCTTTATTTTTTAATTCTTAGAGGTATCAGAAGTATCCATAACTTACTAGTTTCATTTTAAGTGTACGTAGAACTAAGTATAACATCCAATAGTGATAATTTATAAAAATAACAGACGTAAAGCTTTCTTAAATAGTTTTGTGTCTACCTATCAATTTATACTCGAAGTGTTACCATTTGTTTCAAAGTAATTATCTGTCATTTTACTTTGTTGAGTAAGAAAGTTAGTTGAGAACGGTGAATAAAGATTTTATTGCAGTTCTAAAGCAAAAAAAATTAAGTATGTTAACTTTTAATTCTAAGTATGATACCTATTAGGATATACATAATACTATATAAAAAAAAATTTGCTAATGACACTAAAATATGTCATTGATTGTCAATAATTTTGTAAAATACAAAATCATTACACACTAAATGTTAATTTCATAGACTTATACGACATTTTATGAAGTTGAATAAATAGTTATGTAAAATAACGTTACATCCTACCATACAATACAATATATCCAACAAATTACTGTTATTATTACATATTAAAATTACAAGTTTTATAGCAATTTTAGCGTTATCACATTTTTTAATGAATTGGCATTTTTTCCCGCGAGGGAGCAACTCCACGCCGACAAGTTCATTAAAACAAGGCGGGCTCATAAACAGCCGTGTGACACATCGCGGACGAAGCTGTCTTGGGAATTAAACGTTTAAATGCTGTGCAATTACCTTTTCGACGGCAAATCGCAGCCGGTCTGCGCGTTAATGAATTTCCGATGAGCAAAAAGTGGTCCGCTGTCCTCCGATCCGCTTTGTGCAATGTCTGAGGCTGCGGATCCAGTTTTTATAGTTAAATCCTATGAATCAATGGGAACTGTTAACACCGTAATTTAAATGTAGGTAGGTATCGTAGGTATCTACTGTTGTAGAAAAAAAAATCTTTAAAGTAGGTATAGTAAACGACGAAAAAGTATAAAATTGTATTAGGTACTTATCCCCCGATTTATTATCGTCCATATTAATTACAGTTGAATGCTCAAATAACAAGTAAAACAACAGCTACGGCTATTTCCAGTAACCTCAACGAGACGAATTAAGCACCTAAAAAATGTGGCGAACATATTTGTCTTGGTCGGAGACATCTCGTCACGTCCGAGCTCTGTTCCGAATGATTTACAGCGACCGTACAAGGAGCTGGTCGTCTCGATAAATGCCTCATCATCAATATTCCAAAATGCGGCGCGGCTGCAATTAGCTGCAGCCTTCACAAGGCTTCACGTGCACTCCAGTCACGGACCAAACAAAAAACACACTGCTGTTCTATATTTAAAATGATAGTTTTTTTTCTTCGACAATCGAATCGATAATACCTAGTTAGCAAGGAGATTCTTCCAAACCAAAGTTAACAATTCAGTTCGTCCTTTGTTTTATTTACGTAATATGACAAAATTATCTGGTTAGTATTCTCACAAAACTTCGGCGTTATCGAAAAATGACAACCAATTATCGCTAAAGTTGGTAAATACCGGTCTACGTAACGATGTTGCATATTAAATCAGTTCGGAAACCGCACAATAAATAATAGATAGCCGATGATATGACAAGTACGGTGGTCCGCTTATACAAGCTTTAATTACTTAACGATGCGATAACTATCAAGAACGATTTATGAATTAATTAGAAACAAAATCGAAGCAACAGTGCTGGTAGGACATTCCGTTTACGACCAATTATAACCAATTATGACGTAGCAAATATGACATAAATCACTATCAATTACAAACAAAATTAATAACATAAGATTTGTGCTGTATAATTACCAAATCTGATTCACATCTATGTAACAATTGCTACTTACAAGTAAAAATAGGTCTTTACTCTATTTATACTTGTAGAAATTCCTGCCAAAAATAAGCCTATTTAGTTTATAGGATTTATTTTTATTATTAAAATGACTTTTAATATTCTTATTGATTCTCAAATGGCAAGTTTAAAATCAGCAGATTTTTAAACTTGAAAATACTCACAAATTTAAAAAAAATACTTGTAATTACCTACAACCACCCTATGACTCTCTGGTTACTTGCTTTGGTTAAATCTATATAAGGTGCTTAAGTAATTATGTTAGAACTAAGTAAAGAAAATTATTCATAAAAATGTGTTATGTTAACACATTTTATTCTTTAGTTTGTAAGCCTTTTTAAAATACAAATAAATCACCCGTCCCCTATCGATCAAACATTATACTCGTAAACACATAGGTTAAACCTGATGTTAAGTCCATTTGTTGCAGGTGAGAAACCCCACAAATGTGTAGTGTGCTCTAAAGCGTTCAGCCAGAGCTCAAACCTTATCACGCATATGCGCAAGCATACTGGATACAAGCCGTTCTCGTGCGGTCTCTGCGAAAAAGCCTTCCAGCGCAAGGTGGACCTGCGCCGACACCGCGACTCTCAGCACGCCGACGCCGAGCCCGCCGCCACACCAACACCCCGTTACAGGTTCTACAGCGACGACTCGGCACCACTAACACCACTCATCACCAACAGAAATTGAGAATAGCATACCACTCGACCGTTATTATACCACGGAGGTGAGGCCGCCAAAAAAAAACACAGTGAACGTCTCATTTTTAGTGACAAAATTGTCAAAACTGTGATCTCTGACTATCTTACTATCTACTTACTACCAAAGAAAGCTTTGGCCACAGCAACCGTCACCCGACGGCGTCGGACTTTGGAACTTGCAAATGAAATAAGTCGCGTGAATTTACTATTTTACCATAATAATAATAATAAACGGTATTGTTACCGAAACCTAATTTTGTTAGATACATTACATTGTAATTACAATTATAATATAGACAAAATGGGTATAATATGTAATGAAAACAATAATGATGAAGTTATGAAAAAATATTAGAAATCTTGAAAGTAAGCATTCACAACTAATATTTAAGTGCAAACCTACCAAATTAATTTGAAAATAATGAGAACATGTTATACCTAATTAATGATCAAATCATTAGTATTTGGCACTATTTTTATGTTGTGAAAATATAATTTGATTATGTCTTAGCTAGTGAACAAAAATATTTTTGTAACATAATAATGATTAACAATGCTAAGAGTTGCTCTACGGTATTGTGTGTCATAATTCCTTATGACTTTTACTTACCTTTGTAAATATTTGAGCAATGTTTGTTACCCATTAGTGCCTTATAAATTTTCCTCTGTGAAGCATGCTGCTTAGGTTTAGTCACTCGAAGTTACTTCAGTGTTGTGTCCTGGCCATATATAAATTGTACAACAATCAATCCGTCCAATACAGTGATACCTACATTGTAATTATTTATACAAGAGTTGCCAATGAAATGAGGCAAACAATAGTTGTTAAGTATAGTCTAACAAACCAAAGTGAAGTGTCTATTAGTCCAGTGTAAAACGCTTTATTTATTTAGTGGTAGTATAGATTGTAGGAATAAGTAACTTATCTATTTTTACCCATTGTATTGTAACATTAGACATCTAGATTTGATCAATGAACTACCTATGAAGTTTCTTATTACTATTTTGGTGTAAAGTATTTACTAAATAGGGACTATTTCTCTACCACATTACATAATATTAGCTTTTTCAACGGAGTTTCATAGGTACCAACAAGATTAAAAATCAAGCTTTTCTGTATTTGTGCCTCAACTCCAATCCAGTGTTTTTATTAGTATATCTCAGTTACCGAACTTATCTTAAATAAATATGTTACCATAATTACAACAAAACTAACCACAAACAGATTTAATTAAATGAATTCATGGCACCACAACATTATTGTTATTATATAAATAATATTGAATTTCATTATTGCATATTTACCACTAAAAGAAAGAAAAAGTTACCTGTTCTATTACTCCTCTAAGTCTTGGAGTCGATTTTATTTCTGGTGAAAACAATATGCCATAGCAATTGTTAGTAAAATTTAGATTCAAAATAAGAATTCTAATATAATTCTATTACTCTTGCTACGACACTGCTACGACGTAGCAACGTAGCAAAGTTGCAATTATTAACGTAATGTACGTATCTATCTTGCTTATACTTATACACACCTGTAACGCATTTAGTTGTAGTTCTAAGATATTTTACAACCGGCTATTTAATTTGTTAATGATGAACATACTGGAGGCTTTGATTTAAGGGTTTGTTCAGAGAAAACGGTCACGCGTTCACGTAAATTTTCTGCTTTGGATGGTATCACTTTATATTATAAAATATCCACACAACATTTAAAATTCGAACGCATAACCGCTTTCTGTCTTCTGACTGGTTATAATAACATGTAGGTATATTATTTTCCTGTATGTGAAATGTGAATATTTGTTTAAAACACCTGTACCGATAAAAATATTGTTTTAATTTTAGGATAGTGTTTTATAAAAGTGTAACGAATCGAAGGTGTAGAGATATCAATTACGCTTAGTGCCTACACGTGATGACATTAACGGCTAGAACACCAAAGAGTACAACTATCATTATCTCCTAAAAGTACCGTTAATGCCTTAAGTTTGTGACTGAGATTAAAGTAATCGTGTGGACCACTTACCAAGCCAAGTATCTTGAGGGACCATGTAAATGAAACTCATGACGTTAAGATTTTACGAGCGCAATTACTTCGCACTGAAAATATTTGCTATCCGTGAAAACAGTTGAACACGGTTCTCGTAAACTACTAACGATAACGATATTAATTTCAATTAGAACCTGGGGCCCAATCTCGCATTCTGTACGATAAAACCAAAACCGTTACGTTGTCATTTAGGTTACATTTATCTAAAAATCTATGGTTTAGGTTTAGAATTCTCATTAAAATTATCTAAGATTGGCATCCTAGGCTCCCATAGCATAGCTTTCAAAAATTTTAACAAAACTAAAGCGCTGTATCGTGATGTGGCGGTGAGACCGTCTGTTATATCATCACGAAACATTTTTTTTTCAAGTCAATGTTTTGTAAGTTTGGTATTAAGTGTAAGTAATTTATTTAGGCCAGTCTTAAAATAAATGTCATAAATATTTATGGAACTATGTGTACATTTTTTTTCATACCTACTCTTATTTTATTAAAGTTAAGCTACAGTGCGAACACTACATACTTATTATTATGGTTTTTTCTTCCTCCTTTCTCTAGGTTTGGATAAAATTTCTAGTTAATTTGATGAAATGAAATAAAAAAGTAAGTAAAAAACTTAGAAATCATCCTACTAATATGATAAATGTAAAACTTTGATGCTTTTTTAAACATGTTTGGATGTTTGTTACTCAATCACGCAAAAATGGCTGAACGGATTTGGATGAAATTTGACAAACAGATAGTTTATAATCTGAATTAAAACTTTTGAATACTTTTTAGGGTTCCGTAGCCTAATGGCAAAAAACAGAACCCTTATAGTTTCGTCATGTGTGTCTGTCTGTCCGTATGTCATCATCATCATCATGATGTTTTTTGCCAGCCACTTTATTACGAAACTATTAAGATTACACAGTTGAAACTTGGTAGGTAGATGTATTCAGTGAACCGCTCTAAGGTTTTTACATAAAAATAAAAAAAATAAAAGATTAAGGGGGGGCTCCCCATACATGGAACTGAAACTGAAAAAAATTTTTTTCATCAAACCTGTACGTGCGGGGTGTAGTAGATAGGTCTTTAAAAATGACATTGAGATACCTACGACTATTTTTACTTTGAAAGATATACAATACACTGCCAAAGTGGTAAAATGAATGTTCCTCCACCCCCTTTAACTTTTAAAATAAGTGAGTGAAAAATCTAAAAAAAATATATGCTGTAGATCCTAATAAATACTTTGAACGAAAATTGGTTTGAACGAGATATAGTAATAATTTTTCAGAGATATATCACATTTTCCAAAACCGTAAATATAACTTTTTCATTCATACAAACACTATGAAAAACAAAGTTATTATTGCAGACGAAAAATTATAGTGGTATTCAATATGGTATGGTATAAGATATAAACTACGAAACCCTACTGCACGTGGCCCGACATGCACTTGGCCGGTTTTTATCCTGGTCAAAGGTTCCCTAGGGTCCGCGCGGACGAAGTCACAGATGAAAACTAGTATCTAATATCTATAATGCGAAAGTTTGTTTGTTACGCTTACCTCTTGACCGATCATCTTGAAATTTTGCATACACATTGTCAGGGGTTTAGAAAAGTAGCAAAAATACTATTCCCGAGGGATAGAAAAAATAACTGTCCACGCTAGTAAGTCGCAGGCAGCCGCTAGTTTTCCATTAAATAAAAAATACATTTAAAAAAAATTCGGGTTGCACTCCGGGATTGCCGGCAGAAGTGAAAACTTGAATATTAACGTTGTGCATTTTTAGGTTTCCGTACTAAAATAGTAAAAAGGAACCCTTATGGTGTGACTCAGTCTGTCTGTCTGTCACAGCTGGATATCTCGAAAACGACTAATGGTATCAACTTGAAATTTGGAATGATTTAAGATGATGTTTGTCCAACTATTTTTCAAATAAGAAAGAAATAAAAAATAATTTTTTTCAGAGGGACTGAAAAGGGGTCCTAAATTTGAAGTGGGGTGACTAGGGCATGTGGGGTATCATATGAAAAAACGCTGTTTGCACATTTTAAAACATCAGTTTCTTTTTTTAGGCCGCTTATTGTTTTCAACTTATGATGAAAAATGTAAAAAAAATACCGTTCCCCCCCTTATTATATTAGAACCAGCCACCAATTATTATTGTAGTATTAGGTCAGCGCCATCTCTTGACCGATAGTGGAACTATTTTTTTTTTAGGTCAGCACCATCTCTTTGCCGATAGTGTAACTAATTTAATCAGCGCCATCTGTTGACTGGTAGTGGTACTAATGATTTTATGTTTGTTTTTTGAATTATTAAATAAAAGTATGTTATATTGAGACATCGTTTTATTTTTCCTGTAATCTTTACATAAACTACTATCACATAGAATTATTTCAGATTTTTCTCTTTGCAAACTTCGGAGATAAGGGAACGGTATTTTATTTTACATTTTTCATCATAAGTCAAAAACTATGCAGCCTAAGAAAAAAGAAAAATTGTTTCAAAATGTGCAAACAGCGCTCTTTCATATGATACCCCATATGCCCTAGTCACCTCACTTAAAATTTTTAAGACCCCTTTTCAGCCCCTGTTGTAAAAAAATATTGATTTTATTATTTCTTTCTTATTTGCAAAATAGTTGGGCAAATGTCATCTTAAACTATTCCAAATTTCAAGTTGATACCATTACTAGTTCTCGAGATATCCAGCTGTGACAGACAGACAGACAGACAGACAGACTGAGTCACACCATAAGGGTTCCTTTTTTACCATTTTGGTACGGAACCCTAAAAAGCGTACAACGCCGAAGTTTTCACTTCAAAAATATACTTACACTCAAAAAGTTACCTAAAGTGACCTAGTCGATAGATAATTGTATAATTTTTGTTAGTATTTGGTCAGAGAGAATCATAGCAATCAATCGCTACCGTAGGTAGGTAGGTACCCTGTGCAATCACGATCCATAAAAGTAATTTATTCAAGAGCAAACTCATTCCCCTATGCCTATCCTATAATCAAGGAATAAGCTGTGACATATTCCGGTATAGGAAGTATTCGTCGACGACAGCACAATCGACGCGGCGCTGCCGCCCGTGTGTGGGCCGACGTAAACAAACAATTAACCGATGTAACGTAAGCGATATTCCAGACAAGCCTTACCACCACTCATTTAGAATTAATAGTGTTTGTTATGACGTTTTCATTTCATTTCATTTGAAGAAGTAGTGTACTAAGGAAATCAAAATAACGACCCTCGCGTGTTACTCATCAATTCCATTGTTCCTACATTTATCTACTACATCGTGTGGAATTTTGTAATTTTACATGACTCAATTAGTGTAATTGCTTTATTAATAGGAACCAGTGGCGAGGAGTTCGGTAGCGCAATGCTGTAGCGCCTGGCCCAGCGATTGCGGAGGTTAAGCAACTTTCGCAAGAGTCGGTCATGGGATGGGTGACCAAAATTTATTATCTCGAGCTCCTCCGTGCTTCGGAAGGCACGTTAAGCCGTTGGTCCCGGCTGCATTTGCAGTCGTTAACACCCACTAATCCGTATTGGGCCCGCGCGGTGGGTTATGGTTCATCCCTCATACCCATAAGGAAGTGTCCCAGCAGTGGGGACATTACAAATGGCTGATGCAGTGGCGAAGGGTCCGTACAAGCCGATTCCCATCAGCTTACCTTTTGGAAATCCCATTTCACCGATCCAGTATGCAGATCATCTATTTTTTGTAGAACGACTTACCTTCCTTCGCGAATTAAGTATTGTCCTTCGCCATAATTTCACCTCTCGCCACAGATAGGTGGTACTCACTTACTGCAAGTTCGAAGGTACCTTCTTCAGTTATGGTTTCGTTTTATTTAAGCAGATTGTAAAATTATGCTGTAGGTAGGTAAGTAATACCACAACTAAATCTCCTCCGGACCCAAAACTATGCATGCTTTAAATCTTATATTTTAATATCATACGAATGAAACCCAGTTCCTGAACGGTACCTAAAAATTTTTCCGATCCAGAACGGTACCAAATCATTACTATTTTTGGAGGAATTTAAGAAGTGCCTGCACGTCTTTTATTTTACCTAAGTATACTCAACTTCATTCAACGAAAATCATGCATGCAGCGATGCACGAACTTTTTATTTATGAGACTAATAGTTTCTTTGAAAAACGTAGTATCCCGTTATTTTTGCGGCCCAGAGTATTTGCAACATCGCAAAATTGATCACCTACTTAACCTGATGACATTAATACTGACATATTTACTTACCTACAATATAAGCAAGCACACGAGACGCAGAAAGGCTTCTATCGTATTAAGCTACACGAGCACTACCCCTTTATCGTCCGCCATCACGATTTTGTAATACAATTAGGTAGAACGACATCAGAATCCTTACAAATAACAACACATGCATTAGTAAATCCTTAATAAGATTTCTACTAGGAGGGCTACTAGGGGGGGGGGGGGGGGCGTGAATGTGTAATGGCTGCATGTATTTGTTTACGAGCATCGGCCATCTCTCTACCGCGAGGAGGCCCGGATATCCGGCGTGCTGATTATCTAAAAAGAAACTATTTAGCGACCGGTTTCATTCGACATAGATTGCTACTTTTCTTTGGTATGTTTTTTTTTTTCACCCCAAAAAGAAGTAGCAATGTATCACATTCATCTGTCAAAAGAGACCGGTCGCTAGGTGGTTTCTGATTAGATAATCAGCCCGCGGATCATATATGGGGAGATGCCAAAATGGTCCCCCGTAACATATAAGCAAAATTTAGTTGTGTCTAAAAAATTGTTTGAATATGGTACTCTTTTATTTATTTATATGTCGGAGCGCGAGCGCCGTGCTAACCAAGATTATGGGAACTCCTAGCGCCATCTATTGAGTTTAGTCGTAACTATCAAGTCGGAAACGTCAAGTGGCACACTTGGGTAAGGTCGACACAGCGAGTGTATAATCTGTGCAGCAAGTGATGACTTTGTCTATGAAATAGTTTGATAATTGACAGTTTGACGTGTGACAGTTGACAGATTTGATGTTTGTCAGTTTGACAGTTGACAGTCTTGACGTTTCCGGAGGCGGGAAAATGTGAAGAGCGCTTTTGGTGGGTAGTCGGTGGTACATTCTGTGACCGGCAGCCGTAGTGAACGGTCGTTGATTTGAATTCGCTTCGCTGTGTCGAACTTGCCGCGTTTACCGACTTGAATCCGTGTGAATCTGTTCGATCGTACGTTATTTTGTG
This sequence comes from Agriphila geniculea, assembly GCA_943789525.1. Taxonomy (NCBI): domain Eukaryota; kingdom Metazoa; phylum Arthropoda; class Insecta; order Lepidoptera; family Crambidae; genus Agriphila; species Agriphila geniculea. The sequence continues at coordinate 10,619,585 of OX038873.1, read as the reverse complement.
CTAACTCGATGTTGATTGTAAGAATAGAGGTTGTGCATTGTAAAACGACTATTATTTCATGCTCGGCGGTGAATAACCTTATCCTGACGACACCCCGCTCTCCCCCCTGACTCCGTCATCAGAAGTGGGATGCAATCCAAACGTCCAACGAGATGAGAGAAGTGAATCAAATGATATGAGGTGTGATAACGAGACACGTGCTACGGAAAATCAATGTGATTGACGAAAAATGGCGTCTATTATGGAGCAGTAAAATCGCAATTTTATGGCTTTGGAACAAGCTATGCGTGCGTCTACTTCGAGTGCCGATGTTCGTTCCCAAGTTTGACCCCGAGTGAAAAGATATTAGCGTACATGCCTGGATCACAACGGCGGACATGTGTGTTACTGACAAGCAACAAGGCGCATCGCTGATGATTGCGCTGAGCCGCGCACTCAAGGGAGAAGCTTCATCTTGGCTGTCTTATGTTTCGTTTCCTATGATGAAGCTATGGTGATAGATGACATAGAGCGATTTCGAGGAGCTGTTCATGCAAAGGTGAAGCATACTAGGACAGCGCAGCATTGACTGATTTCAAGGATAACAGGTCATGTGATCGTTCCACTTTTTCTAGTGCTTATTCTCATGTCAAACAACAGCCAAATGCGCTTGTGACTATCTGCTTTTAGGTGCTTCACCAGACAACAGTGGTGCAACTGCATTGGCGACAGTGGTGCAACTGCAGCGGCAACAGTTGTGGAACTGAGCAAAGCAACTAGCAGCGTAAGCGGTGATGTAATGGCGGCAGCGATGCAATGGCGGCAGCTATGCAATGGTGGCAGCGATGCAATGGCGGCAGCGATGCAATGGTGGTGGCGATGCAGTGGCAGGTGTGAACCCGAGAGCATCCTGTTACTCAGCTCAGCGTGGCGAATCAACAAGGTCACTTTATAAGGGTCAGTCGTAACGATTTTATTTTGATTTTTATTTTAAAACTTAAAAGTGACTCAGTATTTCTATTGGTTTTGATTATGATGAAAAATTAATTGATCGTTGTAGAAATAGAAAAATTACAAAAAAACGGTACAGATTGAAGTCAAATTATGTTTCAAAAGTATTCAAGGGAGTTCATTTAAAGGGCTAGGTAATTTGTTGTTGGTGACTTCATTCATCAGGTATTGTTGTTAAAATTTAGTGCAAAGATAAGGAAAATAGAATGAGATCTTTCTTAGTAATGTCGTATTCTGTGGTAATGTAAAGTTAGCACTTATCAGCTGTTGTATTGTAACCACTTTTCTCTTCGAATTCACTGCTAACAGAAAGTTAGTAGATGCATGAATGTTCCTGAATATGTTTACTGCTAGTACAGTGTTAGTTAGTACACTGTTAGTACATTGTTAGTACACTGTGTTGGTACACTGTTAGTACATTGTTAGTTCACTGTTAGTACACTATTAGTACTCTATTAGTACACTGTCAGTACACTTTTAGTGATAGTGTGGTGAATTTGTGTAAGCAGCTGTTGCTATGTAGAAATATCAATTCAGTTAAGTCACTAGTGTTCATAATCATGAAATTAATTAGTTCCTGATTTAACAAAGTTTATGTTTGATTATCTGGAAAGTGATTGGATCTTCAAAAATGTGAGTGAACAAGGTTTTGGAGCGCATACTGTGTGTTTTCATCTCTGTTTCAGCTGATGTACCATACCAGAGGCCTAGAATGCTGACAGCGATGGTGGTATCAAAAGAAGTGATTTCATAAACAAGCGGCGTGAAGCGGCACATCTTTGTGACTCGTGTCTTCGACGGCGTGCGAGACAAGGAGGTGAAAGTAGACGACGACGTCACTATGTCTCGAGGATCTCTGTTTCCATCAGGTGATCAGATCAAAGTTTTGCTTTGTTTTTGTTTCTTTAAAGTTATAATGCAGTCACGACTGAGTGGCAAGCGTTTAGTCTTAGCGTTCACCGGATGAAGGCGATGATGATGGTGATTATGATGATAGTGAAGAAGGTGATGATGATGGTGAAGGTGATGATGATGATGGTGGCGATATTGACTGAGTTATGCTCACTGTATTAATGATTCTTATTTGTTAGTAGGATTGGTTGATAATAGTACACCAAATTAAGTGTTAGGATGCCTGTCAGACGCCTGATGCCTTCAGGTTCTCTTGAAGGGTTAATTGACTATCAGACGCTGGAGGGAGGTTGTCTTGAGCCAATGTCAGACGCCGGATGGAGGTTGTCTTGAAGTGTTAATTGTTAACTGACTATCAGACGCCAGAAGGAGGTTGTCTTGAGTCACTGTCAGACGCCTCATAGAGGTTGTCTTGAAGTGCTGGTTGACTATCAGACGCCGGATGGAGGTTGTCTTGAGTCATTGTCAGACGCCGGATGGAGGTTGTCTTGAAGTGCTGGTTGGCTATCAGACGCCGGATGGAGGTTGTCTTGAGTCATTGTCAGACGCCGGATGGAGGTTGTCTTGAAGTGCTGGTTGGCTATCAGACGCCGGATGAAGGTTGTCTTGAGTCATAGTCAGACGCCGGATAGAGGTTGTCTTGAAGTACTAGTTGACTATCAGACGCCAGATAGAGGTTGTCTTAAGTCTCTGTCAGACGCCGAATGGAGGTTTTGACTATCAGACGCCGGATAGAGGTTGTCTTAAGTCACTGTCAGACACCGGATGGAGGTTGTCTTGAGTCATTGTTAGACGCCGGATGGAGGTTGTCTTGAAGTGCTGGTTGGCTATCAGACGCCGGATGCAGGTTGTCTTGAGTCAATGTCAGACGCCGGATGGACGTTGTCTTGAAGTGCTAGTTTACTATCAGACGCCGGATGGAGGTAGTCTTGAGTCACTGTCAGACGGCGGAAGGAGGTTTACTTGAAGTACTGGTTGACTATCAGACGCCGGATGGAGGTTGTCTTGAGTCACTATCAGACGCCACATGAAGGTTGTCTTGAAGTGCTGGTGTGCTCGTTGACTAGCAGATGCCGGATGAAGGTTGCTTTGCGTCACTGTCAGATGCCGGTTGGAGGTTGTCTTGAGCAGTTGACTATCAGACGCCGGATGGCGGTTGTCTCGCAGAAATTGACTACCAGTCGCCGGATAGAGGTTGTCTTGAGTCACTGTCAGACGCCGGATGGAGGTTGTCTTGAGTCATTGTTTGATGCCGGATTGAGGCTGTCGACGCCGAATAAAGGTTGTCTTGAGTCATTGTCAGACGTCGGATGGCGGTTGTCTTGTCTTGCAGAAATTGACTATCAGACGCAGGATAGCGGTTGTCTTGAGTCACTATTAGCTACAGGTTATCTTGTGATAGAGTTGGTGGCTTCATAAGCCAGATGCACATTTTAATTTGACAATTTTGATGATACTTGGTGCTGTTTGACAGATTATTTCTCTTGATGGCACAAACGTTGTTATTTGACTGGTTTGATAATTTGTTCTGAATAGAGAGCTGGAGTACTTGATTTAAAGCCACTTACTAAGAAAAATTTAAAGTTAATCAGAGCATTGTCAGATGGAAGATTAGTTAACATTTTGATTAAATTGTAATCATTGAGTTAAGGATTAAGAAAGAGACGTTTTCTAAACTTTGGTCAGGAAGGCCGAGTGGTAAAACCGTTTACTGTCTGGTGATGTTTGTCTCCAGGTATTCCACCGACTGCTTCACACGAGGACGTGTGAAATGTCAAGATGGCCGTGTCGGAGCGCGAGCGCCGTGCTAACCAAGATTATGGGAACTCCTAGCGCCATCTATTGAGTTTAGTCGTAACTATCAAGTCGGAAACGTCAAGTGGCACACTTGGGTAAGGTCGACACAGCGAGTGTATAATCTGTGCAGCAAGTGATGACTTTGTCTATGAAATAGTTTGATAATTGACAGTTTGACGTGTGACAGTTGACAGATTTGATGTTTGTCAGTTTGACAGTTGACAGTCTTGACGTTTCCGGAGGCGGGAAAATGTGAAGAGCGCTTTTGGTGGGTAGTCGGTGGTACATTCTGTGACCGGCAGCCGTAGTGAACGGTCGTTGATTTGAATTCGCTTCGCTGTGTCGAACTTGCCGCGTTTACCGACTTGAATCCGTGTGAATCTGTTCGATCGTACGTTATTTTGTGCTAACTCGATGTTGATTGTAAGAATAGAGGTTGTGCATTGTAAAACGACTATTATTTCATGCTCGGCGGTGAATAACCTTATCCTGACGACACCCCGCTCTCCCCCCTGACTCCGTCATATATTATTTATTTATGCAGTTGTCTCAACTGCATTCATGTCAATTAATAATAATAATAATAAATGAGCCAATATTTCTTCAGAGACTATAGGAGTCGACATACTTACAAAAGCAGTAGTTACTTCAAGGTGTGAAATCCATGTTTTGCCTTTTCTATTAAAATAAGACTCGTGTGACACCCTGTGAAAGCATGAAAGCCTCGAGCGCAGTTGACATTTCATGACCCATAGTAGTAACTATTTTGTGCACTGCTAATCGTAACGGTGTTTGTTAGCTGTCCCCGTCAACATTCACAATTCCTGCAGGAATTGTGAATGTTGACGGGGACAGCTAACAACCTTTCTATTTTTTTAAATTTTGTACTCAGTACGTAAACAGAACCAACCAACACATCTGTGTCCGAAGATCGCACTAGAATATGGGTTGCTCCTTGCCCAGCCATCTCTATTGATCATAATCATCGACTAAAAGTAAGCTGGTGACAAAGTTTTCCGCCTACGCCAGCCGCCCATGAACAACATTTTCTGCGTGCAGCATCTAAGAGGGCGATATATTATTATATGGGGAAATGCTTTAGGGAAATATCAATTCCAAGTCCATCTTCTTGGTGATGGAAAGATGTCGTAGGTAGATGGACTGCGCGATGGTCGAAGGTTAGTGCAATTTGGCCAGAATTAAGCCTCCTCGTGCGGCTGCGGCTGATATGATACCACTATGGATGTAAATCGAACTGTAACATAATGCGTTGTAGCTGCCGACGCAATGGCCTACCTTGCACTGTATCTACATTTCAAAACCTGCAAAGGCGAATGCAAAAATAAAACGTAAGTAAAATAAAAGTTAAGATAAAATGTTATTTTGAATATTTTATTATTATGATATCTTTCATTGTCAAACGCGTGTTTTCGAGTTTTCATGCGTTTTTCTTACGACGCAGAATATGGTCGCTAATTTCGTCCGATCGGCCACTGTCCGTCTGGTCCAGCGGGTTAAGACGCGGACAGCAAGAAACGAGTGTTACGGTTTCGAATCCCGCTCGGCGACTTACTTTTGTTTTTTTTATACTTACTAAGAATTAATGAATTAACGCAAAATGAGAAAACCGTTTCTTCTGACCATTGTCAGTAGTCCGTGAGCCCGCGACAGTATTGCCTACGTCATATGACATCACGATGAAATGCATGGCACACGGTTGGAAAAGTTGTGCTGAGCGAGGATCAGAAGATTATCGCAAATAAAATTGGCCGGAAGCTTGAGAAAATCTTCCACTTCCGGTCAAAATTTTAAGATTATATTTACGTCATGTGACATCAGTAAGAGACCCGTGCAAGAACCTTATATTCATATTCTATAAGGTTCTTGGACCCGTGTCATCATTTAGTTTTGTTTTCAATCGTAGAGAGAGTAAACATAAGTCTGTCAGTTCTGAAATGACTAAAAAACAAATATTTTAAGTTAAACGTATTCCGGCCATTTACATCAAACTAATTTACTATTGGACCAACTATGAAATCGCGAAAAAAAACAGCTGTTTCATACAAAAATTAATAATGAAAATATAAAAATGTATGAAGCAGCTGATTTTATTTTCGCGATTTCAGAGTTTCTCCCATAGTAAAAGTTGTTCAGTTTTGATGGTCCGAAGAAACAGTTTTCTCATTTTGCGTTAATTCATTAATACGTTGTATGTTCAAGTTTATATATAATTTTTTAACTTTTATTGTTTTTAGACAAATTTAAAAATGTACCTAGTTAATGTTTGAGATAACAATGAGAATATCACCTAAACACCACCATATTACAATAACTAGTAATAACCGAGCAAAGCTCGGTCGCCCAGATATTTTTATGACTATTTATACACCCGTTAAAACCCATTAAAAAGACTGTGTTTTTTGTGTATTATTTTAATTTTAGGTAAATAACTTTTGCCTATTGAGTTTCGTCAGGCTATTTAGGTCTCCGAGCAACTGTGTGTGTGTGTGTGTGTGTGTGTTTTCCATGTGTGTTTGTCATTACTTTTAGTTTATCCTTACTAGTCCTATTTGGTAAACAATCGTTACTCAACTCTTTTTTGAAATAATCATGTATAAAATTCAACAAATGGTTTTTTTTCCACACATTGAATACGATAGATATTGTTAATTATTATATTATTAATGATAATATGCTAGGTATATGATAATATATTTTTTTTAATAGTGATTTGAATTTAAAAGAAGCATAGAAACTGTCAAATACTGTGTAGTTTAATAAGTAGGACAAAGTATAAATTGACGAAAGGTTTTCTTTTTTTTTTATTTATTATTACCTATAGGAATCTGAAAACCTAAAAAGCAGGAAATTATTGTTATTAAAACTGATGTCCTTTTCTTATTTTCAAATATCTTTGGTGAACTTCGATACTCAAACAGAGAATGATAAGGATATGAATCGTTTGTTATGATATGACATACTAATTACATTATAATAATCAATTCAGTCGTTCTCAACCTCAACATATATAATACACTATAATAATTCAAAGTTCTCAATCTAGAGCTGTTCAATGGCGAAATTTTTCGACGTTTTCTAATAATTTGTTAGACCAAGTAGTGAAAATGTTAAACTGCGCTATATGCCCAACTAGCAAAATATGTCGTAAAAAAATCAGCAGCACGTTTCTATTTCAGCTATTAGTAGTGAGATGGATTTACAAAATGTTGAGTAAACGATCTGTGAACGTTCTCTCAACGCGATTTGGGCGCACTTCTCTCTGCTTTAAATGCTGTAAATATCGTAAGATTATCGTCTTGCGTTTTAATTGAAAGAATGTAGAGTAATCGCAACTCAAGTGCTACTGGTGCTATAATAGTCAGTAGAACCTCTTTCATTCGACTTATTAGTGGTAATAATAGGAGTGCGGTTACAATCACTCGACACTTTGATCGTGTGAATGCAACCAAGCAGTACTCATAGACAGTGGGTGTTGTCACTGTTATGTTCGCGTAAACGAAGGAAATAAAAATAAATGTATGTTGCAATATTATAGCCATGCTAAGTATACCTTAACGATTTTACAGCCATAATGACAATAAAGGTAAGCTATTAAAGTTAGCTCATAAGTCTTACTTTCATATGCGGAATTATTTTTTTCGTCTATAATCCTTACATTTGTATTTAATATTTTCATGGGCCACAAGATTTCTAGTAAATAATGGATCGCAAATAATATTAATATAATAGATAAAATAAATTCGCCATTAATAGCATTTCAATTATCATCACAAAGCATTCACTCAGCTCTTAGCCGAAAAATAGACATGAGGTTTCCATTTTACGACTTCTAAGAGAGCCATTGCAGTTAGTTTAGGGTTCCTTAGCGCAATGTTAAATCGTCAATCTATCATACGGTTTACAAACAATCTGTAGTAGCGTAATATTTCCTACTGAATCCGCACTAATATTAAGTATTTGTTCTTCATCCGTTGGTTGATGTTGATTGTTTCAATTGTTTCAACATCTTATTAACTTTCCGTCGGAACCCTCACTTCTTTTAAGTTTTTTTCCACCGATTATTGTATATTTTCCACACTGCTGTAAAAGATTTTATTTAACTTTCATACCACTATTATGCTGCATGATGGCTTCCAAAATTATCTTTGTGCACCTTTGGACCTGTAGTAGATCATTTGATAGCGTTTTCTCAACTTTAATAGTAAAGTCGAATTAAGGCCTTGCCAAAAGCTGTGATATGGCATTAGATGCTGTAATAGTAACTGAGAAGCTATTTTGTTGAATGAACAGCTTTTACTCCACAATATTGCTGTAAAAATTAGGTGACGAAAGACGGTGCGATAAAAGCTAGTTTTACGACAAATTAGCAATTTGGTTGCTTTTAAAGACCTGTCATAAGACTAAAGGTTGTCTGAATGCGATTGAGAGATATCTTTACACAATTGTTGAGTAAATGCGATATGAATTCGTCGAGTCCACGTTTACTAGACATATTTATAGAGCCAAAAAGCATTGAATGCTGAAAAATCTAGAAAGCTGCTTTTTGAAATGATAGGATCTTTCATACGAGTGGTTTACGATCCATAGTCGTGAGAGTAATTGCTTAAACGATCTTTTTGCTAGTTGGATCTACTCACAAAGTCCTTTCATTTGATTTACCACATGGTACGTTTAAATGAGATTTTTTTTCTTTGTACTGAAAACTTTATGACGTCACAGTTTCTCTTCTTATTCTCTTCTCATCTTATATGTATGTTAGTGATCAGGACATCGTACTGTATGCATAATTATACCACATTTTCGAGATGGATAGTTTTAATCAAAGATATTGTGCCTAAAATACATCGATTTGCGGTTTTTCTTCGATATTGGGCTCGTACGCCGACCACTAGTTCCACCGGTGTTACCACGGGCAATTTTTGGTTGAATGGATTGAGAGAAAAGTTTCTCCAAGTCTTAGAGGTATTGGGTGCAAGTAAATAAAACATTGGACTATAACTTTGAGTGTTGATGTACTGACAAGCGATAAGAGCATTTACGCCATGGGTTCCCAACCAGTGGGGCGCACCCCATTAGGGGGGCGTGGCAATCGACTCCAGATAACTGTACATGTCCATCAGCCATTTTAATGTCCCCACTGCTGGGGCACAGGCCTTCCTTATGGGTGGATAAGGAGGACGGGCCATAACCCACCGCGCGGGCCCATTGCGGATTGGTGGGTGTTAACGACTGCAAATGCAGCCGGGACCAACGGCTTAACGTGCCTTCCGAAGCACGGAGGAGCTCGAGATAATAAATTTTTGGTCACCCATCCCATGACCGACCCTTGCGAACGTTGCTTAACCTCCGCAATCGCTGGGCCAGGCGCTAAACCACTGCGCCACCGAGCTCCATACTGTACATAGTACTGATTAAAATTCATAATTTCATATTTTCGCACGGCGCGGACCTGCACGCAGATGATGCAATCTTCTATTTGATTGTTGATAACCTACTCAAAAATAAACAAACCCATTTATATTTTCATAGAGTAATAGTATAGGTTGGGACCCCCTGAATAGTTCTAAAAAAACAAAATTATTTAATTGAAAAAACATTCCAAAAAAATTAGGATTAGGCAGATTTGCACTGGCATAAGATACAATCATAATTTTTCTACATTAAGGCGAGTCCCTGACCGAAAGAGGCGCCCTCAAAGGTTTTTATTTATAAGTTGTTAATAGAAAAGGATTTTAATATAACTTTTTGTGGAATTTTTAGGGCTCAGTCTAGTATTTTTAGAAGGTTTTTACTACATTCCCTCGCAGTTATTCGTAGAAGTAGATAGCAAATGTGTCAAAAAACAACGACCACTTTTAGCAGTTTTGCTATCTACTTCTAGCAATGACTATGACTACAAGGGAATGTAATAAAACCGTTTAAAAATACTACACTATGGACCCTAAAAATTCCATGAAGTTTTATTAAAATAGTGTACTTATTCGAATTAAAACATTTAAAAAATTCATTGCGGCGCCACTTTCGGTTAGGGAATCACCTTAACAAGCAATTCAAATGGAAAAAAACAGGGGTGTAGGGGAGGAGGGTTATCACTTTGTGCTATTATCACAAAATATATAATAGTTCACTATTATGTTTGCAGAAAATGTTTGTTTATGTACCACCTACAAGATAGTTATGTAGGAGGTAAACAATATTGTTACAAGAAAGAACCACAAAATCATTTAATTTAAATCAATAGTATAGAAAACCTCATAATTTCCAAAGTAGAAATTATTTGTTTCCCCAATTTTTATTGCACAAATATTTTTTTTTTAATAAATAAGTGATGTGAGCTTTAAGATTGTGCAGAACTGGAATAAAAAAGAATTTATAACTATGAGAAATAATATATTACATTTTAAAGTGTGTGACACTGGTAATCACAGGAATAACACGGTTGTAACAGCAACAACAACAACACCGTTACTTCCTAGTCGTCCCAGTTGACTTGGTGGCAGTCGTGCCACACGAATGTGCCTTTTAAGCTCTGTGGTGCTTCTAATGCCAGGTATAAAGGTGCTCGAGCTCCTCTTTCTGGTGTAAAATCACCCATTCCTTTCGTCATGTCAGTCTTAACAAATCCAGGATGAACACAATTTACAGATATATTTTTCCCTTGTTCCTTATACTGTCTTTGCTGCACAAAAGTTAATGCCGACATTGCCACTTTAGACACTTTATAATCGCCATAATGTCCAGCAAAAGATACAAATGCATTTTTTCCATTTTTAGCTGCTTGTAAAAAGTCATTCACAAAATCTATAATTTCATCTACTGTGAGATTGTCCTTTATCAACGTATCGAGCCATACTTGTTTACGTATGTTTGATAACAGGCCCCAATCACTACTAAGGTTAATGACACGAGCATCATCTTTCAATAAGGGATACAGTAGTTTTGAAATAGTCAACAAACTCATAAAGTTTGTATCAATCAGTTTTTTAGCTTCTTCGTATGACGAAACAGACTTATCAAAGTCAAGGAGGCCGGCGTTATTGATAAAAACATCTATTCCTGAATAGTTACTAGAGATGGTGTCAGCTAACTTCTGCACGCTCTCTTCACTGGTTACATCCAGCTGATGGTAAACGGGATGAAGACCCAACTCTTCTAAATTTTTTACGGCTTGTAGACCTCTTTCTTCATTTCTAGCTGTGAGGAACACAGTCCCATTAAACTTTTGACATAATCCTTTCACAATTTCAAATCCAATACCCTTGTTTCCTCCAGTTACTACAGCTACTTTGGTTTCCATTTTGTACGTAAGTATTAGATTTATATTATGTGGTAGATTTCTCTTAAATATTAAATAAACAAATACAATAAATTTCACATCAAATAAAATCTAAAATGTACTTTGTACACACACACTCTCAGATCACAGATTAGTAGGTAAGGTAGGTAGATAGAGGTAAAATCAGCAAAGATCACCCAGGCAGGCCACAGAACAAAATCAGTAAACCTATGTCAATGGGTGCATTCCAACAGAATTCTTCGAGTCATCGATCACCACAGCACCGCTAAACTGGTTGATTCGCAACTGGGTGGTGAAACTGGGGAATAACAACAGTTTCGAGAAAAAAGAAACAAACATTAAAAAAATGACCATTTTTAGTGTTATACTCCGTTGCAGTACCACGACGCCAAACAAGTGCAAATACTATTTAAAATAAATGTTCATGAATTGTTCGTTATTTGTTCGCCAGTAAAAAAATTGTACGTTACGTATTTTAGTCTAAAAAAAGTGTCGGTGTGGTACTGCCAGGGAGTATGCTCTGCCGCAGTACTCGTTATTCTCACGAAACAGACATAGTTTGCATGTTTTTTTGGCTGAAAAAAAATGTACATTAATTGTGCGTTCTAGTCTTAGAGTAAGACGGGCTTCTACAGAAAGAGAAGCCATACGAAGCGTTCCCCTCTGCCGAAGTACAAGCCCAAATGGGCATACGCATTAGTAAAACCAGTTGCGCCCGGATTTCTTTCTAGACCGAGTCCAGTCGCGCATGTGAACGCTGCTGTGTTTAAAATGTCGAATTTATGAGTTTTTTTCTGTTAAAAGAGGTCTTGAACATCAAGTATACAAAAAGACGGTGTTACATTTCACATAAAAATATTTTTTTATAGTATTATTGCTATTTGTTTACATTTAAACATTAAATTCCTATATTTTATTTTTGATTAGTTGTCAAATTTGTTCAGTGACATCGGGTCTGCTAGTCCATGGCTCGTCCGTACAAATTTCAGATCTGTCGCTAGATAAATCCGAGTTCTCGCCGATGGGCAACTTAGTGATGTTACCGTTAAATAATGTTTGTCGATAAAGTGTTGGTCAATCTGGCCTTGATTATGCGTCAAATTTATTTGCGAGATTTTTGCATGATTTGCTCTGCACTGATGTGAGCGCGACGCGACGGATATCGCGAAATACTCGTAAATGTCGAAATAGTAGATTATACAACAAGTGAATAAAAAGGGAATTTAGACATAAAAATCAAAAACCGGCCAAGTGCGATTCGGACTCGCGCATGAAGGGTTCCGTACCAAAAAAGGCAAAAAAAAATACGTTTGTTGTATGGGAGCCCCCTTAAAAATTATTTTTATTCTGTTTTTAGCACTTGTTGTTACAGCGGCAACAAAAATATATCATCTGTGAAAATTTCAACTGTCTACCTGTTGTCGTTATTAATATTGAGCAAAAAATGGCAAAAAGAAATTCGTTTGTTGTATGGGAGCCCCCCTTAAATATTAACTTTTTTTGTGTATTTGTTGTTATAGCGGCAACAGAAATATATCATCTGTGAAAATTTCAACTCTCTAGCTATCACGGTTCATGAGATACAGCCTGGTGACAGACAGACAGACAGACGGATAGCGGAGTCTTAGTACTAGGGTCCCGTTTTTACCCTTTGGGTACGGAACCCTAAAAACAATAAGAATAAATATTTTTACGCACTTATTTATTTTCATGCAAAAGGGGTAGGTATCAAAAACTCATAACACATACGACCTAAATATCAACTCATAAAACACCTATTTTTAAAATACCGAAAATCCTTAGTGTCGATATCCAATAGACCGAAACTTAAAAGATCGATTATTAAATGACTGATGATAGTTCGAAACCCTGAAAGTTAAAATGCCGATAGTTAAAAATCCCGAAAGTCTGTTAAGGTCTATTAGGTGCGACGACGAGTGAGCGCAGCGAGCGAAGAGGAGGTAAGGTTCCATTGCGACCTACAACGCACGAGCCGAGCGAGCGAAGCGAGCGTGCCGCGGCAGCAGCCGGCGAAGTGCCAGAACCGACCTGCTGGCATGTAACCCTCAATTAACCTTCGTTTTTTTAAGCTTTGGGATTTTGTATTTTAGGTAAAATGTTCTTTCGTGATTTTAAACGTCGTGATTTTTTTGTTTATAAAAATATGCGTAAATAACATTACACGTGTTTAAATTTATGCTAAAGAATATTATGCTTAAACATGATTATGCTTAAAGTAGTTATGCTTAAAAAAATTATGCACAAGCTGTTATGACTAAATAATATTATTAAACATCATTCGGCGAAATTATATTATGCTACAACATATTATGCCTTAAAATTTTATGCAAATACATAGGGAACCGTCATGGAGCGATGTTCAGTGTCAGCAGCCTGAGCCCAACTTCTCTGGGTAGACATTAATCCCATCACAATCACCTACACTCTCGAGCTTTTTGTATAAAGCTCAAGCGTATAAAAATGACCTCTTTGTTGTTATTCACCCCATTGTAAAATGATTGAGTTTGTAACCTTTATTCCTTTTTCCGTATCGATATTGCTGCATCGACAGTTGAGCCCAGCCCTTTATGTCAAAAACGTGTCATATTTTGATGTGTGACTCATCCGTACACAAATTTTTGCTGTTTTGTTTTATTTTTTATGTGTGAGTGTCGTCATTACAGTGTTGTTTTTGTATGTGGGTATGCGGAACTGAACTTGTGTGCATTTCCCTCCCCCCGCAAAAAATGCCAGAATAATTTGAATAGAATAATAATTGCTAAGGCTTCTCCCTTCGTGACGAAACGAAGCCTTTGTTGCTCGAAGGTTCTAGTATTATAGAAGAAAATGGGCAAGTGCGAATCAAATTCGAGCTACAGGGCATTTACAAAAAAAATGAAGGGGTGACTGACAGACTATTGCCCAGCCCAAACTACTGAACCTAGAGACTTGAAATTTGGTACATAGATACTTTATACCGTGTGAGCACCCATTAAGATGGGATTTTTGGAAGTTTGTATGGAAAAAACATTTTAAATAGACATTTCAACTTGAAACTACGTAGGAGTATTCTAAAAACAAATAAGCAAACAAGTGTTTCGTGGTTTTCTGAAACTCAATCCTTTAGGGGGTAAATGGGGTAAAAAAAAAGCCGAAATGTGCGTCGAAATGTATATTTAATATTATTTTATCACACAAAACATGAACTCCATAGTATGAACCACATTTGACCCCTTTAGGAGTTGAATAATGTGTACCACTGTAAAATTAATGCCATTTTCGCAATCAACATCCCATAAAACCTCGATAACGACACCCATATCGATGTTGGGCTTTTTACCCATTTACCCCCTAAAGGGTATCAGAAAACCACGAAACACTTGTTTGCTTATTTGTTTTTAGAATACTCCTACGTAGTTTCAAGTTGAAATGTCTATTTAAAATGTTTTTTCCATACAAACTTTGTGCCCCCATTTCAACCCTTTAGGGGTGGAATTTCCAAAAATCCCATCTTAATGGGTGCTCACACGGTATAAAGTATCTATGTACCAAATTTCAAGTCTCTAGGTTCAGTAGTTTGGGCTGGGCATGGGCAATAGTCTGTCAGTCACCCCTTCATTTTTTTGTAAATGCCCTGTAGCTCGAATTTAATTCGCACTTGCCCATTTTCTTCTATGATACTAGAACGCACAATTAGTGTACATTTTTTTCAGCCAAAAAAACATGCAAACTGTGTCTGTTTCGTGAGAATTACGAGTGGTACTGCGGCAGAGCATACTCCCTGGCAGTACCACACCGACACTTTTTTTAGACTAAAATACGTAACGTACAATTTTTTTACTGGCGTACAAATTACGAACAATTCATGAACATTTATTTTGAACAGGATTTGCACTTGTTTGGCGTCGTGGTACTGCGACGGAGTATAACACCATTTTTATCCTGTTTATTGATAGAAGTTATAAATTAGGTAGCTTCAGTTTTTCAAGTAGGTAACACTTTCTTTTGAAGGTGTAGTTCTATTTTCGCTGCAATTTTGTTTTTAAAGTTTGTCGACATTTGATAGCCGAATCAGATGGTGTGAAACTTTGCAATTTTCAACCACAGAAACTATGATAACCAGCTCCTTTATGTTTAATTTGCGTAGTTTGTTTCTTTTTCAGAATAAATAAGTAAAAAACCAGCCAAGTGCGAGTCGGACTCGCGCAAAAACGTCAGAAAAAAACACGTTTGTTGTATGGGACCGACCACCCCTTAAATATTTATTTTTTCGTATTTGTTGTTATAGCGGCAACAGAAATACACCATCTATGAAAATTTCAACTGTCTACCTGTTGTCGTTATTAATATAAAGCAAAAACGGCAAATAAACCACGTTTATTGTATGGGAGCCCCCCTTAAATATTTATTTTATTATACTTTTAGTAGGTATTTGTTTTTAAAGCGGCAACAGAAATACATCATCTGTGAAAATTTCAACTGTCTAGCTATCACGGTTCATGAGATACAGCCTGGTGATAGACAGACAGACAGACAGCGGAGTCTTAGTATTAGGGTTCCGTTTTTACCCTTTGAGTACGGAACCCTAAAAATGAAAACGTTATCTCTAGCAACTTTTTAGCTATAGGTAATTTAAAATTTTAGGGAGATTTACAACGACTGATGGGGTCATTCGCATCAAAATACTGGAAAAAATTGACTCACCTGTATCTTTTCAAATGGGACTTGAACCCACATGCTTAGGAATCCCCGAGTTGCTATCGCTAGTAGGTTAATTTAAATTTTCTAGTACGCACGACAGCACGCTAGGTTAAGCAGTTGAACTACGAAAACAGCTTTTATTACGTACGGCATAAAGGCGATCTCAAGGTCAACATGTTTAGTCTGATGTGCTGCTGACTGTACATTTTACTTTAATCGCTGCTGGCTCGTACGATTTGTACAATACAAATTATATTTAACAACCTATCTTACAGAGTAGCAGTATTAGGCATGCCACTCCAATAAATATGAAAAAATGTTCATGTTCAGACATTTCTTGGGTCAGATATAGATGTCCAGTCCCTACTAACTAAAACGTGAATTTAGATGAATTACGCAAAAACGACTCGGATTTGAATGAAATTTGACACACAGATGGCTTATAAACTGGATTACAATATATGTCTCTTTTTATCCTGCCTTTCTATTGTCTAACTTCAAAATCTATCGCAATCGCTTTCAGGATGTAATCCATTGAAGTTTCTTTTTGGCACAAATAAAAACTTACCAAAGAAATGCAACAATGTGTCACATCCATCTGTCAAACGAAAGCGATTGCGATAGATTTTTAAATTAGGCAATTATTCCCCTGGGGCCGTACCGGCTAACGAATCGAACTTCGAAAAGTCTGCCGGGCTTCAAATTGAAACGGATAAATAGAGCCCCAATTGGGCTAAAATGGCGAACCCTAATTCATGAGGTCACACAAACATCCATATCTTCCAAATAACTTCAACAAATAGTACAATACGAAATTCCTTACTTCAATTTATCTTTTTTAATTTGAAACTCGGCAAATTTTCCGAAGGTCGATTCGTTAGCCGGTACGGCCTCTGCGGCCCCTGGTCAAAGGTTCCTTATGGATTCTTTAACCGTCCACTTAGAGCATATGCTCTAAGACCGTCCACAATGAAAGTGACCCCCTATGGCAGGTGATTCATACATAACAGGGCATATTTTAGCGAATATCTTTGCTTATTTCAACTTTATTCCTTTTGGGACGAACAACAATGGCTGCAATCGAACACACTAATCGCAGAGTCATCTATCGCCATAGAGTACATTTTAAAAATTAACTGTGGTGAAAATGTGACCGATGGCTTAGGGATTTAGTCTGTCCCTGATTACTGATGGATCAAGGCCGAAACAAATTATCGGACGCGGCTTGATGGACGCGGCTTACTGCCGCGACTGATGGGTATCTGGGACTATGAAAATACACTGAGCTGTGCAAACTATCGGACGTAAGTCGCGGACGTAACCATAGAGTAATATGACGTCATCGGACGTCCGAGAGCTATCTGGTGTTTACACTTATCAGCCGCTGTGCACACTTATCAGCCGCGGCTTACTGCCGCGTCCATCAGCCGCATCCGATAATTTGTTTCAGCCTTCACAGTATTTACCATGCGTGTAGCCGTCGTCGCCTTAGAGAAAGTAAAAAAAATGTAGTTGTGTGGCCTATTCAAGAACCTTATATTCATATATAAGGTTCTTGGGCCTATTTGATCGCTTCGTTCAAAGAGAATGTAAAAAAAACTAGCGTTTTAGCTTCGTTCTCCGTTCGCTGGTAACCTGTAATTCTGACGAGCTTCACAGCTTACGACGCTTCTTACAAGACCTAATAGGCTTGAAGGCTGGCTTGTGAAATCCAACAATACGGGATGTGATCTCTATATAATCTAGCATTTTCTTTGTTTGCCCCCCCTTATATACAATTCTGGCTAGGCCCTCCCCTCCCCTTATATACAATTCTGGCTAGGCCCTCCCCTCCCCTTCCTACGCCAATGGCCACTGTGCACATAAACGTGTTCCAACTCTATCTTCTCTCACACACATCGAAATTATGTTCTGCGCATCGTCTCGCGCGATTTTTCGAGTGTGTATTCATCTGTGGTGGGTGCCGCCAATGAGCTTGAAACGTATTGTACAGTACTAGGCAAACATCTTGACACTTTTTCGACGGGGTGGGGATACTTAAGTTCGCGCATGTGCACTTGCGAGCGACGCACCTCACCCGCCGCCCGCGTACCTCACCGCTACCAATACCCAAAATACGCGTTCTGCGCAATCATCATCCGATTTCAAGATGTTTGCCTCGTACTGTTTTGTGTCGGTCCTGCGAAATAACGAATTATGGCAAATTACCCAATATATTGGCACTTTCAACAATACGATACAAAAAAGCTGGATAACGATTGAATAATTTAAAAGGTACCTGGGAGGGGGCTGCCAGCATTGGGACAGTTTCCCTTAGCCTTAGTTTTAATTTTTTATAGGTAAAGGTTTCATTGTTATATAAAGTACACACTTTATCGACACTGTTTATTGTTGAGAAATAATTTAATAGGTATTTATATTGAAATTCTAAACAATACTAGGAACCTACCTATACATAGGTTGTAAGGTTGCATTTGTGCATCACGTGCATGACACCTTGTATGTAGTGCAGTTAGGTAGGTTTGAACATTTTCCAAATATTATTACTTAAATAAGTATTACGCATTACGCCAAGCTCAACGACGACAGCCAACAAAATTGGAGTTAATATCGATGTTATATGGAGTACTGCAGGTTGGAATAGTACCTACTTCGGGAACATTTGCAAGGTTCCATAATAAAGTGACTGTTGATATTGATTTTGCTCGAGCATCGTTATCTAATAAAACAAGTAATTCGATTAAATTCTGAACATGAGCTGAACAAATAAAAATTTCCTACTTAAAAGCGATAAGCAAAATAATTTAGTTTTTTGCTTTATTGTCTCTATTTGCTTCAAGAGCTTGATCTCTTTTAGGCAACTCGATCAAATGTGTTCAAAGGCTTACCTTAAAGTTAATTATAAAATTAATATAATCTTAAAATGCATTATGTGATTAACTTATTTACACACATCATTGCTAAACACGATTCGTGATTGTTCATCAGTCTGGGCAACAACCAAAGTACATGATAAATGGTTGCTAGAAACTAAATCTAATCAATTTTGACGGCACCATAAATTTTTCTAATAAATGTATACGCCGCAAAGAAGCCCATCGTTCCTGTTAAAAGCCAAAATGTTAACACCATTAGTCCTGAAACAAAAAAATATTTTATTTTATGGACAATAAAACAGATAACATTAATTGACAACATTTCAAAATTTTTAGGTACATGTTTTTATGGATATAATGAAAATTTATCGTTTTTTAGGCAACACGTATTTTTTCTTTTCCATTTATTTTCATACATTGCTGAGATATCAATTAATAAAAAACAGTTTATTCTAAAAGGACGTAAGTACAAGATATAGGTAAAATATAAGCGATGCCTTTGCCTTGCCTCTTAAAACGTCAATTAAAAAAAAAACTGTCTTTGATGCGAATTGTGATGTCCATAGAGATGTAGGCACGCTAGTATTTTATATCGATAATAATGATATTTTTGTTTCATGTTTCATAATAAATAACAAAAACATAATAACAACTATAGTAACCCCAATAACAACTATGTAAATTATCGTTGTACCTTTAAGGGGTATGAGTAATTTTTTAAGAAGAGGTGGGTCACTTTTCTTTCAATGTCGCTTTCTAAAAACAGTTTCAACTAAAAGCCCCCATACAAAGACTTTCAAAAGTAATATCGAAGCGATGTTGTGATTGAAAAGTGCGCTATACGCAATGTATAGCTCTGTCTCTATAACAAAACAACATCACTTTGAGTTTGCTATAAGAGCTCAGAGTACGACCTCTGGTAACTGCCCCCCTAGTCAAATGGCCAACATTCTGTTCGTTTGAACGCTACGCTTACTATTAAAACTTTAAAATAAGCAGTAAACTATAAAATTACGTGCCGTAAGCTTGACAGTTCCATACAATACATCGAAGTTTGTGATTTAATCATCTATTGCTCATATTTAAGCTTTAATAGTAAGCGTTGCGTTCAAACGAATAGAAAGTTGGCCATTTGAGAAGGGGGGCTGGTATCCCTAAGAACTTTCTCGAATGTCCATGCAGACAAGACAAGGAAATAAAAGAACAGGTAATAAAAATGACAGTGTTTATTATTTGAAGACTTTTTTATCTCTTTTTAGTTGTCGCTGCAAACTAGTAATCATTGCTTCATGTCGTCGACATCACGTAGGCTCATTACATTTTTGTGGTATGTTGAATATCGGCTCCTAAAACAAAGAAATTGAGCTTGTAGTAATAAGTATCTACATACAGAACATTAAGTTATAACCGATTTGAGTTAAATTGAATTAAATAACTTGATTATCATTTATTAAGAAAGATGTGCCAGGCTAGCCAAGCCATGTGATGGTTTTCTACTTTTTGTTACCATCAAATATAAAGTACCGAAGAAAGTACAATAAAACATATCGATATAGAAAAATGCACATCACTATGCGAAAAAACACCTCAATAAACAGATCTGATATTTGCAAAAATCGACAGAGAACTGGACACAAACGACTATTTTCACAAATTATTACTATATAATAATAGTTTCAGGCTATTTACATGACATAAAAAAATGAAAACAATATGAACTCACCGATTAAATGATAATATCTATTGATTATTTTCTTATGTTCCTGTGTGTGATTTCCAGCCCTCAATCACACAAAACATAATGTCACAGGTAACGCTTAAGTATCACAAACGATGCTACGACTTTCTTTTGATTTTCTTACAAGAATACTTTAAAAATATCTAAATTTTACTGAACATAGAAACACACTCGAAAGACATTTAGTCATTATTATGACATTTATGACAATTGATTTTTTCAGTGTTGCCAGATCAGATTTTCACACTACCCTAGGCTGGGTCTCAATTTACCCTAGATCACAGAATAGTTAGAATATTAAATATATAAATAAATAATAATCAAAATACACTCTCCGCCCAACCTTACATGTACATGGAAGAATTGTTTGTTGATTTATAAAGAAAGAAATAGATAGTGGAAAGAAATATTTTTCTTGTATTTAATTATACTAATCGGGTAATGGGTATGCTGTAATTTCAATTTCGGGATTTAAAATTACTCGAAAGGGGAATGTGTCGTCTCTTAGTGCCGGATATTTTTTTACCCTAAATCTAGGGTAAATTACCCTAAGCTGGCACCACTGTTTTTTTTTAAATAGAAGGCAAAGAGACTCAACTCAAACTCCCTATATGGACTAGATTTTAGATTTTTTTAATTTACGTAAAAAATACTGATCTAAAAATTCTGAAAAAATATATATGAGCTTAGAACACTAAAATCTCGAAATGGTTTTCTAATTTTAGTACTTTCTCAAAATGAAATGTTGTCAATTACATTAAAATAAACAGCACATTAAATTCCAGATAAAAGAAACCCTGTAAAATTGTAAAGTGTTACCTATAATATTTTAAGATAGGTACTGTCAAATAATCATGTGGTAAAGTATAGATTACAATAATATACCGGGCCAATTTTGGACCCTTCGGCAAAAGTAAATTATATGAGGTAAAGCAATAAAAATATTTTTGGTGAAAAACTAAAAACGGTAAAATTTTGCAGCCACTTTTTATAAATCACAAATTTTTAGCGTACGCGAGCGGGAGAAGTCGGGTGGCGGCGAGTGCGAGAGCGCAGGGGGTCAAGTCTGCTAATATTAACGTCAAAATCGTTGTTCAATGGTGTTTGAATGGCAATGCTTTTTGACACAGTTCTTGTTTCTTAAACCCAAAATCGAAAAACAAGGTGTTTCCGTTTTAGGCTTAAGAAACACAATGTGTTTCGGTTTTGGGTTTAACAAACAAGAACTGTGTCAAAAAGCATTACGATTCAAATTTCAAAAATATAAAAATTGATTGTGTAAGACCGCTGCTGCGCTGAACAATAAATGTGTGGTAAGAGCGTCAGCGGTCTTTTTCCTATATTCTCATCTAGTAACACTGGTTCGTGTATAGTGACTCGTTCGGAAAAAAAACGCATCGGCGGGCTGATTATCTAATTAGAAACCACCTAGCGACCGGCTGCATTTCATAGATGATAGTGATCCATTGCTACTTCTTTTTGGATTAAAAAAAAACATACCAAAGAAAAGTAGCAATGTATGTGGAATGAAACCGGTCGCTAAATAGTTTCTTTTTAGATAATCAGGGTGCGGGTAACAGTGCGACTCGATGCGAACTTTTATTCTCATCCAGTAACACTGGTACGTGTATGGTAAGACAAAGACACGTTCAGAACAAAAAATCGCATCGGGTAACAGTATGACTCGTTGCGAATTTTTTTCTCAACCATTCAGTGTGACTCAATGAGAATATAGGGTCTTTTAACGTGACACCTACTATATTGCTGTTATACAATGACGTGACATGGCAAGGGGTCCAAAAATGGCCCTGTATATTTATATTTCCTAAAGTAGCTTGTACAGTTTCCGAAACCAACCTAGTTAAACTGAGCGACGTGACGGAGCGAGAAAGAGAGCCATATGCACTTAAAGATTTAGGGAAATTGTCTGCGTATCGTTTGTGTAACTTGCATGGACGAATGAAAAAACAAATAGAACAAAACAATGTTAAATAAAATAAATTGTCAGTCTCTTTGTTTCCGTTTTATTAATCGTTTTGCGTGCTTTACAGGCAGTGGGGGGAGCTTCTAGAAACTATCGGCAACAATGGCAGGATAATTTGGCTGATTCACAAATCCTGTCACTTGGTCTTTGCTATGTGTTTGCTATCAATTTTTGTATGTTGGAAGTGAATCATTATAAATACCAATTATTCTTCCAACACATTTTGATTATCTTTTCTTCAATTCAATCTTTAATTCGTTTACTGTCCCAACTTCCATAATAATAATTATTATAAACAACCATTTTTGACATAATTAGAAAATAATCAGGAAAATTACACTTGCTTGGTTGCCAGACCGGAAATCCAAAATAACTGGAGAAAATTTAAAAATGTCCGGATTTTGCGGTTGTTGTCGGGAGAAATAAATATTTAAAATAAAAATGTAACTTAAATGCCTGTATATAGTAAGAAAACGGCCGCGCTGCGGTTTTTTTAGTCAGTTTCATCCATTAATCTTGTAAGTTGCAATCTTGCCTGTCTATTATTGAAAAACGGCCGCGCAACGCAATTATTAATCAGTTTCATCCACTAATCTTGTAACTTATGGTTTCATACGCGAAAATTATTGTTTTCTAGAGAACTTTCGGAACAGTTTTTTTCCCGGAGATTTTTTTCGAGAGTCTGGAGATCACTTGAAATTCCGGGAGAATCCAGGCGAATCCCGACCATCTGGCAACGTTACATAGTACACACATACTAAAGATTTCTATCTACAGCAGCCACCAAACAGGATAAATTTTCTGTCATCCTGCCATAGTTGGCAGTTGGCACTCACCACTGACGTCCATCATACAAAGTATGTATAATGGACGTCACTGTATAATGGACGTCAGTGGCACTCACTCAGCATCTGTCGGGATCGGTATCGTGTGCAAGAAAGATATTTCTCGAAGTGCGAGCGACCGTCTGCGAGACCAATGGGAAATGTCCGAAAAAAAAACAATACAAACCGGTATATCCAATGTAAAGTAGTGTTGGTATAAACTCTGTGATTTCCAGTTTTGTGAAAAAGTAAAATATTGCGTATATCAAAATATAAACCGCTGATCCTCCAGATACGATAAAACTCTTCCACCACCAGTGATAGTCCTGAAATAACCAAAATATTTATTAGTTTGGTAAATAAAGAGAAACTTTCTAAGCTGTAGACGTAATAACTACTTTATTTTTACACATTTGTTTGATGCCCAAACTGCCAAACATTTAATTTAATTCGGAAATCTTGATATTTTATTATTACAGATATAGCATAAACTTAAACTTGCAAGGCGTATTTTTTACTATAATATTATTCACTTAATAGTTACCTCGCCACAAAGTTGGAAATATACCATTACAATTGAAATTTGTGAGACTGATATCATCAAAATGCAAAACACGAGAAAGAGGAATCCAAATAGATAGTAAAATTGGTTTTCCCACAATGCATTAAAGATGAAGAATAATTCGATGAAAACTGCTCCAAATGGTAGAATGCCAGCCATCAAAATACTGAAAAAAAATGGTTTATTTTTATGACCATGAAAATAAGAAACTCTTCCATAGAATAACCAAAAGAAATATAAGTTTTTGTTTTCCTTGAAAATAAGTTTAACTTAATTGTTACGTGTTGTTTATTGTGCCTAATAAACAAAAGAGAATAAGAGACTATATAATGATAGAAATGGACGCAAGTAGCGCACCCTACCGCGTTTATCTTCTCGCCTTAGCTCGGCCATAAACACGACGGAATCCCGATTCGGAATCCCGAACGGAATATAGATACTTAATGAATGAAAATTCCGCACGGAAAAATCCCGCATGTGTGTGGTAGGTCCATAGATTTGTATGGATTAGCTGCGTTTGGAATTACGTATGTACGGAATCCCGAATCGGGATTCCATCTGTATGTGGCCGGCTTTAAATACAAAGATAAGAGTGGCCACACACACGCAGACGGAATTTCAATCGGAATTACATATAATTCCAAACGCAGCTAATCCATACAAATCTATGGACCTACCACACATGCGGGATTTCTACGAACGGAATCTTCATACATTATCGAGTTCGGAATTCCGAATCGGGATTCCGTCAGTATGTGGCCGGGCTAAGAGTTCTCCATTGTTGGGACTTTTTCCCAACTAAATTGGAGTACCTACAACGTACACGACATAAGAGTCGATATTTGTCGACACTGTAAGATATGTTTTAACTTACCATATAAATACATTCATGTACCAAACTTGTTCAGGAACTTTTCTTGGGATAAAGTTAGTTCTTACAGGATGTTGGAATGGTTGTTTTCGTATACCAAAATAATATCCCAAGTAAACTAATGGCAAAGATATACAGAACCACAGGCATAATAAAGCCATCATAGTTGAAAACGGTACTGCTCCACTGGAATGTTTTCCCATTATAAAGAAATTCAAAAAGAAACATGTTCCGAAGACAATTGCTGGATAAATTGTGGCCGTTAAAAATGCTGCCTGCTTCCATTGTTTTCCTTTCATTGTAGTATATAAGCGGGCCGAGTAGTAGCCAGCGACGAGACCCATGAACACGTACAGGAATATAGCAGCGGTCATTAATGCTCCGCGGCTAGCAGGCGATAACATGCCCAACATAGCTATAACTGAAACAAAGCAATAACTTGCATTTAGTGTAAATATTATTTGAATTTTATTCATGCCTCTAAACAAGTTCATTTATATAATAAAAAAAAAACAAAGTAGGCTGTATTTATTTATTTATATTATTTGAATACATTTTCCAGGGGTAGTTTTCATGAATTTCCATCAAGCTGATCTAATGTTGGGTATGAAATAAATAAAATAATTAAACAAAATGAACGGCTGCTGCTTGCTTGCTGCTTTATATATTTTTTGTATTTAATTTAATAAACGTCTTCTTAACGGTCGCACATAGAGATGCTAACCGCCCGCGTCAGACGCGACGTCCCGATACCACGGCTTAAATAATGCGTCTCGCGACACGTGTTTGCAGGACGCCTATTGTCCCGCTTTATGGCAAAGCTAGCCAGGTTAGACAAAAATCTCATTCAAATTAAATTCGAGTACTGCACGGATGCGCGATTGCGGGATGCGCGAGTCAGAAGCCGCTCGCACTCGTGCTCGCCCGCGCCTGGGGTTACCATTTGACAGGCATTTGCCGCATTTAACAGGCATTTTACGGTTAAGACAGGCGTGCAGCCGGCGCTAAACTGAAACAGTCATTTTTTATTTCGCTAGTCTCGCTGTGAAAGCACGCATACATGCTCCAATCACGCAAGCCCGCAGCAAGCTACCCACCCACCCGGATGAAACCACAGCTTACAAGATTAGTGGATTAAACTCACTAAAAATCGCTCTGTACGGTCGTTTTTTTACTATAGGCAAAATTAGTGGATGAAACTGACTTAAAATCGCACTGCGTGACCGGTTTTCTTTGTTTTTTTTCGTTTCTGTACATTTGTAGGCAGATCCCGCTTTTTTGGCTAAGATAAGACCCGCACAAAAATTTCTAATATCCTGGATATCTGTGAATAGAAGTCGAGTTGGCAACTCTAGTCGCACACTCCCTTTACCTATACTATAATAAAACTGTAAATTCTAAATGTTTGTGCTCGCATCACACAAAAACCGCTGAACCGATTTTGATGGGTTTTTCAGTTTGTTAGCTTGGCGCACAACTTAAAATCTAAGTCATCTTTTATTCAATTCAGTCTGAATTAGATGAAAGATGACCCGGGAAACAGCTTGAACTTTCCGTAGTACTAACTTTAACTTTAACTCAGTATACTAATGCCCGATTTCACCAACGTCCCCTAAATTTAACAGGACCCGCAAATCGGTTAGGGGACCACATAGCCGCGTTTTCACCAACGCACATGGGACCCCTATGGTGCTAAAAGGACTACTAAGTTTAGGGGGTGCAATATTCAGCCCATAACGTTATGTGCCAGTTTAAAAATCTTGTTTCGAGAGTAATATTTGTTAATTACTAAAGAAAATGGATAGTTACTTATATGAATTGTAGAAAGCTTTAAAATTTCTGAGTTAATTCTGGAAAATACATTATTTAGACGAGATCGAATAATTCGACAACGACTGGACTGTTCAAATAAATTGAAATTGAAATAGGTACGGCCTAATAAATAAGGGGAATCAACATGGTGATTTTTTACATTTAATTGTGATTATTAATATTTTATTTCTTATTTGGAGAATATAGTGAAATACGGCTTAATAAATAAGAAGAATCAACATGGTGATTTCAGACTTTCTAAAGGAATATCTGAACACATTCTACGGTAGTCAAAAGGATTCAAACATTTAAAAAAAAGTGTTTTTATAATTATATTTTAATCTAGGGTCAAACATTTGTTACAATAGATCAATAGAATTAAATTAACGTAATAATTACTAATAATCAGTCAAAAGTTACGGTTAACACATCCATCATCATCATCATCATCATCATCATCATATCAGCCGCATGACACCCACTGCTGGGTATAGGCCTCCAGGCCTCCCCCAAGGATTTCCACGACGATCGGTCCTGCGCTTCCCACATCCAGTGGCTTCCGGCAACCTTCACCAGAACGTCGGTCCACCTTGTCGGGGGCCTACCCACGGAGCGTCGTCCGGTGCGCGGTTGCCATTCAAGAACCTTTCCGCCCCAACGGCCATCGGTTCTTCTCGCTATGTGTCCAGCCCACTGTCACTTTGGCCACAGCATAAAGATTTTTTTCCTTACAGTAGGCCGACGCCTTTATTGTTGGGCGATACCGCCGCCTGTAGGGTATTTATGCAAATACGGAAGGGTTGTCACAAATTTACAATTTGGAAGGTGGATTTCTTTTACGACCCCCGGGTACATAATTAAAAGCATTGCGAAATTATATAAAATAATGAATTAGGGGTGGCATATTTTTAAATAAAGGTTTTATAACATAAAGGTTTCAAACGGTTTATATCACGAGTGCGGCAGCATCAATGTTAAAAAATATGAAAAATTCAAGATGGCGGCCAACTTTCTTGTTTCTGGGCTGATTACGATGAAACTCGGTTTTTAGTACTATATTGACAAGAAAACACCAACGCAATGTTAAAAATATGAAAAATCCAAGATGGCGGCCAACTTTTTTTATTTGTTCTTCCTTTTTTCAACTGAGTTACATCGTAATCAACCTAAAAACAAAGTCGGCAGCCATTTTAACTCTTGTCATTTGACATGGCGTAACTGTTTTCTTGTCAAAATAGTACCAAAAGCCGAGTTTCATTGAAATCGGCCCACAAACAAAAATTTTGACCGCCGTCGTGAATTTTTGACTTTTTTTAACATTGCGTTGCTGTTTTCTTGTCAAAATAGTAGCGAAAACCGAGTTTCATCGAAATTGGCCCACAAACAAAATAGTTGGCCGCCATCTTGGATTTTTGACATTTTTAACGTTTTAGTGTGTGTACCACTCACACACACTTACCTTCTCCCAATATATAAGGCGCTGTATGCATTGCTGTTTTTCTCTCAAAATAGTATCAAAAATAAAGTTTGATAGAAATCGGCCTACAAACAAAAAAATTGGCCGCCATCTTGGATTTTTTACATTTTTAACATTGTTCTGCTGTCTTTTTGTCAAAATAGTACCAAAAACCGAGTTTCAATGAAATCGGCCCACAAACAAAAAAGTTGGCCGCCGTCTTGGATTTTTGACATTTTTAAAATTGCGTAGCTGTTTTCTTGTAAAAATAGTACCAAAAACCGAGATTCATCCAAATCGGCTCACAAATAAAAAAGTTGGCCGCCATCTTGGATTCTTTACATTTTTAACATTGCTTTGCTGTTTTCCTGTCAAAATAGTACCAAAAACCGAGTTTCATCGAAATCGCCCCACAAACAAAAATGTTGGCCGCCATCTTGGATTTTTGATATTTTTAACATTGCGTTGCTGTTTTCTTGTCAAAATAGAAGAAAAAACCGAGATTCATTGAAATCGCATTATTTATTTAATAGGAAATTAAAACGGTAACGACGCGATAGCCCTAGAAGACGTGTCCCGAGCTACATAGAACTGCGAAGTATGCAGCTCGGGCTCGTCCGACTCACCTCTCCCCCCTCAAGCCCCGCACGATTGCCCTGTCTAGACGTCTCCGTCGGCCTACTGTAAGAAACTATTTATGCTGTGCTTTGGCTGAGCAATCCTTCGAGCGATGTCGGTTACTTTAGTTCGCCTGCGGATCTCCTTATTTCTGATTCGATCACGCAGGGAAACGCCGAGCATGGCTCTCTCCATTGCACGCTGGGTGACCTTGAGCCTCCTAATGAGACCCATAGTTAGCGACCACGTTTCACTGCCGTAAGTCATCACTGGCAACACACACTGGTCATAGACTTTCGTCTTGAGACACTGAGGTAAATCGGACATGAAGATTTTTCGGAGCTTCCCGAATGCTGCCCATCCGAGTTGGATTCGACGAGAGATCTCCATCTCAAAGTTGGACCTGCCTAACTGGACTGCCTGTCCTAGGTATACATAATGGTCAACAACTTCAAGTGTAGTGTTCCCAACATGAACTGGAGCGGGCACAACATGGGCATTCGACATGATTTTCGTCTTATCCGTGTTCATTTTAAGACCCACTCTTTGGGTAGCACTACGGAGATCTTCGAGCATTGTGTTCAGGTCCTCCAAGGTCTCAGCCATAAGAACTATATCATCGGCAAAACGAAGGTGTGTTAGGTACTGGCCATTAATGTTGATGCCTTTCCTTTCCAGTCTAACCCCCTTACTAATAAAGATTGAGTAGCAGATGTATAGTTACACAATGGTTACTCTCTGTCAAACTATTTGAATTTGACATTAAAAAGAAAGTGACAAAACACTGTGTAACTATGCAGCTGCTATACAATCTTTATTAGTAAGGGGGTAAGAGTTTAAAGATATCCTCCAACGCAGCTGAGAACAGTTTCGGAGAAATAACATCTCCCTGTCTCACACCTCGCTGCAGTTGGATAGGATTTGTTCTCTGGTTCTGGACTCGGACCGACATGGTGGCATTTTTGTATAAATACCTCAACACCTCGATATGGGTGCCCTTCGCATCGCATAATTTCGATTGTCCTAAAGTCACTTGGCATAACTCGATTGGCATAATAATCACAAAGCATAGTATTTATTTAGCATAAATTTCGATACGCATAACCATCGAATTGCATAACTTTTAAAAAGCATAATATTTCAAAGCATAATAGTTACAATTCCTAATTTCAATTGGCATATTGTCAGTAAGCATATTTTGAAAGGCATAATTTTGTTATGCCTAATATACATAACTACTAATGTTTTTTAGCATAATATAAAAAAAACATAACTTATTTGAATAGTAATTTATAAAAAAAAAACTTTAAATGTGACCACCATTGGTGGGTTAGGTTAGGTCAGTGTTTAGAGTTTAGACCACTCTAAGCTAAGCAGGTGGAGCTTAATAATGCTTGCATGCATGTTGCACGCTGCATGCTTGCTTGCTTGCATGCATGCTTGCTTGCATTGTGGATGCTTGCTTGCCGGGGGGTGCAGGTGGCTGGCCCCCCTGCTCGGGGGGGTCGGGGGGCCTGAGGCCCCCCGCTATAAAGAAAAACTTTTTATGCACTAGGTAGGTTAGGTTAGTGTTTTGACCTCTTGCATAATCATCAAAATACATAATCTTATTACGCCTTGTAATAAGAGACCTAATTTCTTTAGGCATATTTTTTCAAATTCATAAAATATTTTTTATGAATAAGTAATCATTAAAAATATGAGCAATTCTTACTTGCATGCTGCATGCTTGCCTGCATGCTGCATGCTTGCGTGCATGCTTGCCTGCATGCTTGCTTGCGTGTTGGATGCTTGCTCGTATGGATGCTGCATGCTGGGTTTTTGCTTGCAGAGTGCTAGCCTGGAGGTGCAGGGAGAAGAATTGCTCATATTTTTAATGATTACTTATTCATAAAAAATATTTTATGAATTTGAAAAAATATGCCTAAAGAAATTAGGTCTCTTATTACAAGGCGTAATAAGATTATGTATTTTGATGATTATGCCATTCAATATTTATGCTTAACAAAATTCAGCCTTATGATATTATGCGTTTTGAAATTGTGCTATAAATTATTATCCTAAATGATGATTATGCCATTTAACAGTATGCGTTTTATGTTTAGGACTAATAAAGTTATGCGTTCCATTAGGTAATCCCTCGATATACCTGTAGTCGACTTGGCACCTTTGCAGAGACTGCAGCTCCGCCCAGGTTTCAATCGAATTAAAGGCTTTCTCATAATCCACGAACGCCAAGCAAAGTGGCAGATTATACTCCTCGGTCTTCTGTATGACCTGCCGCAGCGTATGGATGTGGTCTATGGTGCTAAAGCCTTTTCGGAACCCGGCTTGTTCGGGAGGTTGGAAGTCGTCGAACTTGCGAGCGAGACGGTTCGAAAGGACTCTCGAAAACAGCTTATAGACATGACTCAGAAGCGAGATGGGTCTATAGTTCTTTAAGAGAGACTTGTCACACTTTTTAAAGAACAAAATCACCTCACTTATGTTCCATGTCTTCGGCGTTCTGCCCTCGACGATGACGGAATTGAAAAGCTTCTGGAGGACTTTAAGTATCGGCTTACCGCCCGCTCTCAGAAGTTCTTTAATACGATTCGTATTAAATTGGCGAACGTCGCTCGTCAAAGACTTAGATATCTGTCTATTAAGCTGCCGATAACGATTAGCATCTACTGAACTCTGGAGCCTCATTTCACGTCTCTGATCCATGAGTAGGAGTGGGTGGTCGGAGAGTTTCTTTAGCTTGGGACGGCGGGTCCTGAAGAACTTGGACCCTACCGTACGGACAGTATCCACCATCATATTGTTTAGATCGTCCACATCTATGCTGTTCTCAAGGGCTTCGAAACGGTTTTGGAGTTCGAGTTGAAAGCTCTCGGGGTTTTGAATATGGGCCTGCAATGGTCGGAGTGTTGATTTTATCAGTCGAGATCTTTCCAGCTTTATGTTGATATTCAATGTGCCACGTACCAATCGGTGATCGCTCCCCGTCTTAACGGCGTTGATCACAGTGACATTGAATATTTGCTTTTTCGTCGACATGATAAAATCTATCTCATTTCTGATTGTACCGTCCGGACTGACCCAAGTCCACTTCCGGCTTTCCGGCTTTCTGAAGAATGAGTTCCTCACAAAGAAGTTCTCCTTCTCCATAAAGTCGGCTAGCATCTGGCCTCTGTCATTCCGTTGCCCCACTCTCAGCTCATCACCGCATCGTTTCCCCAACTTTGCATTGAAGTCCCCCATCACAACGGTGTAGTGAGTTTTGTAGCTATGCATGGCTTTATAGATCTCCTCATACATAGCCTCCACTTCGTCATCTTGGTGCGTCGAGGTCGGTGCGTAAACCTGTATGACATTCAACGAATACCGTTTGGATATTCTGAGTATAAGGTACGCCACCCTGGTCGACACACTTCCGATGGTAATCACGTTGTTGACAAGGGACTTGTGGACGATGAACCCGACACCACCTTGGGACTGTTGGTCGCCCTCCCGGTAGTACAGCAAGTTACCGGAATTAAGGATTATCGAGTCCTCTCCCTCTCTTCGGACTTCAGATAACCCAATGATGTCCCAGCGTAACTTGCTTATAACTTCTTCCAACTCGATTAACTTCGTGTCGGTCCTCAGTGTGCGCGTGTTATAGGTTGCCAGGTGCAATGGTGATTGGTGGTAGCCGATCCGCACCCGGGGATTCTTAGCACCCCCTGCCCCGCCGTTACCATATCCGCTACCGTAACTAGGAATAGCGGGGCCGCCGGGGACTGGGGGCCAATTTATTTGTGTGTCCATCATGAGGGGGTTTGCCATAATCGCCACGCTTGGCAGGCGGGTTGGCGATCGCAGTAGGCCAAGAATTTTGGAGACGCTGCTGCCCGTCTCCTGATGGCTGTGTTCCCTTAGTCGCCTTTTACGACACCCACGGGATGAGAGGGGGTAGTGCTATTCTAAGCCGGCACATACACGGCAAAGAGGGGGTAGTGTTATTCTAAGCCGGCACATACACGTCCAAAAATCGTCCAAAAATTAACACATCCAAAATGATGAAAAAACTGTCCCCTAGCTATGGTCTCATAGTTAAAGGGCTGTTTAGTTGGTGAAACGTATTCTAAACAAGGGGTTCGTTTGGGGGCTCTTTTATTTAAAGGGGCACATTGTTAGGTAACGGTTTAGGGGACGTTGGTGAAATCGGCCATAAGGAGGTCATTTAAACTGGTCGCCATATTTTTCTACTTTCCAACTCCACGCGGACGAAGTCGCGGGCGGAGACTATTTATAAATAAGGTAGAAAACACACAAAAATGCAACATCTCTCTAAGCAAGGCCAGTGTGTTAACTCTATCGGAAATAACTTGTTCAGAGGCGGTACCGGCTAGCTAACGCATCGAACTTCGATAAGTCTGCCCGGCTTCAAATTTAAACAGATAAATCGAGCCTCAATCAGGCCAAAATGGCGAACCCCAATTTTATTAATCCAATTAAATAAGACATTTATCGTTGAATCAAATCAGGTATTTTAGGTTTTTAGATATATTGTTGATAATGTGGAGGCAATGTCAAATCCAAGTTTTCGAACTCGGCAGACGACCGGGGGGCTAGTTATCTAACTTAAAAATCTATCGCAATTGCTTTCGTTTGACAGATGGATGTGACACATTGCTGCATTTCTTTGGTAAGTTTTTATTTGTGCCAAGAAGAAGCTTCAATGTGTTACATCCTGAAAGCGATTGCGATAGATTTTGAAATTAGACAATAGAAAGGCATGTCATACTCAAAAAAAGGGTACCTTTATTCAGTTTTTGTCAATTTTGACCCGAAAGGACAATGGTCTTTCATCAAGATTGTTTAAGAAAGTTTTAAAGAAGGTTAAATTTGCAACCATTTGAGGGCTAAACGGTTTTGATATGACCGATAGTTTCGGAGACACAGCTTTTAAAAATGTAGTAAATTTTTAAAATTTCAATTTTTTTACCAAAGTTTCATGTTTTTCAGAAGTATTTATGTTTCTGAAGCTTTATTTCCAACTAACCTCCGCCCGCGACTTCTTCCACGTGGACAGTAGAAAAGTAGGTATCCCTTTTTCCCGCGACTTAATAAGGCGACCAGTTTAAATGATCTCCTTAGTGTATGAAAGCCTGATAAGGTGCGAAATGAGTACATTAGAGGGTCCTTCAAAACCGCGCCAATTACTGACAAAATGATTGAAAGTCGCTTGCGGTGGTATGGACATGTGATGAGGCGGGATGAAGACTACATTGTCAAAAAAGCTTTAGCAATCCCAGATAAGAGAAATGGCAGAGGCCGCCCACAAACTACGTGGTGGACAACCATTGTAAAAGATATGGAACGAGCCCATTTAGATGAATGTACAACCCAGGACAGACTGAGAGCCGACCCCAAATAATGGGAAAAGGCACGGAAGAAGAAGTGTATGAAATCCAGTATTACGGAGAGTTCAAGCTGGTTCCCAGGTTCTACCCACCTGAATAAGATAAAACATGCCTAAGATTTTAAGTTGGACCCCAAGCTACCAAACTGTGAAAATACCATCAAAATCCGTTCAGCGGTTTTTGCGTGATTCGCGCACAAACATTTAGAATTTACTGTTTTATAATATGTATAGGTATATAGATATATAGATAAATCGCTAATTCCTCGAGTTCGGTTTTCCTACTAGCGTTTTCATCGTTTATTATTTGCCATTTTTTGGGACCCAAGTGACCCAACCAAACAAGGTGTTAGGTAGAATATCTATATGTTACGGCGGGTACGTATCAGAATGTCTAAAGTTAGAATGTCTAAAGTTAAAATGACAAAGTTCAAAATGTCAAAAATTAAAATTCAAATGGTTTAAAATGTCGAAAATCATTATGTCTAACTTCAAAATAGCAAAATTCAAAGTATCAAACGTATCAAATACTTGAAAGTTAAAATATCAATGGTCATTTAGTCTAAGTTCACAATGATTTATTTGAATTGGGTTAAATCTTAAAACGAATCATCTTCTTTGAGATTGATTGAGTCTGTGGAGGTGTCTTTGGGCTTCGCCTAAAATGCGTTATAGCAAATTTAGCTGCCGGAAACGAGTCTAAACTAGTCTACTGGGACTTAGAAACCGTAGACCGCAGGTCACAAGATAGGTGCGAGGAGCGTAGCGACGAGCATGTTAGGTTGACATGAACCCAGCGCGCGAGCCGAGCGAGCGAAGCGAGCGTGCCGCGGCAGCGGCCGGCGAAGTGCCAGAAAAAAAATTCAATCGGTGGATTTTGTTCGCCGGCTACTGAATCAGTGACTGGCACCGGCTACCGAATCAGGGAGTGGCGCGGCTATGTTGATGTGCGGCGGAGGCACAGAGGTTAACAAACAGTTATATAACCTAATTAATAAGATACCTAAATGAAAGAAAATGAGTAAATTCTATACGTCATTATATGTATTTGGACTATTAGACATTTTAAGTTTTAATCAGTTGAACTTAGACATTTTAATTTTTGACTATCTGACCGTTTGACATTTTCGTTTTTGACATTTTGAACTTTTTACATTTTAATCGTTAGACATTCAAATTTTTGACATTTTGAACTTTGCTATTTTAAGTTTAGACATTTTAACTTTAGACATTCTGATACGTACCCGTTACGGCTAATACCCGAAATGCGGCTAAACCTAGTTTTAGCCAGTTTTTGCTTAACCAAGTTAGTAACTTTATAGATATTACATTAAACTAGCACCACTCAGTACTCTCTCACGAGTTAGTTAAAGTTTAAATCACACAAATTCCTCTATTACTTTCGGAGTTACAATTCTTACTGGGCACTCCCCCAACACTAATTACATCACTACAGCAAATGTTAACCAGTGGCCCTACCATGAGTTGATGCAAACTGTTTTCGCTACCGTAAACTATCGGTTTCTCTCTTTCACTTGCTTTGACTGTGAGCAGTATATCAGATAGTTTTCGGTAGCGAAAACAGTATGCATCAACTCATGGTAGAGCTACAGGTGAATCATATGAAACGCAGATGAAGAAAGACTGTTCTACTAAGATCTATTTACTTCAATGCTGTAGCTTTTATAGTTTACTAACTTCGTCCGCGTAGACATTCGGAAAATCCCTAGGGCACTTTCAAGGCTATAAACTATTTGTGTGTCAAATTTCATCTAAATCTGTTCAACCGTTTTTGCGTAATTGAAACCCAGAAACTTTCAAATTTATCAAATATAATAAATGTGAAAGATTGTGGGTTTTTAGGTGGTGTCGACTTCTCAGTCAAAGTGACAGCCAACACTAAGTTAAAGACATTCATGGAAAAAAAATAACATAAATTGTTTCTGTTAAAAATATATTTTATAAAATATTATTCATTATTATTATTATTATTCTTTTTTGGATGTATTATACATCTGAAGTTTTCTAGTTAAAAGTTGGACTATAGTATAATCTCCTAACCTAACCCCTGGATGTATTTATTTTTCCGAAAATTTGATGAAATTCAGTTGTAGATAAATGGAAGAGAAAAATAACAAAAAAAGATTTAAGTAAACTCACATATCGTTATCAAAGTCATGAGGAACACTTGTATTCCACTCCCAATTACTGCCGCAAACAACATCCTCTTTGGAGGGGGCCGGAATACATCGCCATGTACTAATTTCCAACCAGTTTCTTCCATCATGTCGTCGATGCTCTCATCAGAATTGTAACGTGCAATGTCCCTTCTCAATGTTCGTACCATAATCATTGTCAAAATGCCTATTAAGACAATTTTAAAATTTAAAAAAATATTCTGTAATTACCAATTAAAATACTATTATGAAATAGAAATGTCTAACTACCTGATAGGAAAAACAGAACAACAATTGAATTGATAATGGAAAACCAGTGAATTTGTACATCCTTCATGCCCAAATAAATATCCCATCTTGATGCCCAACTTATATCAGATTCCCCCCATTCTACGGAGTATGTAAAATAAAGTTTTGTGCCCGTGTCTTCATTAACTAACTGTGGTTTGTTTTCAGATGAAAACTGACATCCAAAATCATCTAAGAAAGTAAGTTCATCTTTATCCAAAGAAAATGTTTCGACCTCAAAACCGACCACTCTGTATGAATCTCTGTAAATGAAATTATATATTTGAACATTAAGATATAACAAATGTAAATAAACATAGCTTACATAAACGGTGGTTATAACCACATTTTGTTTTTGAATATTTTCTTAAGTTAAACAGTGAGAAATCACTAAAACTGTTTTGTTTTCTAAATAAGACAAGGAAGGTACCAAAAACACACTATAAATATTAATTTCAATACTTACTGACTATGCTTGTGGTACTTTAACAGTAACTTTAGGTGGTTATTGACATAAGCTTTTCCTTTAGACATAAAACCGAGCCTGTATCCTTGTTCTATGGTTCTCTCTCCAGTTTCAACATTTATTACTTTTGTAGCTACAGGAAGATTATCAATCAGCCTAAAATGTAAAATAATACATTCACACAAAGGAGTAAGTACTTACTTATTAAGGTATTGATTATGACTTACAAATGCACAAAGTATTCATGTTCAATCCGACTTGCTACTTTCTCTGATTCTTCAACACTCCAATTGATAGGATTATTCTTTTGATGGCATAATAATCTACATTTAATATTTTCAGCCATATGAACTTCATAAGGAGTATTTACAATACGATCACCACGTAAGACTTCGCCCAAATTTTCAGATTTATAAACAAATGTTCCATTTTTTGGTAAACATAAAGGCAAGGAATAATATTCGTAAGGTAATTGGGTATGTATGCTCGTCATTTTAACCGCTTTTACTTCGATTCTCTGACCCTTTTTAAACTCGACCGGGGCAACACCCGGTACATAAAATCCATTACTTGAAAGGAATAGGCTGGTCAGTAGGAAACACTGAAAAGGAATCTGAAAATGAATAAATTAAGTTAGGTAAATCAAATTAAAAATATAAAGTACCTACCTAAACAATTGTAGTTTAAAATATCACTCACCATTGACATAATTGTATATCAACTTTCAATAAAAAAGGGAATCAATTTAAAAAGATTGACCATTTTCTTTTATCGACTGCTTGTTTATTGAGTGACAAAAACTGACACTGACAGTGACATGACAGGTGTGTGGTGTGACAGACAAAAAAATCAAAAAAAATATGCATTCCGCAGAATTCATCGATTAAAGTAATAAGTCACGCGCGTGATCAATAACTTAGCGGTTAGTCCTGAATGCACCCATTAATCCTTTATGTGTGTCTGTCTACGGTTTAGTGATCTGTGTTATGTTTAGTTTACTAATCTGTGGTATGCTGTGAAGTGTGGAGTGGATGGAATCGCGTCTTTTTTATTTTGGTTATAATATAACGACATATTGTTACAAAGATAGCTAATAATTTATGTAATCAAGTAACTAGCCAGTGAAGCTGACTTTCCGACCGAATCGTGATTTAAGAGTGTTCGTTCATAATAATCAACATGGTTCAGGTAGGTACAAAAGTAAACCATGGATAAAGCCTACCATGTGATGTGACATCTTTCATTTCTAAAATATTCAATAAATTAAGGTAATTTCTTTCAAGCAATTTCATCTTTCAATATGTTCTTTTTTAGGCCTCAGAAGAAATGGAGCAGCCAGACCTACCGCAAGCTGTTAGACTGTTGAAAGAAATGAACATGAACATACAGCAGGTATCTCAGCTTGTAGACAATATGTTAGTTAGAGTTAAAACTGGAGAGTTAACCACAGACAAAGGGTTAAGTTTCTTGGAGATGAAATACCAAATGCTCCTTAGTTACCTTATAAATTTAACATACATAGTATTACGGAAATGCTCTGGAGAAAAAATAGAATCCGATCCATCTATTGACAGACTAATTGAAATAAGAACTGTCCTAGAAAAGATTCGACCAATTGATTCTAAACTAAAGTATCAAATTGATAAACTTGTCAAAACTGCAGTGGTCGGTGCAGTGTCTGAAGATGATCCACAATCGTACCAAGCAAATCCTGCTAATCTAGTAAGCAAAATTGAAAGTTCTGAAGATGAAGCTAGTGACGATCTGGAAAATGCTGATAATATGAAAGACAGGGAAAAGAAATCAAACATTTACGTCCCTCCAAAGTTGGCAGCTGTACATTATGATGACAGCATGTCTAGGATTGAAAGTGAAAAGAAAAATAAAGAAAAATCTAGAAAACAGTTTTTAAATTCAAGTGTGATGCGTGAACTTCGTGAAGAGTATTCAGAAGCCCCCCAAGAGGTAAGTTCTGGAAATAATGTTAAGCAATCTGTGTCTAAATATGAACAAGAAAAAACAGAATATGAAGAGAATTATCTCACTCGCTTACCGGTTACTAAAGCTGAGAAAAATCAGCGAAGAAAGCTTACTACTGTGGGAATGTTAGCAGATGAAGTAACAGGACAAGGGAGTGGAGCTCGGAAACGCAAAATTAAATCAAAGAAAGGTAAAGGCTTCAAAAGAAGGCGCACACATTAATATTTTTTTTTAAATATACTTTCCAACTTTGTGTAAAAAATATTTTGTAAAAGTACTGCTGGTATTTGCTATCTGGTGAAATCCATCCAAAATATGAGATGGTTTTGTTTATTTATAACCTTTTTATTACCTAGTTTTTACTTTGTAAGATGTTTCATTAATTTTGTAAGATGTTTCATTAATAAAAGCAGAAAGCAGTGCGTCGGTCTAATATTAAACACAATTTACCTCTAGATCCACCAGTGGGTAATGCCCATGGGTTCATGGGTCATTTATGAGGGCGGGGATACGTGCCTGCATTCACCAACATTGTTTTTATAATTTTATGAATTAAGGGGTAGGTACAGTTTGAATGGGTAGGTACAAAGTTTGAAATAACTTTAATGTTAATGTTAGTTGATTTAAGGTCAAACTGCACTATAGCGGAGAGGCGCGGCGCGTACCGGCGCCGGCGCTGCAGACTTGGGTTCGAAAGAATATCTTGTCGCGGTGCGGCGCGGCCGAATATTCTTTATAATCGAGCTTCAGTCTAAAGAGGGTATTTGGAAATATCTATTTCTACTGATATTTCAGTGTACAAATTTTGATCAATTCACAATCATCATAAACATAACTCATCATAAATAAATAAAAAAATATATAAGGATGTGTTGCTAAATCATTCTTTGGAAATTCGTTCTTGGGAAAGCGTGACCGAGCGTTCCCTTTTCGTTCGTCCGTCCAACTTCAATTAAATCTTGCCACGTCTGGCATTTTGCGCCCCTCCGCTGCCGAGATAGTACATTTAGGAGAGACCGCGCCGCGCAGCGCCGCTCCGCTGAAGTGCGGTTTGACCTTTATGCTCATATTGTTAAAATGGATTATCTACAGGCTGTTTCGTAATATCCTTATAAAGCCGAATATGGTAGATAACAAAATATTTCAGCCTTGTATGCACTGAAATATTTTGCTTTTTTATTTGTATTGAAAACTGCAAAGTGACAACCCTATATGCAAATAAACTATTGTCACCTATTGTTATTGTTATCGATATTGCCCATTAAAAATATTGATTGATTACACATATCATAATCAATCAAT
The DNA here is from genome assembly GCA_943789525.1 of Agriphila geniculea. Classification (NCBI taxonomy): domain Eukaryota; kingdom Metazoa; phylum Arthropoda; class Insecta; order Lepidoptera; family Crambidae; genus Agriphila; species Agriphila geniculea. The sequence continues at coordinate 10,579,521 of OX038873.1, read as the reverse complement.
CCGAATGGGTAAAAGCAAAATACTATTTCCTTTTAGGGTTACCATGCCACTATGCAGTTTATCATAAATAAAAATGATTTTCAAAAAAATGGTGGTCAGGGTTTATAATAGGTAATAATTTTTTGGGGTTATATACATACACGATACTCTATCTACCATATTGGACTGTGAAGGACAAAGGCAGGGTAATAAAATTTCTATCAGTACCTGTTCACTAAGCTAAGTTATTATAGTGAAAAATTCTATAATCAAAAAAGCTCACATGATAAGCATTTTTAAATCGTATTTTTTTTACCCTACCACCCATTATGACGTCTTTTAGCTGAAAAGAAAAATGGGCCAAAAATCTTATCAGCTTTATCAAATGGAACCTACTCTACTGATCTGTGAAATCGGCAAGATAATAGCATAGGTACTGCCGTGCCGCCATACTATCGGGTGTTGACGTGAAACCGTGCACAAAACTTGTCAAAGAGCTTTGAACATTTTGGCATAGTGGTAACCATAATTTTTAATTTTTGACGGAGATTTTGGAAATAATAGCGGCGCACGATGAAACTTATGTATATCGATAGGGGATCTATAGACGAAAAAAAAATCATAATGAAGTCCTAAAGCGCAACGTTTTCGAGATAAACTGGGTGATTAGCTTGTATTTTTGTGTATACAGGATCATTAACATGGATTATCTCGGAAACGTTGCACTTTAGGACTTTATATCATGTGACATTTTTTGTTCATCTATAGATCGTCTATCGAAATACATAGGTTTCATCGTGCGCCGCTCTATTTCCGAAACTCTCGTCAAAAATAAAAAAATATGGTTACTACTATGCCGGCCTCTCATACTAAGAGGTTCAAACACATTTGACTTGCGCGGTATTGTTATGAGCGAAGTTTTTTAATGATGAGAGAGAAGTCCCTATAAAATTAATTACCTATGTACCTACATCGTTTTTTAATAAACCTCTCACGCATGACATAAATTTAAAAAATGTAAGAAATAGGTAGATAGAACAAATCAAACACTATGATTTTTGCAACGAAGTTTTATTTTTGTTTTGTTATTTATTGCTCGTTAATTTAAGTAGTTCATAATGATTTAATTTCTGAATGATAATGATGTTGATGTTTCATACATGTGTTATTTTTTTTTTGTGTTGTTCCTTCTCTGTTTTAATTTAGTTTTTACTGTAACATTAAGTGGATATTTTGTAATAAAAAGTTTGAACTATTTCGTGGTTTCATTATTATCCAAAGATTTTTCAAATCTGGGGAAATCTTGAAGTCCTGTGGCAGGATCGAAAGACTGATAACGAAACAATCTCATTTGTCTGATGTGTCCGATCGGGGTGTGGGTGTCCAGGCACTGGTAATCACCGCGAGGCGGAGCTGTTCCGTGGTTGTGAGTTAGATCTGATCTTATGACTCGGTTCAGCAACCATGTAGGAGATGCCATCGTTAACTGAAAAAATAATTTTGCCAAGTAAGAAATAGGCAACACTTATGTACGATAACAGTATTGAGCACTGGGTTCCTACCTATATACAGGTGTCCCAAAACTGCCACGTGGAGGGAAAGTACCATAAATATTGAAGGTAGGAAATTTTACTGAAAGAAGTCTCCGTTTTGTTTTAAAAAATAAGGCAAACTGCATTCGAAGATTTCTTGAAGATCGCATTTATTCCTATAGGTAAGTACAAATTGACACATTACGTAATAATTAAAATTTCAATGTTAAATTTCATGATGTTCCTTTTGTTTAACATGCTGTGTAACTTAATAAAAAAATAATCCTAATAGAAGAGTAACCTTTTCGATCGGTATTGTAAAAATAAAAGATTGTTTTTTTTTTCTAATTTGGTAGATTCGATTCCTGGTTAATACATGCGATTTTTCGAAAATCTTTGAATGCAGTTCTAATTATTTTAAAAATTAAAATGAAGTCTTCTTGTAGGCCTATCTTCAATATTTAAGGTACTTTCCCTCCGTATGGCAAATACTCCAATCAATAAAGGAGTTGTAGAATGTATGAGAGCGGACCTAAGCGATTTCTCTCCTGAAACTTGTTCAGGGTACTTAGGAAGTGAGCATATTAAAAGTCCTGACGTCTCGGCAGAAGGTTTAGGAACTATTAGGTTTTTCGCCAATATCTTAAAAATGGTGCTTTGTGGCGAAAAATTTGGATGATGGGCAAGATGGCCAAGGGAGTTGTTCTATATACCCTCTGCCAACGAATGATATATCATTAGAACGGCCTTTTTTACCTTCGTTCCCACTAGTACACCCGACAGTTCAACCGTTGAACTAGTGCAACTATTTTGTCTCAGTAGTTCACCTATCTATAAATCCTTTAACGAGTTGAACTACTGCGACTAATGATAGTACAACTAGTACACCCGGCTAGTTCACCCGTTGAACTAGTGCACTCTAGTTGACTCTCTCTTTCTCAAAGCTCTCTGGTTGACTGGCACTTAAAATGGTATTATTTCATCAAAGTAACATTTTACTTTTCTAACCATAGAACACTAGCGGCCGCCCGCGACTTCTTCTGCGTGTAAAGTATTTTTGCTATCCCTCGGGAACAGTACGTTTTTCGGGATGAAAGGTACGCTATATCATTCTCTGTACCCCTGACAACGTGTATACAAAATTTCATGATGATCGGTTCAGTAGTTAAGACGTGAAGGCGTCAAACAAACAAACAAATGGACTTTCGCATTTATAATATTAGTAAGGATAATGCAACAACTGTGGTTGAACTCATTACGCTAATTAAATAAAAAAAAATAGCTTTATTACTGGAATTGGTTAAAATTTAGGTACCCATCAATTTTATTTACATTATATTAGATTTATTTTCATTAGGGTACCTACCTAATAATTGTGAGATCACAAACTAAATGTCCACATAATATTGTGTATGAAAAAAAAACCGACGCTTTTTTATACACCTACATCTAGGGTTGCCAACTTTTTTTGCGTCAAATATAGTAGTTTCAAGATTTTTAGTGTAAAAATATAGTAGATGGCGAAAAAGTCCAAAAAAATATAGTAGGTTGCCGTTTTGTATAGAGGATTTTTAAGTACCTAGTGCATTTTTCATACTTAAGTCCTAACATTTTCATAATTTATTCAACAACCATAAGGCAAGTGTTTAATCACAAAATTATTACTTATGCAATTATAAGTAATATTTTTTTTATTGCTTTTGTTGAATTTTTTCACTTGAAAAAATATAGTAGGCGGGTCCTCAATATAGTAGGATACTATATTATATAGTGGGGTTGGCAACCCTACCTACATCCTACAATAATACGGTGTTCTGACACGCCAAAATGCTACAAGTGTGGATCCACCTTATAGTCAAGAGTTCAACCATATAGTTGCGGTAGTTCAACTCTTATAGACAGGTGAAATACTGCGATAAAAAAGTTGCACTAGTTCAACAGTATTTTTCGAGCTCAAGGTCAATTACCCTAGGGAACCTTTGATCAGAATAAAAAGATGAGAGTCAATATGGCGGGTGTATCATGTCGAATCGAACTGTCTCAAATACCAAAAAAATGTACCTAAAATGTACTATTTAGTACCTGAAATTAAAAAATTTGTACCTAAATAGGAAAAAAGTTATAACGAAATCAAAGGTCCACCCGCCATATTGACGTCAATATGGCGGGTGTTCTTTAATAAATCAATGTTGAACCATTATACATAAAATATAACTACATCAAAAAAATGTACCTCAAGGCAAAAAAAACACATGCTCGATTACTTAAGTAGTCTCTGAGAAATCAAACAACAGCTTTTTTTGTGATCAAAAGATCGCGGGATCCCTTATGGTTTTAAAGTATATCACGGCTAGATTTTACCATTCATACTTTGGTAACTACTATTTAGTACTATTCGTTTGGAACTATTTGGTACTATTCATTAGGTACTATTTAGTACAAATAATTTAGTACCATTCATTTGTCCCTATTTAGTACAAATTATGTGTTGCCATATAGTACAATTTATTTGGAATCATATAGTACCATTCGTTTGTTACTATTAAGTACCATTCATTAGGTACTATTAAATAAAAATTATTTGGTACCATATGGTTTCATTCGTTTGTTACTAAATGAATGGTACTATTTAGTACAAATTATTTGGTAATGGTACCAATTACAGTACAAATTATTCGGTACCATATAGTGTCATTAGTTTGTTACTATTTAGCACCATTCATTAGGTACTATTAGGTACAAATTATTTGGAACCATATTGTACAATTACTTTGTTATTATTTAGTACCATTCATTAAATACAATTGTATCTAATGAATGGTACTAAATAGTAACAAAGTAATAGTGCAATATAGTACCAAATAATTTGTACCTAATAGTACCTAATGAATGGTGCTAAATAGTAACAAACGAATGACACTATATGGTACCGAATAATTTGTACTAAATAGTACCATTCATATAGTAACAAAAGAATGGTACAATATGTTACCAAATAATTTGTACCTAATAGTACCCAATGAATTGTGCTAAATAGTAACAAACTAATGGTACTATATTATGGTACCAAATAATTTGTACTATATGGGAACAAATAATTTGTACTAAATAGTGACAAATGAATGGTACTAAATTATTTGTACTAAATACTCCCTAATGAATGGTACCAAATAGTTCCAAACGAATAGTACTAAATAGTAGTTACCAAAATATGAATGGCACTAATGAATGGTAAAATCTAGCCGTGATATACTTTAAAACCATAAGGGATCCCGCGATCTTGTTAATCACAAAAAAAAACTGTTGTTTGATTTCTCAGAAACTACTTAAGTAATCAAGCATGTGTTTTTTTTGCCTTGAGGTACATTTTAGGTACATTTTTTTGATGTATTTATATTTTATGTATAATGGTTCAACATTGATTTATTAAAGAACACCCGCCATATTGACGTCAATATGGCGGGTGTACCTTTGATTTCGTTATAACTTTTTTCCTATTTAGGTACAAATTTTTTAATTTCAGGTACTAAATAGTACATTTTAGGTACATTTTTTTGGTATTTGCGACAGTTCGATTTGCCATGATACACCCGCCATATTGACTCTCATAATAAAAAGTACCCTATGTTTTAATCCAGATTATAAACTATATGTATGCCGTTCATCCGTTCTTGAGTTACCTATAATATAAGTTGTGAGTTATAATTATCGGGCTACACACTCCGGAAAAAAGAATTCTACAGCTCCTTTTTTAGACAAATAAAAACCTTATAAAACAAAGTCAGGTTATTTACACAACTTATAACTCAAGAACGGCTGAACGGATTTAGAATAAATTTAGCATATATATAGTTTATAACCTGAATTAAAACATAGGGAAATTTTTATTCTGATCAAAGGTTCCCTAAGGTCCACCTGGTGACGTGGACGAACACGCGTGCGGAAGCTAATTGACCTTTAACTCCAAAAATACTAAAGTTTGTTTGCAGTTAATGTTGGTCTAAAAAAGGCCTTCCTAATAATATATAATTCGTTGGTAGAGGGTGTGTAGAACAACTCCCTTGGCCATCTTGCCCATCATCCAAATTTTCACATTTCCAGAGCGAGTAGCCCAAAAACGGTTAGAAATTCGAACAAAGTGTACAGAACTAAAGTTATAGAGAATTTTATAAGCTTTCATTTTATCATTGAACATTTTTCGCCACAACGCACCATTTTTGAGATATTGGTGAAAAACCTAAAAGTGGTACTTTCTCCCCCCTCCACCCTCCAGCTCACCTCCGTCCGAGACGTCAGGACTTTTAGTGTGTTAACTTCCTAAGCATTGTAAACAAGTTTCAGGAGAAATCGCTTAGGTCCCCTCTCATGCACTTTACGGCTTAGTAGCAAAAGGACCTATTCGCAAAATGCCACACGGCCAAAAAAAGGCCACGTTCTCGGAATGACTTGTTCTCGAAAGGACCTATTCGCATAATACCTCATTCTCAATAAGTCACATTCGCATAATGCCTTATTCGCGTAATGACCTATTCTCAAAAGGACACATTTTTTTAAATACCTGCCAGCTTTCACGTTAACAGCAAATAATTGGTAATTATCATGTATTAATAAGTAAAATACATTTTTATTACATTTTAATTCGTCAGCTCCGCTATAGATATAATATCTGATAAGAAATATAAAAAAATATTGACTAAATTAGAGACACAGGAAATTACTGTGGAACAATTCTTCTAACAAATTATTTATTTGCAACTCTTAATGTAAAATTGCAATACAATTTTTAATACATACTTCTTACCTAATAATTATTGATATTACAAATAATAATGAGTATAAAAAGAAACATTCATAGCTTTCCTTTAAGTATAGTAATCTGGCATACTCTTGTTGATTTTTAATAAAATGATAAGAAATGACGATTTATAAGTATGAATAATTATGAATTATTTTACCTTTCTGAAATACTCAATATCTGGTTTTATAAACAATACAGTGTGTCCAATCTACTTTAACCCCCTTTCAGGATTGCACTTTATCGAGGGACACATTGTACCTATACAGGCATAGTTTCACTAACAAACACTTAGAGAAAAATGAGGCATTTTGAGAATAGGTCATTCTGAGAATAAGTCTTTCTGCGAATGAGTCCAAAGGAGAATAGGGCATTCCACGAATAGGGCATTTTGAGAATGAGGCATATCGCGAATAAGGCAATATGCGACTGCAGGGCATTTTGCGAATAGGTCCTTTTGCTACTAAGCCCACTTTACACCCCCTTGGGGTCATTTATTGACTGAACAAAAAGTTTTGGGACTACCTGTAAAGCAATACTTAGGGTGCTTCTACACGGTGCATGTAGCTTGCGCACGTTGAGGCGCGGGTTACTAACGCGGGGGGAAAATGCTAATGGAGCTGGACCCGCTCACGTGTTTCCACGGTGCATGTAACCTGCGCAAGTGCTCAACTTGCGCGGGATACTTGTACCGTGTAGAAGCACCCTTATAAAGATATACGAGTACTAGATTTTCGCTAGCGTAGACTACATACAGGTTATGTATATCGTGCGGGCGGAGACCCGTGCCCAGCAGTAGTATAAAAAGTATCCTACAATCTTCCCTAAGGTCCCATCTAAATCCGTACCAAATTTAGTCAAAATCGGTCCAGCGGCAGCGGTCTAGTCGTGAAAACGTAACAGACCAGACAGGGTTACTTTCGCATTTATAATATTAAGCAAGGGCGTCGCCAGGAGTGGGCAGGGAGGGGGCGAAGCCCCCCTAGAGGTTAAAAAATGTAGCCAACTGCAAATAACCAAAGTCCTAAGGCCGTGCAATTGAACTTGCTTTTCCGATAAATCCTGTCCCATCTCAAAGTTTGAATAAATTCCCTAGGTGCTCTTGACTCTACCTACAATTAATATTTTTCTCATCCTCTTTAATATTAACTTCCCCCCCCGGGCCATGGGCTGGCGACGCCCTTGATATTAAGATGGAGGTGCTAATGTTGCTCTTGGCACACAATCATGGTGTTGGTGTACCTATAGTAAGAAGTGCGGAACGATTGCTGCTCAAGTTGGTAATCGAATTCTGTCCTCCCTGGTGTCTCTAGACTAGACATAAGGCTGCTAGTTTTCTAAAATTGACTTATTTATTATACAATCATTAAAATTACCGGCTTAGTAACAGATGGATAGGGATTTCTATAGTCATCCTGTTGACTTGTAAGATAATCCATAACTCCAAAGTCCGGTGGTAGCTGGGCTAAGTTTGCGATTTTCATCAGTTTATTTCTTCCAGGGGTACTAAATTTCAAAATTATTTATTTAGTTGCTTACCAAATGATACAGTCATAAGTATTTGGTATGCATCTAAAATATTAGAATCATCGTGGAATAATAATAATGTAGGTAGGTACTAAAGTTCAGTGACTAGTGATCTAAGATAGCACAGACTTTGGTCAACAAAGATAAGACTCGGTTGGAAATGGAACTAGTTTTGACAAAACGTTAATTTAACAGGGAAAATGGCTCCGCCATTTCCATCTCATATTTCGTTGACCAGACTCTAGCACCTATTATTATGTAAATCAGGGACAACGGTAGTAAACTGGTAATACAAACACCCAAACCCGAGACAATGTAGAAAAAAGGTGGTTTTCTAAATTGACCCAGCTGGGGATCGAACCCGAGTTTTCGAGGTGTCGCCAACTCTGGGGAACAAAACGTGTACAAAGTACAAACCGCTCGCAGGCATACCTACTTATATCATTGCTCGAAGGACTCATATTAGGTACCAAGTACTACCCAAGTAATTCTGAAACGTTTAAACAGGAGGAGATAAAACGTACAAAATGGGTACAGCTTCCGAAGTTAGATAGGTACTCACTCTGTGCAGGGGTATGATGTAAAGTTAACCAGTGGTTTGAAAGAATATACAGGGTCAGTTTTCGTGAATACTTGAGCTAGCATGTGGCGAGTCTCCGTCATCCGAACTCCTTGGTCTTCATTTCCCCAACGCACGTACGTGCTGTTTTTGTTACTCAAATTATCCCGATACACATAGTTATCCTTCTTTTCTGCGTGTATTGAGAAGTCCCAGTTTTCAATTTTCGTTTTTGGTCCATATGTGTTTTTGGAGAATAATATTTGCTGTGGTTTTTTTGCAGTAGGATGCTTCGCCCTCATTGTTTATGTATTCGTACCTACCTAATAAAGCACTAGGCACTATATTGATTTCTTATTAAAATAGGAATAATAGGCATACAATTTATAAAATAATAAAATGTTGGTAGTTAAGACAATGACATTAAAAATGACATCACTCAGTAATAATGTCAATTCATTATTCAGAGGCATAGATAAAGTATATTAAAAATTCAGAGGAAATAATCACTACTACGTTTTATCATTGACATTGATTTTCTTTCAAATCTATAGATTAATTTTCGGATGGCCAATGGCCACCGAGGTATACCCGTGAAGGGATAATTTAGCGTTAATTTAGCCTTGAAAGGCACGCTGCAGACTACCTCTATTCTGTGCTACAGACCAAAGTTGTGCGAAAATGGTACCTACCGAAGAAGACTTTATTTTTTTGATCTACTTCACGGTAAACAATTAATAAAGATGATTATTTATTAGGTAGGTACTAGCTACTTAGTTAATAAGACAGAAGATAGGTATAATTGTTTATTTAGACTTCGGGTGGTGTGAATTAGGGACGGCGGGGCAGCTGAGGGCTGAAAACTTTTCTCGCCATCGCATCTCCTCGTCTTTAACTCTAATACTTTCCTCGGCACAAGCTATGAAAGCCTCGAAAAATTCGAAAAATGTTATTTTTATGTCAAGTGTCATAATTTTGTTTGAAGAACACAGTTGAGGAAAAATGTTCGAAAATATTTTTATTATGACCTTGGTCGATAAGTTGCCGAAATTGAATAGTCTTAGATCTTCAGGTAGCTCTTCAAAGACGTCTTTATCATTCTCGGCACAGCATGCATCTGCCTCTGTAATAATAAATAAAAACATTCTGAACAAGTCACACTAAACATTAGTAACAAGCTAAGCAAAGCCTATGGTAAGAGATAATTATCGTATAGAAATCCCTACTTACTTCAAATAAATTAGAATATATAACTTGGATCGGAAAAAAAACCTGAAACAAAAACATCTTCAAAATTAAATACCTCTAAAAAAGCGAGAAATAATATTCAAATCATTAGTTACGCACAAGAACCTTATAATATGAATATAAGGTTCTTGGTTACGCATAACATTTTTAATAAAACACGTCTATTGAAGTCGGGTGGGGCTGGAAGACAACTTATTTTTTTTATATTTCTAAAAGCCCCACCCGACTTCATTAGACGTGTTTTAATATAAATGTTATGCGTAACTAATGATTTGAATATTATTTCTCGCTTTTTTAGAGGTATTTAATTTTGAAGATTTTTTGTTTCAGGTTTTTTGAAGGAGGTTTTTCTTTTTTGTTAAAAAAGTTTTTTATTTTCAACTTTTTAGTGAAAGGTATGTAAGCATATAAATATTTTTAACTGTATAAAATATTTTCAATGGTAAAATGCCCACAACTCAATTTCCAAATTTACGGTGTTTGTTTTTGAGGAGTTCCGTTGTGTCTTTGTAGTCCAAGTCTAGACCGTCGTCCGTAGCAACGTTGCATCGCAGACCATGATTTGGTTTGTTTTGGATTGTCATAAAACTACCAAAATCCAAATCACTTTACATGTACTATTTGAATATGAGGAGTTCCCTTGTGTATCTTCGAAGTTCAAGTTCCAATATCGATGAAATTAAAATGTGACCACTCTTGAAGTATACCCTTTCAATCAAAAAAAGAATCATCTAAATCGGCACATAAACAAAGATGTTATGTTCGAAAATCCGTGAAAACACGTGTGATGGCAAGCTAAATAATTGTCATTTTTCAGGATTATGAAAAACTACCTGCCAGATCTCTGTAATTTTTTTATGGGACCACACACGAACTATGTTCTTTGAGATAAAAAAAGAATTGTATAAATCGGATAACAACTGACGAGGTTATGGTAACACATACATAAAAAAAAATACCGTCGACTTGAGAACCTCCTCCTTTTTTTGAAGTCGGTTAATAAACGTTTATGCGCCCATCACTGAATATTATTTTCATACTTTTACCACATGAGTAAAAATACGTGACTTTTACTCCTTTTATTTTGTGCCTTTGGCTCAAGAGGCAGGATTACTAATAGGTACCACTGCACCAAGCGGCCATCGACAAAATACTTAGACAAATATTTAACCTCAGATAAGTACCTATCTTAGGTTAAATATTTGGCTAAGTATGTTGTATTTTATTTTATATTGGGAGGGTGCGAAGGTATAATAATCGATCGCAGCGCTCATGGTGGCAAAAAGTAGAAATAATGAAGGCTGTGTATTGTGTAATCTGTTTGAAAACGATATTTAATTTATTATTAGCGATACAGGAATAATTATATATGTTTATTATCACTTAGTAAAATTATTAAAGTAGCTTCATCCTCTTGTTTTACAAAATCTACAACTAAAAAAGGAGTAAACAAACCCTGATATAACCAAAATAAAACACTCTTTTTGAATAGATCTTACTTGCCATATTTAATTTAAATGACCAAAAATGATTTCATAACACTTTGTCCACTCAAATCACAGTAATTTTGAAATTTACATTAATAACACAATATGTATAGTATTTTTTAACATTTTGTCACAATGCCGCCATTACATATCAAAACGTCAAAACGGTCAGGTCAGAGCCAACAAAGTTGCAACACGCTAGATGGCGCTAAAAGCGTGCACGGAGCCAACAGGCGCTTAAGTTGTTTTTCTTTAATATCCTACCTCTTAAGTCAATGATTCCGGTTTTCTGTGATGACTGATGAGTTTCTGTGATGAGTTCAAAACCCTGTATTTAGCCAACAAGGTTTGATTAGTGCATGTGTTAGTATCGAAATGATTCGGTGATTGCCCGGTATTTTAATTTTAAAACATCAGGGACCCACCACGATTAGCAGTTCGCCGGACGATAGAATACCAGTCCTTCAGTTAATCGCAATAGGTCACACATACACACACCAATCGACATACAAACTGAGATGGTGTGTGACCGCTTGAAGAACACATATCAGTCGAACCGGTGCGTGCTGTTGCGGTGGTATGAACGGTCATTTTTTCCGCTTTATCAGGATTGCTTCCATACAAAAAGTTGTTGGAGTTATGAGCCCTATACATAGTTTAAAGGTTTTGTTTTATTTAATTTACACGTTGTTGTTATAGTGTTTACACACTTAGCAGGTATTCGACTACTGCCAGTAGGCAATATTAGTGAGTAGCCTATGGCAGACCTTTTTTTTGGCGGCGGCAGTCCGCCGTTAAGACTCAGGGGCCCTATTTTTGAATCGCTCGGCAGGCGTCGAGCGCTCTTTTCGAGTGATTTTCGTTCGACATATGACTCAAAACAATGAGATGTCGAACGAAAATCAGTAGAAAAGAGCGCTCGAGGTCAGTCGAGCGATTCAAAAATAGGGTCCCAGGAGACTGCTGGCGAACTGTTAATCTGTGGGTCCCTTTCTTTTAAACTGTAAACTAATAGGTAGGTAAGCTATAATCTATATTACTACTAGCGGCCGCCCGCAACTTCGTCTGCGTGGAAAGGTTTTTTGCTAGCCCTCGGGAACAATACATTTTTTCAGGATGAAAAGTATCCTATGTCCTTCTCTGTACCCCTGACAACGTGTACGTAAAATTTCATGATGATCGGTTCAGTAGTTGAGACGTGAAGGCGTAACAAACAAATAAACAAACAAACGGACTTTCGCATTTATAATATTAGTAAGGATATATACCTAATGAAAAAAAATATGAAACTTTCTTCTAATGAATATTATGTTGTTATAAATACAATATCACTGGACGCTGTTATGAATTCCGTTAGATTGGACCCAAATAATATCTACTAGGTTAGGTACTATTATGTATGTTACATTGAGTGTTTTTGTAAAAAAGAACCGTTATTTAAATAAGTAGTTCCTACAAGCTTTGTTTAGCAATGGCGAAAGGTCCAAACAAGCGGATTCCCATCAGCTTACCATTTAGAAATCCCACCCGATCCACTATCTATACAGATCATATAATATTTTTTAGAACTGCTTACCTTCTCCTCTCTCGCCACTGCTGTTTAGTTTGATTGCGACTTAATTATAGTGATAGTTGGTCGGAAAGGTTTATATTCAAGTAAGTAGTTACTTACCAGCCACGAAAATCACGTCATCTCCCAAAACGTAGGCGTTCCGTCCTAGGGGAAGACAGTCGTCGGGTGCATCGAGGATCTGCGGCTGCGGTTTTTCGGTGTCGTGGGGCGGCCTACGCACGGCGCACAGAAAGTCGCGTACAGTGTGCGGCTCGCCAATGCTGCGGTACAGCGCGTACAATCCCTTCAATGGTACGAATTGCCCGTACTCGTCCACTAGACGACCTGCGTTTACGTAAATTGGGCAAAAAATGTCAGATGTGTAAAGCCCGAGAGTAACAATCAATTGCGATTGTCAATTTTTTCGTCAACGCACGCCATTGTTGGAGCAATTAACAATCGCGAAAACTATCAATTTTTGTATCAATGGGCGACAATGACGTAAAAATTGACAATCGCAAATGATCGTCACCGGTAGGCTTTAAGAGATGAAACCACTCCTGCTAAAATGCAGTAGCTGGTAAGGACCCGTGTTGGATCTTCTGGCAACCACCAGCTCCACCAGGAGCCATTGCAAGTTCCTACCCAAACTAGACAGTCTGGAGTAAACCAGTAAAATACCTCTTAAACGTTAAATAGTCCAGTTGCGATATTGGATTGATGGTGGAGGTATACAATTTAAACACCTTGCCTTGACACTCTTTTATAACAAAAAATAAAAATTTTAACAACCCCCCGATACACGGTACTAAATTTCGAATCGATAGGACATATGGAAGGTAGTCAGATCCCCTCATCAACTATTAAAGAGCTGGTGATTTTCAAATGGCTGATCGGGGACCCTATTTTTGAATCGCTCAACTGACCTCGAGCGCTCCTTTCTACTGATTTTCGTGCGACATTTGTCTCAAATGTACGGAGATTGAGTCAAATGTCGAACGAAAATCAGTAGAAACGAGCGCTCGACGCCAGTCGAGTGATTCAAAAATAGGGTCCCAGGTCATGGTTACTTTACCATATACTCCCAATATCATTGAAGTAACACGGTACCAAATTTCGAATCGATCGGACATAAGGAAGTTAGTTAGATCCCCTCATCAACTAGAAAAGAACTGATAATCTTCAAACGGCTGAACAAATTTTCATGAAACATGGCTAAGAACACTCGGGATAAAATTATCTATGACACAAAAAAAAAACTAAATGAAAATCGGTTCATCCATTTAGGAGCTACGATACCATAGACAGATACACAGACACGTTAAACGACTGACATGAAAATTTTGTGCGTTAAACTTATAACACCCCTCTCTTTTTGCGTCGGGGGTTAAAAAGTAAAGACGCTGTTACACAAGGAAAGTTTCTTGCACGCAAGTGGTAAAAAATTTAATGCAAAACTTGTAAGAGGCGCGAGGCTTGAAGCATCTGTTTACACTAGGCAACACAATTATCGCCAAGAAAAAATTACCACTTGCGTGCAAGAAACTTTCCTTGTGTAATAGCGGCCTTACACCTACTTTCCTAAATTGCCTGTGAATATAAAAATAGTATAAAAAAAACAAAGACCTACCTTTACGACGACTAATGTTGGGCAGAATGTCCATTTCCATGAATGACCTAAAACCACTCGCTAAAATTGTATCTGGCTTAGGACCCGGCAACTCTCTTTTGGCATACAGATTGCTAGCCACCGATATAAGACTATGGAGAAATTGCCAGAAATAAATTTTCTCAAAAGGGTTATGTGCTGATTTAGAAAGCCATTCAGGATTGCGGTGATACATTTTGTCGATGTCAACGAGGGTTAATCCCTTTTCGTGCATGTTACAGTCATAATAAAACTGCCATAGAAATAGACGAATCAGTACGGGCGTAAACTGAATCTCTTCGGTATTACAAACAGTGGCATACTTATAGTAAATGGTCTTTAAATTGGTCTCGTAACATCTTAAAGCCTTCCGTAGTGAACTCTCTTCAAAATCGATCAAATCATCAAAATTGATGCTGATGCCAACTTTGGCCTCGTGATCTCCATTGCGTAGGGCCATTAAAAGATCAGCATCTATGGACTTATTATTTTCTATGTAGCCATTAATCATATCTGTTCTAACTTTTACTTGCTTATCAATATTTTTAATTGCTTCCTGTACATGATACATATACCCTATGGTACTGTCACAGATGTCGAACTTTTTAGGTTCTTCTAATACTATTTGTTTATTATCCTGAGGGTAATATACATCATCTTCCTCTGTTTTCATAGATCCGAAATTGTCATCAACAAATAAATTTTTATTTTGAAGTATAAGCCCATTATTAGAAACGAATCGTCCTTTGCCATGCTTTTTATTATTTTTAAATTCGCCTTTATAAAAAGAACCCATACCGAAGCCCAAATTTAATACCCCGTATCCATTACGTTGACCTCTCGACCACTTTCCTCGATAAGCGCAGATAGAAGGTAACGACAATGAATTATTGTAATAAGCATCCCATATGTAAATCCCGTATCCAGACATAACACCGTTTTTCCATTCGCCGTTGTAAAACTAAGACAAACAATAGATATTGAGTAATAATAATTAATAATCTACGTTTGGTTATTATATCACCCACATACATATCCATGACTCGACCATATTACTTACATCATGATTGGGCCAAATCATTAGTCCATTTCCTTCTCTTACGTATTGATCCCAGTCTCCTTTATATCCACTTCCTTGAGAATACTCTCGAGACCCATATCCATGTCGAACATTCTATGCATTGAGAAAACAGTTACAATAAATTCAGAGATTCAAATTGAGTAATGACGAGGACTATGTACTTACATATTCCCATTCACCATCATAGGAATTTTTGAATGATTTGTTGTAATACATGACTCCTTGGCCGTGCTTTGTACCACAGTGCCAACCTCCGGCGTACGAGCGCTGTTTTCTCGAGTCGACGTACAATCCTCTTCCATGACGAAGATTACCAACAAAATCTCCTTCGTACCAAGAATCGCCTTTCCACTGAATCATCCCTTTTCCAGTAATAGCATTGTTTTCGAAGCGGCCCTATACAACAAAATATATTGAAATAATATCTCAAAAACACTGAAGTAGTTATGTACGTAGTAAATGTGGGTCAGAAACTTCTTTACCAAATATACAGTCCCATCAGCCCACTGGAAGCGACCCTGGCCGTGCATACACTTCATGGATATACACCCTTCATAAATATTACCGTTCCGAAATCTCACAATGGCGCGCTGGTCTGGCGATGACCACCAAATCTTCTGTATTGATTCTGTCTATTCAAAACATGCAAGTCAATATCGAGTTATTTTATTACCTACATGCATGGTTCGATAGATATTATCAACATAAAGAGCACGCACCAAACGAAAATGGACCATTATGAAACCTAGTGTATGTTTTTATTACCAGACTACGGCGAAGCACAAAGGAAGTTTATGATTTTGACCGGTATGTGTTAGATGTATGCCTACATCATATAATGATGTGTGCCTAAGTTATCCTTTTTATATTGAATTTCGGACTTTTCTTTTTCGTAGGCACTTATTTTTCCATAGTTGGGTTTTAGCTTCAAAACTCCTTTTTTTCGGAAAACTCCGTCAAAGAAAAAACCCAAGAAGACTACGAGTGCCTAGGAAAGTAATTCTTATTTATTTATTATGTAACGCTATGTAAATAGGTAGAAACCTACCTGGGGTGTATCTACAGAGTCAATCCTTGATCTCCTTACAGTTGGTTTATGAGATTTTCCTGAAATGAAGAAAACAAAACTTTTCGGAAAACAGTTTTTAGAATCTACCTACCATGTAAAGCAAAATAAAAATTGTATCGGACCAACAATGCTCTTTCTTTTTTTACTGACAAAAGTAAGTTCGCTTGGTGTTTTCTCGAATGGTGAAGGCATAGCCTGTTCTGATTTGGGCGGTTCTATGACGTCCCACGTTTCCACGATACAACTTAACATGGATTCGAACATCATAGTGACAAGCTCCTGCTGAACGGATCGTTTTGGTGCTTTTACATCTGCTGCTCCAAATTCACTCGGAACGGAGGAGTTGGGAGGCGGTGCCGCAGGCGAGGACGCGCTGTAGTCGGTTGAGTCTGGTAAATTTCGTGGTGTGATCAGGGAACTTTCACGACGAGTAAGTGTCCTTTGAGAATCAACGAAATACATTTCTTTTACGACAGTGGTGGAATTGCACTAAATACCCTCAAAAATCAAATACCGCTACAAACTAAAACATTTAAAAGAACCGTGTAATAATCTAAGTGTGTTGCTTTATGACAATGACATTGACCTGCTAAAAAAATTTTTTTTCAGGTCAGTGGACAATGAAAAAATTTACTTATTTTTTTATATTCTCTTTGATCCAATCCAAAGAGTCAGACTGTCAGTCTTGGTGTCATTTTACATACATACGGTAGGTACAAGACAACATAAAAAAACCGGCCAAATGCGAGTCGGATAACGATCGAAGAAATGAACTTGCTAAAAACTAGTGATCTGTGCCCGCGTGAACAGTTGTTCTATCTCAGGAAGATAGACGGTCCGGAAACCACCACTTTGTTTTAGTAGGTATGCGTCGATCTGCACGCTTTTCGTTCGTAAGGCAGCCATTACATGGTCATGCAAGCGTCAGTCAAATTCCATCACATGAATTACGTTGATGATCAGTCAGATGGAAAGAACAAATCACATCATGCAATCATCAGTCACTACATTACACGGTAGGTTAAACATCAGTCACAGCGGGTTTAACTGACAGCAAAACCTACCGTGTAATGGGTGCCTAAGATAGAACAACCAACTGTACCTACCACAAAATAATAAAGTACCTAAGTAAGTAGGTACCACATACTAAATATTATGTGGTGATACAAACAACTAAAAATATTGAAATCTTATGAATAAAACATCTGTACAAGTTTCGAACTGATGTATTTTAAAAAGGATCTTTATTTTATTCTTAAGTTTATGCTTATGTTGACTGTGTCGCTCCCGAAATATAGCATGTTTATCCATCACACTCTCCATTGAGTCGGAAGAGCGTGTTAACTCACTAAGAAGACGACCTAGAGACAAAAAAGGGGGTTAAACGCTGACTAAAGGGAAGGAGAGAGAGAGAGAGAAATCTACAGAAAAATACAGTACGAGGCAAACATCTTGATACTTTTTCAACGGAGTGGGGATAAGTTGGCGCATGCTCACTTGCGCGCGCCCCTCTCCCGCCCCGCCCTCGTACTCGTACCTCAACTCACCACTACGCATACCCAAAATATGCGTTCTGCCCAATCCCCACCTGATTTCAAGATGTTTTCCTCGTACTGTATCACAGAGTTAAGGCGGATAATGGAGCAGCTTGTGATAAAATTACCCAGATATTATACAGGGTGTAAGGGGAGCGCTCCCGCGGGTCACGGGGTCACTATCCGCCCCGCAGCCAGGGCCTTAGCTGATTAGCAGATTTATTTTCGTTTCGATACATTATTGTAGGTATTTACAAAAAATCTTTCTTTATGTAGGTATATTATAAAAGTCAGTTTGTTACGCCTTCACGTCTTAAATACTCAACCGAACATCATGAAATTTTACATGTCATGTCAGAGGTACAGAAAAGGACATTAAGTACCTTTACCGAAGGATACAAATATAACTATCCACGCAGATGAAGTCGCGCGCGGTCGCTAATAAAAAAACCGGCCAAGTGCGTGTCGGGCCACGCGCCATAGGGTTCCGTAGTTACCTTATACCATACCATATTAAATACCACCTATCATTTTTCGTTTGCAAAAATAACTTTATTTTTCACAGTGTTGGTATGAATGACAAAGTTATATTTGCGGTTTTGGAAAATGTGCTATATCTCAAAAACTAATTACTATATCGCGTTCAAACCAATTTTGGTTGAAAGTGTTTATTAAGATCTACAGCATATATTTTTTTTAGATTTTTCACTCTCTTATTTCAAAAGTTAAAGGGGGGGGACACACATTTTACCACTTTGGCGGTGAATATCTTTCAAACGGTTGACTTTGAGAAAAAGTTGTATTAGAAACCTCAATGTCATTTTTAAAGACCTATCTATAAACACCCAACACGTGTTGGTTTGAAGAAAAAAAAATTTTTCAGTTTCAGTTCCATGTATGGGGAGCCCCCCCTCCATCTTTTATTTTTCTTATTTTTGTATTAAATTCGTTAAGCGGTTAACAGAATACATCTACCTATCAAGTTTCAACTGTGTAGTCTTAACACTTTCGGAATAAAGTGGCTGTGACATACGGACGGACAGACAGACAGACAGACAGACATGACGAAACTATAAGGGTTCCGTTTTTTGCCATTTAGGCTACGGAACCCTAAAAATCATTCCCTTTAAAAATCTCTTTAGAAAAGACTTCAAAAGTGGAGGAGGTTCTCTGTTCGTCTGTATGTTTTTTTTCGGAAGCGTTCCCCTTACACCCCTGAGTAACAATTATGTAGATCAAATTAAACAGCTCATGAATTTAGAGATCCTTATCATTTTAAATACTTAAGTATATTAAATTCCTCACTATAAATAGCATAATTTTTAAGAAGTTTTTAAGATACATTTCGGGTGACAGTTAAGGAGGAATAGGTAGGTATCTTACGAAGTATTTTACTGACCCAATCTCAACAGCCTCTCAGGCTTCCATTGTCGCCAGGCGGTTAAATCTCGATCAAGGTCGGAGTTAGAAGCCGCATTTGTAGAATCCTTAGTAGGAAGTGTAGGAGTAGGGACTTGTTTCGAAGTTATCTGTGATTCTTCCTCTTTTTCTCCATTAATCTCCAAAACGCAAAGCACCGATAAAATCACTATCACCTAAATCGAAACAAATTTACCAGGAATTTTAGAATATCACCAATACAAACACTTTTATTCACATTATAATAACATAAAATTAGCTTTTAAAAGGTGTTAATTACCTTAATTATCATATTTATATTATTTTGCTTATTGGCAGAGCATAAACTGACTTAGATGTTACACGAATAAGTAGAAAAATAATGCGCCTACAGTTTTATTTACCAACTTGGCAATATAGACCGGATAGCCATTTCATATTAGGACACGCATTATAAAATATTGAAGCAATTCCACTGAACCAAATCGATGTGTTGAGAAATTCCAATTTTGCGAACGCCTATCATTACCAACTTGATGGATGCATAGGTTTTCGTTCAAACGCTTCGTTACACCTGATAACAAGATATTATGTCTATAAATAGTTATCGGAAAAGTTTTTCTATGAAATAAAGATGCAACAAAGGAAAAACCAATGTACCTACCTATTTCAAAAGTCGTTCGTTGATGTCTTTTATATGGGCGTACACAGTAGTTTAAATCGAAATACTTCATTGAAACTTGGCAAATAATATATATTTATTTTCAATAATTATACATACATAAATAAGTATTTTGATATTACAATATTATAAGTATTTTGATATTACAAAAAAAGTACAAAAAACGACGAAGATACCGCAGTTCAAAGTTTTATATACTTTTGAAGTAAACAAAGACTCGTTACATTTTTCATACAAAATTTTACGGAATTTGTGACGTCACAAGCAAGTCTCCTTTCTTATACTTACATTTTTTTAGGATTAGAAAAATTATTTTCATATAATAATTAAAATTAAACGCTTAGGTTAGGTACTAAGGTACGCTTAAAATATTTAAGTATGATTTTATTTCTCAAAAAAAAATTTATTCACATTTTTATAACACGTTGACGAACATACGAAAGCATTTTTGCTCTAGCTGAAACGGAGACGCTTCGTTCACGTCACGCTTCGCACTTGCTTGATCAATTACACGGAAATATAATTTCATTGTGACAAACGGTAGCTTATCTGTTTATTGCTTGTGAAATTGAAATCGATAAAATTAAACATTTAATTGCTAACAACAATTATCAGGCAGTCAGCGAAACATTTTGGCCGGAGTGCTATAACACCTGGTATCACAACGTCCGCTTACGATAGTTCCGGAGATACGCTTGATATAATATTGATATTATGCTTTGGCGATGTCAATATTATACCACTATTCTAATAGAATAGAACTCGTGCCAAAATACCGAATTTGGGTTATTAGAACAATAAGTATTCTGTGACAACGACTAAATGCCAACTTAGTTTAAAACGCCACATTCTATAAATGTCCAATTCTACAAATGCCAACTTCTACAAATACCCACTTCGACAAATGCCAAATTCTACAAATGCCAACTTTTACAAATGCCAACATTTAGTTGTAATATGTGTTTTCAATCTCGTTTTGATATAAAAACCATACTTTTAACATATTTTTGCATTTATATGTATTTTCAATCATTTTGGAATTTGGATTTTTTTTTCTTTCCTTCGTAACAATAACGTCTCCAAAGTACCAGGATCACATAAATATGTAATATTAAAAAAAAAAAGGTTTTTGTTTTTTTTTATACTTAGGTACTTAGTTTTTATTTTCAATCCTTTCCGATAAAAAATATATATAAAAATATAGGGTTGTTATATCAAAAACTGGTTGTAAATTTTACAACTAAATGTTGGCATTTGTAGAATTTGGCATTTGTAGAAGTTGGCATTAGTAGAATTGGACATTTGTAGAATCTGGCGTTTTAAACTAAGTTGGCAATTGTAAAAGTTGGCATTTGTCGACTAAACAAAGACTACGACCCCTGTATGTGATACGCACCGATTCGGTGGTGGAACTATAGTAGATGAATCTGTTTTTCAGGTTGTCAAATGCACCCTCTAATCTTCCTTCTAATCCTCTTGATCGTTTGTTAATAAACTGCTTGTTAATAATTTACATTGCATCGGCTTGTTAATCACATTTTGATCGTCTAGGAGCGATGCTTGACAAGCACCACAGAATTCATATATACACATCAACTTTGTCTAGGGATACAGGTGTTATTTTCATACAAACGAGGTAACTTTGAAGCCTTGGTTTTCTGCCAGGGATGTACCGTGCTGTAATCTGATGACGGCCATCCAGGGAGTGAATAGAGTAGATTCAGATCGCCATTAACACCCAACGGATCTGATCAGCATTCTAAAAGATTAATGGGTCAGAGTTCTCAGTTTGAAGATTTCCATACATTTTCATGCTATTTTCGCGGTTTTTTAAACATGTCCATTTCGTTTTTAGAATGCTGGTCAGATCTGTTGGGTGTGTATAGCAATCTGAATCTCCTCCATTCACTCCCTAGATAACCGTCATCAGATCACAGCACAGTACATCCCTGGCAGGAAACCAAGGCTTCAAAGTTACCTGGTTTGTATGAAAATAACACCTGTATCCCTAGACAACGTTGATGTGTGTATTACCGCTTTGAACTATTATGTTTTCTGTGACCGTGGCCTATCAAAAGTAGGCCACGCCCCCAAATGGTAGTGGTGGTGGTAATGCAATGTAAATGATTGACAAGAAATGCTTAATTGTCTAGCTAGGGGCTATAACTAGAGGCAGGGTGTTGATTGATATGATGGTTGGTTGATTACGTAACTATGTTGCTAACAATGCTCATTTGAAATGGTTTCAACTTCAATCGATTTAAACCGAGAATTGTTAGCAACTGTATAATAATAACAATCTTTTATATATTGTACTTCGGTGCTCAAGAGCTGCATGAGCTCAATCCACCTTCTCCTTTCTACTATCGGACATCCAGACGCACTGCGGGCTATCACCCGTTCTTGGTAGATATACCTTTTCTGCGTACCAAGCGCTACTTCACATCGTTTATAATGCGCACAGCTATGGAATGGAATTCCCTGCCGGCGTCTGTGTTTCCGAGCGCATACAACCTGACTCTATTCAAGGCCAGAGTGAATAAGCACTTTCTGGGCAAGCTCGCTCCATCGTAGGCCTTGTCTTTGCTTTTGGGCTAGACTGGGGTCAAGAGCAAACACATTTAAGATAAAAAAAAAAAACGAAAAAAAAAATTTGTTACGTAATCAGGGGGCATTATTATTAATGCATTATTATTTCTATTACATCTTAAATTATTAAGATGTAATAGAAATAATAATGCATTTATTAAAATTCCTATTCCTATTGGGACTGTCGTTATTAGAATAAGGGGAGCCATTAAATAATAACACAATTTTATTATCAAAACAAAGATAATATTTTATTTCAACAATCTTTAGTACATACTAAACCTGTATCCATACGTACAGTCCAATTTGTCATGTATTGGTTTATTAAGTAGGTACTACCTACTACCTTCTATAATTAACAGCAAAATAGACTAAAAAGCATTTTACTTAATATAAAATACCGATTTTGTTACAAACACTTGGTTGGTTTTCAAATGGTGGTTTTCCATCATTTATGTAGGTATTGTTGTGCAGCACGCACGTAGAATACCTGCCCTTCGCTTAGCTTTGAAAATCGATGGTTAGCGAAAACTTATGTCAAACTCCTTTCGATAGCGTGTTATCGCTTTTGCAAATATGTAATTTGCTACATTGGAAGGTGGCATTTTTTGAGTTTCGACCGTTAAAAAGTTCTAGGTACCTACTACCTATATACAAAGCTGAAGAATAAGGGAAAACGTTATCATTCTGATAAAAGGACGCAGCATTATTTATGATGTGCCTATTAAGTTAGCGAACTTCATAAAATGCACAGAAGTTCACGATTCATAAAGTTAAGTTTGTTTAAGGTCACGCAAAATGGTAGATGAGTACCTTTTTATATGAAGCGAAAATTTTAAGTAGGTAGAGTATAAAAATAGTTTAGCTAGACTCTAGAATTCTAGATAGAATCCCTAGATTATCGATTATTGTTATTTACATTTATTTGGACGATTCGTCGCAGCTTAAGAAACACGGTAAGTATACCTACTTCAAACCTATCTGATTTATGATAAAACATCTAATTACTAAATAATAACAACAAAACAAACTGACAACCTAATCTATTTGTTATTATAAACACGAAATGCGCTATTTTGGTATGGTTGAATTAATGCCTCAATGGTTAAAACTTATTTAATACATCACAGTTCAATCCCTATTCACATATTATCCTATTCATTCATTCTTTCAATAATAGTAAATTATTAAACGATCTGTGGGTGTGGCTCTCTCGATCGTTCGACTAATTTTCGGATGTTTGGATCATATCATAACTCACAATTATTTCATTTACCAAGTACCTACATAATCAAAAGATACGATAGACCAAGGCCGGTCAATCCTAGGCCCGCGGGCCACCAAGTGGCCAGCCAAGAGATTTGATTTTGCCCGCCAGCAGTAGGCCGGCTGACCAGCGCACTGTGGCACCGCTTCCACCTGATGAAAACCTAAAAGTTGTGGCCCGGCGCCGACACGATCTAAAAAATTTTGCTCACCTGTAAATTTTATTGGCCAGCCTTGCGATAGACAAATGTCAAATTGTGCGAAAACTCCAACTGTACCCTAACAGAGTATCGTTGAATCAAAGTGGGACAATATGCGAACTTTAAAGCACAATTAGTTTGTAAAACATCTACATTATATTTACATACAGAATTGGGCAGGGAAATATTTTTTACAGAAAATACTTAGATTGCTTATGATCTAGGTAAATATAATTTACATAAATACTTTACTATTCTAATCTATAACTTGAGCGTTAAAATGTGACAAGTTATTTATTTAACAAGCACTATGTTCGAAGTTATATCTACTCCAACATAATAATCATAAATATGAATATGAATATATATATAAATATAAATCTAAATGAATGAATTACATAGCATTCATGTATTTATTTTTCGTATTACAGATTCAGAATAAAGAAAGCAAAGCATTACATTTGGATTGGATGCGTTTGGACGCATCCGCATCGCATTGGTGCTGTATTGCTGTCACGATTTTCCAAGAAGTTTTTGTAGATCCAAGGAATCAAATACACAAATTTGACCAAATAAGTATTTTTGCGAAAGCTTTTTTCATTACTGTAATATTGTTAAAAGTAACATCGATATAAGTACATTATGATGATAATATTTGAAATCAAAAGTATGAGCTATAATAAACCTACATTATTATATTTTTACCTAGCAATGAATAGACATAAGAATTTTGTCTTTCGCATCATTTGGCAATAGTTTTATAATTTGTAAGAAGTAACAATTTGAAATTAATAGAAACGGTCAATTGCGCTTGTCGTTTACATCTATCTATACCATAGATAGAAGAATTGACAATCGCTTCAGTTGCACATTTTTAAGATCAATTTTCGCATCAATGAGTGTTAATTACGTAGTTTACATAATATTGGTACAGTATGCTCAAAATAACTTGGCGGCTCGGAAGGTGTGATATTTCGCGCAGGGTATACATGTCGAATTCCATTTCCGTTTCCGCGCACCGTCCCCGTGCGCGCCCGTATTCGTCTACTGTGCAGCGGTTCGCGCGAAGTTCACAGCCGCCAAGTTATTTTGCGCATACTGTATAGTCTCCTAAGGCACAGAATCCTTTTTTAAAAAAAAAAACACTCCATTTCAAGGAAATTTAAGGAAAAAAAACTCTTATAAGCTAAAAATCTACCCACCCTAGATTAAATAAAACAGTAGGTACAGTTTGATACCATACAACAAATGCGACTGACGTAATCACGTAATGCTTTTTAAAAATACTTATCTTGTTGTCTTTTATCTAACGGTTATAACTTTAGATCGTTTTCTTTGCTCATAAAAATCGTAGGGAGGGGGGGGTGGGGTTCTTTTCTCATAACAATCGCTGACTTTTTCAGCTACAGCACTCAGGCGCGGTCCGGGGGGGGGGGGTCACAGGGGACATGCCCCCCCCCCCCCCCCCCAAAATCGTACACGTCACATAAAGAGGTTATAAAAATTTACAGAAAAGCAATCAGGCTGCGACCGCGCCTGACAGCACTTGCCTGAATATTTACATCCAAGCGCTGGCTCGTAAGTTGTCGACAATGCTCGCTCGCCGCCGATGGCAGACGCGGATGCACGGCTCGAAGGCCAGCCTGCGCCAGGGTCACGAGTCGTGGAGCAAACGCTGGTAGTGTGGGAACACTTCGTACGGAGGAACGTGTAATCCGAACTCAAGCGCCACTAATACGGCAAACTCGAAACGCATCAAATCTTTTCTGTTCACTCTAAACGTTGTTTCGATGCGCTGAAATATTTACATCATTTTACTAACAAGTATCATCCTGAGCCACTTTAATGACCCTAATGCTTTCTTAATGGATGGGTAACGAGGATGACCCATAAGCCACGCGTGTCTAATGCAGATTGGTGGGTATTAACGACTCAATAATGCAGCCGGGATCAGTAGCTTAACTTGTCTTTCGAAGCCCCGCGGAACTCGGAGATAATAATTTTTTTATCACTCATCAGATGACGGACCCTAGGGATAGTTGCTTAACCGTCGCCATCGCAATCGCAGATCAGATCTAGCAGAGGGTCAAATATGTAAAAAAAGATTTTGACTATCCATACAAATAAAAGAGATCACGTGATCAGTTTAGTAAGGGATGACCAACATTTTGTGGTGAATTTCGACACGTTTCCTGAAAAAAGTTGTTTAGTTTCATGGATCGAACAGGCCGCAGGGCTATGTCGGCGGGATTGTAGGTGGGTCGGCGGCCTTGGTGTTTATTGCGTTTGGCTTAAAATCCTTTCCTTAGAATATAAAAAAAAGTTATCTGGTAAAAAAAAATATATATTCATTTACCTCAATAAGAGCTTTCAGCATTTCACCTTTGACGTCATTTAATTTAGCTGATAGCAGCAGACATGCTCCCGCGCACAGTTTTCTGTTGTCTTTGTTAATGAGATTCGCAAGTATGAGCTTTTCGAAGTACACATATGCTTGAGCGACAGACAGTAAATCAATGCCTCCGCCATCGTGTTTTGCAATTTTGCGCATTTCTTTCTTAATGCTACGGAATATAAAGTACATAATTGAATATAAGGTTTATGAAAATGAAAACTATTACTTTTTCTTGACTGAAATATAAAAAGTAGTTTATAAGATGAAGTTACCTTCTTAATTTACTGAGAGTCAATTTGATGTGTGGGAACTTTTCCCTAAATTTATCATTCAATTCCTTCTTCAAATCCTGTGGACGGACGTAATCAATGATGGACGTCATGTATGACGTAAATGTAAGCAAAGTCCTGTGTTTGCCTGCTATCAGCTCTGGATCATCAAGCACATTCGGGCAATATTGAACCTGCAGATGAAATAAAATAATGTAGGTAGCTAAATAACCTTCTCAATTCCTTCATCTAGCGATAAAATAAAAATCATTACAAATTTTCATTTGATCGCGCGTAGGAATTTGTTCTCGATTTGGTAGTTACAATGTAGCCGGCAAGAACCATGGGCAACAGCGTCGCTTAACCACTGCTAAGATTAAAATCGCTTGCACGCCGCGCCGTCGCAACATACGTTTAGTTCGTACAGTAACCAGTTGGCAACAAAATTAGTGTGCGCGCGCGTATCGCTCATACGCGCGCGCACACTAATTTTGTTGCCAACTGGTTAAGCGACGCTGTTGCCCATAGTACCTATGGTTCCGACTCAAACGTGTACTGTGAGACAAACACACACAACTTTAATGAAAAAAAAACCGACTCAATTATTACAAAAAACAATCGGACTAAAAACATTAAAACGGACTAGTAAAAACAGACTAAACAGTAAAAAATAAATTCTTCTGTAAATATTTATAACCCTATACCTACATAAATTTTAAACCTAAAAAGGTGGGGCGCATTTTGTGAAATTTATCATTAATATTGTCTTAAGCATGCGCCCCACGTTTTTAGGTTTAAAATTTCAGTAGGTACTTATAGGGTTATAAATTTTTACAAAGAATTTATTTTTTACTTTTTAGTCTGTTTTTACTAGTCCGTTTTAAAAACGTGTTTTTAAAAAAGTTTTTTTCAGTAAATTATTATTTTCTGCTTTTTCTTTAACACTATTTCCCAACAAAGTACTTGTCAAGACCATTCAAACGAGCCCAATCTCGATGGGGTTGCACGGTATCAATATTGAGTTCCTATGGCATGGCCTTTCAGCTTCATCATCAGACCCTGGATCTCATCTCCCATTATAGTACTCGTCAATACGATTGTAACGAGCCCAAACACGATGGGGTTGTATGCTTTCATCATAGAGATCATGTGGCCTTCTTCCGGATCCATCATCAAATCAGCTCAATAACACCATAATATTGCATTGCCTTCCAGTTCTGATCTATGTTCAAAGTTTCAAGTTTCTAACTCATCGGGAAGCTAGTACAATATCGTTCACAAACTTTGCGGAGAAACGAACACACAAACGAGAAAGCAACCTAAAAAAAAAGAAAACGTGTTAAAAAAAAGAAGATTAAACTGCGCAACTTACATATTTTTGTGAAAGCAGTGTTCCTTCATCCCAATCGAAGGTCTTCATTTCCACCGAAGAATGTGGAGGCGATGCGGCCATTGTGGTTCTCTGAGATGACTCGTACGAGAAGCACCTGAACACGCGAAGATTTAATGAGCACTGGTGGTTTATTTCCATTTTGAAATAGGACCTAAATTGCTTGTGTACATGCAGCTAAAACCAAATCTTCTTCGAATACATGCGTAAAGTTTATAATTGTTCCCGAATCATTCTCATCATCATGCTTTCGGGGTTTGGGGTAATCGTAGGGAAATATTTCTGAATTACATCAATTCCTTTGAAAATAAAAACTAAGTATTTATGTAATTAAAATTAAGCAAATCTAATCTAAATAACTATACAAGGTCATTTTGTATCCACCATCCAAATTTTGAGGATGTGTTCAGTCCATGAAACTGAACAACTTTCTAGGAACACATGGTCAAATATGTACAATAAAAATCGACTTTTCATACAAAGCAAAGAGATTACGTGATCAATTTAGTATGGGATGACCAAAATTTTTTGGCGTAATTTGACACATGTTTCTTAGAGAAAGTTGTTTAGTTTCATGGACTGGACACATCCTTAAAATTTGGATGGTAAGTTCAAAAAGACCCGATTTACACATTATTACAGATTATTTTATGGATGGCATTAATTATTAGGCGGTTATTTATTTTAGTTTGATCGCAAGTGCAGTGCCGAATACTCATTTTTATACTATGGCCGCGCCTTGGGTAGGCGCGGTATGAGAGGGGGCAGAGCACTCCTTTTTCTCTCTCGCGCACGTACGTCTATCGCCCGCTTTCTCTCTCCCTGCCATGTCTTTCGCTACCCAGCGAGGTAAGCACAGCGCATGCGGTCAAACTATCATAAAATAGTCGTTTTCCAGTTTTGCTGTAATTAAATTCACATTAAAATATGGGTAGAATGAGTTATAGTAGAGCAGATAATAGTAAAGCTAGGGACAAATTCAATTAATCAAAATAGTCACTATAACATAACGAGTTTATGTAGTGACAAATTAATCTACTTCTATTAGTTACTAAACCTAATGTTAGTACCTTAGTACTTATGAGATATTAATTTTATGTCCATCCCAATATTCCCAATACGTGCAAAAAATTAGCTTGTGTTAGAAACAAAGCAGTCCACTCTTTTTTAAAGCAAAACAATATTGGTGATTGGCGAGCAATATTTTATTAAAGGTCGCATCGTGCCGCGGCTTATCAGGTAAGGATTTTAAAGTGCATCATACTTTAGATGCATTTTTTGATGTTTGAAACTTTTGATTCATATTATATATGGACTATGGAACCTCTGTTTGGATGGAGTTTGGTGAAATAATTGTCTACAATAGTCTACATAGTATGATATAAGCATCTAAAGTTTGAAGCTGCTGTAAAAGGTATCTAATCTAGTTTAGGCAAGTGTATCGATTGTGAGTTCAAACAACATAGCTCCAGTTAATATGATTTATGTGAAAATTAGTTTCCATCATAATGTGTGAAATATTATGATGATGCAGTTGACCTATTGTTCTTTGCTCACAATAAGACTTTCAATCGGATATTTTGTGTTAAATTCCCAAATTACCATTAATAGCTTGAACTTAATGCAACTATCTATTAACAATGTGCCACATTTTCGTTTACAAACTAATAAAAACCAAACTACTTAGCTTAAAATGTGATTATAACACATTTTATAGACAGTTGCAGACTAATTTCAGCCTATAACTTATTATAATGCTCATAGTTCTAATTTGCATTACATAGCGTATGAATGTCATGTTCAATTTTACCATTTTTTATCCTTGTGTCTCGTCAATAACTTAGTCCTGAAATTCAAATTTGTTAGTAATGAGATGACATGGTTTCTGCAAATGACATACTTAGTGTGAATTCAAAATGCATCACTCAGGTGATAATAATACTGTTATTATACACTCGCGAGCAAAAGTATGGAATCATAGGCCTATTTTCATACAAACGAGGTAACTTTGAAGCCTTGGTTCTCCGCCAGGGATCGACCTAGCTGTGATCTGATGATGCCTTTCCAGGGAGTGAATGGAGGAGATTCAGATCGCTATACACACCGATGTGATCAGCAATCTGTGAGATATTAGGATATGTTTAAAAAAACCGCGAAAATAGGGTAAATATGTATGAAAATCCTGAAACTGAGAACTCTGATCCTCATATCTCTTAGAATTATGATCAGATCAGTTGGGTGTGTATAGCGATCTGAATCTCCTCCATTCACTCCCTGGATGGCCATCATTAGATCACAGCTAGGTTAATCCTTAGCGGAGAACCAAGGCTTCAAAGTTACCTCGTTTGTATGAAAATAGGCCTGTGATTCCATACTTTTGCTCGCAAGTGTAGTGTAAAATAATTGTTCCTTTTGAATGTGATATGATATATCAGGGGTTCCCAATCTTTTTCAGTCCACGGTGCACTTTAGTGTAAGTTTAGTATTTTGTCACGACACCCTACCCTAGTTAGCTATTTGAAATAGAGACAGTCGAAAGAAATAGAGGATAGACTCACCGCTCGGCGCACCTCTTTGCTTTCTATGGTGCACTAGGGCTGGACTAAGAGCTAGCCCCAGAAATAGGTGGACAATAGGCTATTTGACTAATTTTGGAAAACCATTTTAAATTATTCCTTATTACGTAATAAGCGCACCACATTGATATTTCAGGAAAAATAAATGTATTTCATTAAAAAAAACAGTGTTAAAATTTACAACTTTAAAACCGCGCCAAAAACGCTATGGCGCTGGACACGTGACTTGTTGACGTCACTAGCCTGTAAACATTGTAATATCCTTAGCCATTTGACAGCCATCAATCGCGGATCCTTAGTCTATGGTCGTGACAAACGCCTGAAGCCATATTTATTTACAGGCAAGTGACGTCATCAGTCATCAGAGCGTCTTTGCCTCAGAAAAAAATTCAAAAATTATTGCATTTTTCTAGGTGAAATTAATCAATTAAAAGACTCAAATTAGTCTATATAATAGTAAAATATGTTTTTTTGCGCCAATATCTGTTAGGATGACCACAATTTGTAGTATATTTTCGATGTTGTCAAATAGCCTATTTACAGAGCGACGAAATCCCTCTAGTTAGTGTGCCATATTACTATCATTATTAACAGATCCACAGAGTAACAAAGGGACTGAAAAAGCGATTGAAGGTATACAATTTACAGAGCTCTGGATTTGGTGTGATCTAATATCAAGCCAATCATGTATCTAAGTCGAATATAACATTTCCAGGCATTTTGACTGGTGGAAGGAGGATTAGGGGCCAGCTCTTAGTATAGGCGCCGCGGCAGCGCACACTTTGGGAACCCCTGTGTTATGTATTTAAATAATGTCACAATGCTTTATGTCTGTGACAATGTTAATGTATTTAAACATATAAAAAAAAGTGATACTGTCAAAGTAGGAACAGTACCTACCACATGCATAAAACACATTAAAAATGTCACTGAACTGATAACACACAACCTGTGGCAACTAATGGAGCCAGTCGTTTTCATAAACTTGTTTGTTAATCAATTAACACACAATTAACCAATAATAACAACCCATTCTTAACATTATTCCTTCTGATAAAACCAGTGCTTGTATCACCAGCATTTGAGATAAAAAATAAATTTAACACTAACACAGTTTGTGATCACAGTGATTGATTTCATATCAAAGTAGATATCATAACAACTAAGAACATGCACCTCAGCAGCAGTATGTCTTGTTATCCTTACTTGTCTTATTTGGTAAACAATCTTCACCCAACACTTTATTGAAAAAATAAATTTTAAAATACAACAAAATGGTTTTCCACACATAGAATAGGAACTGTCAAAAGCTGTTTACTAAATAGGACAAGTAAGGATAAACAGACTATACTAAATACAATTTTTATAATACACACTATGTATTATGGGTTAAATTGAATTACCTTGCTATAACATGTGGATGACGATTCAAGATTTTCCAATTGGACTTGTCAGTGAAGTCACCCTCATACATTTTTTTGTATTGTTCTCTGGTGCAAACTCTTGATGGTACCAGTAGTTTTGAATATGAAATATCCTGACCATTTTCTTCTCTTTCCAAACCAAGTAGATCAAACGGATCAACACCATTATCAGTGATTGCAGAAAGTGGACGCGGCCCCGATGTATTACGTCTGCGAACACCATCTTTTCTCAAATCAGAACTGAAAAGTAAATTAATGAAGTGCAAAGCAGAGTTGTAGGTTTGAGTTAGTAATATAATTTAAAATTAAGTTTCTTTGGTGGTATTGTATTTTTATCACAGAAATAAATTTATGCCTTATCTGTAATTGCTAAGTTTTTTATGCTAAAGATGAGCAGTTCTATTTTATACAGGTGCGTAAGCACTTAAAAGAACGAATCTATCACTGTTCTGTGATTTAAATGTTAAGTTAAAGGAATAAAAATATTTTCATTATCAAAGTAATACTGTTTCAGTGAGTAAAAGTAGAGCTTTGAAAGAAAACAGAATGCAAAGTCCTTACCGTGGGTTACGAATGGTCTTAGAATATGGTATGGTACTGAATACCACACATGGAACACCTTGTGACGGAGCAAATGCAAGTCTCTCATCCCTAAATGAAACGCCTTTTGTTGCATGAACTAATCGAACCTCTTTAATGATTGTAGGATTTTCAGGAATACAGGTGTTGCTGGTACGGAATCGACCTATAGTAAGAATAGAATTAAATGAAACAGACAGCATCTTAGTAAAACATACTCCCTTTGTGTATAATATTATGTCAGTAAAAAGTTTATAGTTACCAAAGTTTAAACTTTCGGAGCTGCTTTTGTCATCAAGTGTTACTCCCGTAAGAGACACCAAATGACCCTTTTTAACTCTCCCAGATGAATGTCTATCCTTAAATGAATCGGCATTTCCTGATGCACACCTGAAAGATTTTTATACATATAAGTACCTATGCCTATTAAATTTAAAAATGGGTTGGTGCAGTCAATTCTTTATCTACCTTTCTCTAAGTGCATTGACATTATTTTTCACGGGTGTAAACTCAGAGTCAGAGCTAAGAGAATGATTATCAGCTCCCCATCGGTGAACTGGGCTAGCTTGCGTTTTTTTCAACCGATTACGTGTATTATTCTTTGAAAACCCGTCATGATCCGTGATATCATCGCCAGTCTCCGCTTTCTCATTTTTCAAGGGCTTTTCAGCCAATTGTACTAATTCTGTATCCTTGAAGGTACCGTCTAATGAAATGTTTGATAAAAAAGTTACAGCTGCCAGCCGTCTCCTTGCTTTTTCATATTTGGTACGGTTGTTCGACATCTAGAACCAAGCTTTCCTGCTTTGATTATTTATAATCAAAGCTTTCTTGATATATTACGTGCAACAGTAATGTATGTATTATGATATGAGTTATTATGAGTGTTATTATGACACTGTATTCCTCAAAGTCTATTTTAGAGTCTCTCACACACAAAAAAACAACTATGATTTTTATTTCTTGAGATTTCAGATTTTGGACTGACGGAAATGGAAAATTTGATCATGAAAATTTCCCTGTAGGTAAGAAGCAAGCACTAGGAAAGTATGTAATTTTTTTTATTTTCCTTGTAGTAGAGTAAAAACTGTCACTGTCATTCCTACTTTCCTCTTGGAAGTAATTTTTGCCAGTGTCAGGTGTTGAATATTTCAGTAATAGATTGTTTCAGTTTACATTAAAATGCAGGTGCATCGCATTCCTATGCTGCTTGGAGTATTTGGCACCAAGTATATCAAGACAGTTTACTTGGTAAGTTCTGCCGAGGAAGCCACCACAACAGCAAAAGTCTCGGCTTCACACAACCAAAGATCGCGCCTATTTCAATTATCCCACATATTGTTCAGTTGCGTAGACACTTGTACCACAAAACTGCACCAATTTTAAGACACAATATCCACTATGAATCAATTTGCAAATAATTAAAATAGACACCGAACCGAACTTGACAAATGGCGCCCAAAAAACTCCTCATTGTCATTTCACATTCATATTGGGTGCATTCCAGTCCAGTAGACCAACCGCTAAGTCATCGATCACCACAGTATATATTTTAACCAAGGAAAATGATTAGCGTATAGTTGGCAGCCTCACCATGGAATTAGAAGGTTTTGACTAGGTC
Source organism: Agriphila geniculea (assembly GCA_943789525.1). Classification (NCBI taxonomy): domain Eukaryota; kingdom Metazoa; phylum Arthropoda; class Insecta; order Lepidoptera; family Crambidae; genus Agriphila; species Agriphila geniculea. Next base: position 10,545,120 of record OX038873.1, on the reverse strand, counting down.
AAAAAATTGTTAGTAAATAGTTATAAATAGTGAACTATAGCATATAAATAGTGATACTATGGTTCAAAAGATATTTGAGTATCTTGGTGAGGCTGCTATCTTGACGTCAAGCTAGCAGACACCTTAAGAAATACAGTTCGTATCAATGTGATTTATATGCCAAAAAATTGTTAGGAAATAGTGAATCGTATACGCAAAATTTCAATAATATTGCTTCAGTACAAGCCGAGATATTACGATCTCAAAGTGGGCTGCTAACTTGACGTTTCTGGCAATGGCGATTCCAGAGAAACGGGTACAAGTTATAAACAAATAAATATATCAAAAAATTGTTAGTGAAATTGTGATTCTTACAATATAAATAAAAAAAGAATTCTTCATTGCTATTTTCTAAAAATCGAATGTTAACTTCTACATAGTACTCTGAATATAGGCTGTCGATCAATATTGAACTTTGCTCCACAGTAATAAGGTTTAAACTTGATTGCAATCATGAGGTGAGTACTATCAAGCAAAAAAGTGTTATTTAAATTTTTTGACTGTGTCAATAGTCATATCCTCGGTTCAAGGCTATTGATTTGGTATAAGTAAACAAATATTTTTCTACCCACTTTTTTATTTTTTAGAGTATTGACACAATCAAAAAATGTTTGATTAAATCTCATCAAAAAAAAATTTGGTCGTTTAATACTCTACTCTCAGTTCATTTATTTAGTTTAGGAAAAACTACAAATATTTTACTACCAATTAGGTACCTAACGTTAAAACTATAACTTAAAGGGAGGAGTCTAATGAAAATACCCTAACCTGTAATTTTTTGAAAATGAATATTTTGTATTTTTTTTTAGTAACTGAAACTTTAACGTTAGGGTGTGTCCCCACTCAGGTTTGCGAACCTCCGCGCTCCACGCTCCGCGCTCCGCGAACCTCGGAGCGCGCTCCATATTTGGCATCCGATGCGAACACGCGAACACGGAGCGCGGAGCACCAGTGTGACCAGATTCAGTATTTTAATACTTTTTCAGTATATTTTATCGACTTTACCGAACATCAGTATTTTTGTAGGTATATTAGCGGAACAAAGGCTCCAAAGTGTTCGCGAGAGATCTGTCTATTGGGCAAAGCCAGATGACGAAGCTGAAAACTGACGACGGACGCATCATCTCAGCGAAGCCTGAAATCCTTAGGGAGATCGAGAGTTTCTATGGGCAGTTATATTCCACGCAGACACCCGTTGAAAGCAAGGCTAAAGACCCCAGAGCCAAGCTTACCCGACACTATACCCAAGATATCCCGGACGTCAGCATGTACGAGATTAGTATGGCTCTCAAACAGCTGAAAAACAACAAGGCGGCGGGCGACGACGGAATCACTACAGAACTTCTGAGAGCGGGCGGTAAGCCGATACTTAAAGTCCTCCAGAAGCTTTTCAATTCCGTCATCGTCGAGGGCAGAACGCCGAAGACATGGAACATAAGTGAGGTGATTTTGTTCTTTAAAAAGGGTGACAAGTCCCTCTTAAAGAACTATAGACCCATCTCGCTTCTGAGTCATGTCTATAAGCTGTTTTCGAGAGTCCTTACGAACCGTCTCGCTCGCAAATTCGACGACTTCCAACCTCCCGAACAAGCCGGGTTCCGAAAAGGCTTTAGCACCATAGACCACATCCATACGCTGCGGCAGGTCATACAGAAGACCGAGGAGTATAATCTGCCACTTTGCTTGGCGTTCGTGGATTATGAGAAAGCCTTTGATTCGATTGAAACCTGGGCGGTGCTGCAGTCTCTCCAAAGGTGCCAAGTGGACTACAGGTATATCGAGGTGTTGAGGTATTTATACAAAAATGCCACCATGTCGGTCCGAGTACAGAACCAGAGAACAAATCCTATCCAACTGCAGCGAGGTGTGAGACAGGGAGATGTTATTTCTCCGAAACTGTTCACAGCTGCGTTGGAGGATATCTTTAAACTCTTAGACTGGAAAGGACTCGGCATCAACATTAATGGCCAATACCTAACACACCTTCGTTTTGCCGATGATATAGTTCTAATGGCTGAGACGTTGGAGGACCTGAACACAATGCTCGAAGATCTCCGTAGTGCTTCCCAAAGAGTGGGTCTTAAAATGAACATGGATAAGACGAAAATCATGTCGAATGCCCATGTTGTGCCCGCTCCAGTTCATGTTGGGAACACTGCACTTGAAGCTGTTGACCATTATGTATACCTAGGACAGGCAGTCCAGTTAGGTAGGTCCAACTTTGAGAAGGAGATCTCTCGTCGAATCCAACTCGGATGGGCAGCATTCGGGAAGCTCCGAAAAATCTTCGTGTCCGATTTACCTCAGTGTCTCAAGACGAAAGTCTATGACCAGTGTGTGTTGCCAGTGATGACTTACGGCAGTGAAACGTGGTCGCTAACTATGGGTCTCATAAGGAGGCTCAAGGTCACCCAGCGTGCAATGGAGAGAGCCATGCTCGGCATTTCCCTGCGTGATCGAATCAGAAATGAGGAGATCCGCAGGCGAACTAAAGTAACCGACATCGCTCGAAGGATTGCTCAGCTAAAGTGGCAGTGGGCTGGACACATAGCGAGAAGAACCGATGGCCGTTGGGGCGGAAAGGTTCTGGAATGGCGACCGCGCACCGGACGACGCTCCGTGGGTAGGCCCCCGACAAGGTGGACCGACGATCTGGTGAAGATTGCCGGAAGCCACTGGATGTGGGAAGCGCAGGACCGATCGTCGTGGAAATCCTTGGGGGAGGCCTATACCCAGCAGTGGGTGTCGTGCGGCTGATATGATGATGATGATGATGATGATTAGCGGAAGTAAGTATTTTCGGTATATTTTGGTTATAAAGTTATGGTAACTACGGTGTTAAGTCCCCGCAAACATTGATGTTCAAGGAATTTCCCGGATTAAGTCTATATTTCATTCAGAAGCAAAGATCAGTAGAGTCTGTTTTGAAAAAGAACAAACTTGGGATTTATGCTTGATTACCGTTTTTGAAATGTTGATGGTACTGTTACGTTTTAGTGCGACTGTATTTAACAAGATAAATATTAATTCAAGATAGTCGCACTATAATTACGTATAAGGCGACGGCTACACACACAGTATTTACTGTGGTCCAACTGTGTGGTAAATACTGATAATTCCAATTCCAACGATGGAATGAAAACGCACGCCTACAGGCTCAGTATTTACCACATGGTAATGTTGCCAGATCGTGCCTATTATTACAATTTTAGTAATAAATCTAAACTAATAATAAATAAATAAATCTAAAAGATAGCAGCCAAATTTTATGTTTGGGGGCCGATTTCGATGAAACTCGGTTTTGGGTACTATTTCGACAACAAAACAGCAACGCAAAGTTAAAAATATAAAAAATCTAAGATGGCGGCCAACTTTTTTGTTTGTGGGCCAATTTAAATGAAACTCGGTTTTGGGTACTATTTTGACAACAAAACAGCAACGCAATGTTAAAAATAAAAAAATCCCAAGATGCTGCCAACTTTTTTGTTTGTGGCCCGATTCAGATAAAACTTGGTTTTGGGTACTATTTCGACAACAAAACAGCAACGCAATGTTAAAAATATAAAAAATCCAAGATGGCGGCCATCTTTTTTGTTTATGGGCCGATTTAGATAAAACTCGGTTTTGGGTACTATTTTGACAATAAAACAGCAACACAATGTTTAAAATATAAAAAACCCAAGATGGCGGCCAACTTTTTTGTTTGTGGGCCGATTTAGATGAAACTCGGTTTTCGGTACTATTTTGACAACAAAACAGCAACGCAATGTTAGAAATAGTACGGAGTTTCATCTAAATCCGCCAGATGGCGCTTTGTAGTAAACATAGTCTCTACGTTAAATATTGCCGAATAATTTTAAATCACAATTCTAACATTTGGAATCAAGTTAAATCAATAATTTGTCTAGTGATTCACCAGTGATATCGTTTGTAGAACTATACCTATAGTTTAAAAGTGTGTATTTGTGCTCAATGCTGAATATAGTCTGAGCATTATCCTCAGAAAAGTGATAAAACTGCGCTTTAATTTGCGTAATAAATCTCATCTCCAGTGTTAAAACTAAATATTATCATCAGTGATATTATCAGTGTTGAGGTAGTACATTAATTATTATTTTCGTCTTGACCTCATACTCAAACCAACTCATACATCAAGTTTCAAACCCTACTTAACTGATCAATACTTTGAACGCTTTAAGTCGCTTTGGCGCATACGTTAGCACACTGAGTGCTGCATACTGAATTCAGCTGTGAGTGGCCCGAAGATCGATCCTCGCTTATAAAGACTTTTTCTCCCAAATTTTTTTAGAGACATTTTATTTATTTTTAAAGATATATTTTTTTAATTTGTATTGAAGATATTTTTGGACATTACTTTTCAATTAATTTTGATTTACTAAAACATCTTCATTCACCAAAGCCGTAGTAAGGTATAAGATTATTGAGAGTAATTGTATAAGAATAAAAAATGTCGACTAAAGAATCATCTGAGTGCGCGGGATGTCCTAATATCATGGATGGAGCAATATTCATGCAATGTAAACGTTGCAAAGACAATTATCATTTGCAGTGCACTGCATATTTACTCGCAGATTAGAATGCGATGACAGCTGATACTAAAAACGCCTGAATTTGTGATTTCTGCCACATTCGCGAGCCCAAAAAGGGTAATAACACGATTACACCAACGAGAGCTAAATTACCCACTGCCTCCAATGATAGCTTCGTTACCCAGCGCTTGAAGTCAAGTTTTCTTGCGCCAACGAGTTGTTCCTGCCCTTCGGCCAATGATTTAAGGGACAATTTTAGAGAGGAGATTTACAATGCTTTTGAGGATGTTATTAATCCAAAAATTGTTGCCTTGCAAAATATGATAGTTGGCTTTGAATCATCTCTCTCGGCATTCAGCCAGGATCTGGATAGCATAAAAACGCAACACGCCGCCCAGTTGGCCACTTTGAATGATGTCCGCAAGGAAAATGAGTCGCTACGTTCAGCTAATCAAAACCTTTCTTCTAGACTGGCACAGCTTGAGTTACAGACACGTTCAACAAATATTGAAATACAATGCGTCCCAGAAAACAAGCAGAAATTTTTGGTTAATACAGTTCTGCAGCTTTCTAAGGTTATAAAGTGCGTATCAATCAACGAAGGCAACATTCATTTTAGCGCTAGACTTGCTAAAATGGACAATAAAAGTCCCCGCCCACGCTCAAACTTTACTTAAGACATTAATGCCTATTATGAGTAACTGTTGATTTTAAATAGTTTTTGCCTAAAAAAAGTACCTAACTAAGATTTAAAAAATTAGGACTCGTTAATCTTTAAGTCACTAAATAATTGTACCGGAGACAAACCTAGAGGTGCTTTTAAAGTCTAAATAATTGTGGAATACTCTGAAAAAACCTTCATTGATTGTAATTCAACAGATTTTGTAATTTACTTGAAAGAAAGAAAGAAAGAAAATACATTTATTTGACACAGACATGAGAAAAATAAGATACATGCTACAGGTACATTAGTAAAGGGAAAAAAAATTAAAAATAAATCTAAAACATAACATATTAAGTAAAAACGGATCTCACGGCTGCGCCAAACTCGGAAGCCAATTCAGCATGTGTCGGGCTGATGAGACCCGACGCTGATTTTCAATTGGCACCTTTTTGTTTTTGACAGCTGGATGTCTCAAACGAAAACAACACACTAAGTTAAAAAATATGTGCAATTCATAAAATTATTATTAAATTATAAGTATAGATAAGTTAAATTATGAATAGAAAATTGTGTAAGTATATAAAATCCGAAGATATGTATTTATTATATAAGTATATATGTATTATAATATATAAAAGATATTAAGGCCAACCAAGAAACAATATCACCTATATAAATGAAATGTTGACGTTGTATGATTCCATATCGCGCTGTGCATTAAGAAGATAATGTTTTATGCGCAGTTTAAAAGTATGGATCGAATTGATTTGTCTCAGTGGAGGTGGGATATTGTTCCATATTTTAGAGGCAGCGTACCGAAAGGCGCCCCTAAACGATGCAGAGTTATGCGCAGGTGTAGCCAACTGACGTGAGCACTGCCTTCTCTCACACTTTCTCCCGATCCAGCCAAGCTTAAGATATAGGTATGGTGGCTCATGATACTTTATTACCCCAAAAAGCAGACATGCCAGGTGCAGCTTTCGCCTCGACTTCATTTTTAGTATGTTATTATTATTCAAGAATGGCGTGACGTGAGCTCTAGCAGGTACGGAGAAACAAAATCGAGCACATGCATTTTGTACCCGTTGAATGAGTCGCTCAGTTCTACCCAGCAAACGCGGGCCATATACAGCATCTGCGTAATTTAGCTTGGATAAGACCAACGACTCAGTCAACTGTACACGTAACTCCTCTGACAAGAATGGTCGTATCCTGTATAAAATCTTGAGACGATAAAAGCAATTTTTTACTGACTCTGCGATATGTTCCTCAAACCTCAAGTTTTCGTCAAGATTTAGACCTAAATTACGAGCTGACGTAACACGCTCTATTGTTTCTCCCTTCAAAGTTACATTTAAATCCGCGGGTAGCTGGCTCAGTTGTTTTTTTGTGCCAAACAGCATATACTTAGTTTTTAGAGGATTTAACAACAAACAATTTGTATTAGACCAGTCAGCGATTCTGTCTAGGTCTTCATTTAGGTCCTTAATAGCAGCTAGGTAATCACTTGGTTTAAAGGATATATAAACTTGGGTGTCGTCAGCATAAATGTGATATTTGCATTTCTGTATGCATTGAACAATGTCCGCACAGTAAAGATTAAATAGAATCGGCCCTAATATGGAGCCCTGAGGCACTCCTCGTGTAATTGGTATAGGCGTAGAAACACTCTTAGACCCATTCGCAAGGTGTATGCTTACTGATTGACTTCGATTTGTTCCACTTTATATAAAAAGGCAAAATTAATAACAGTGTTTCATTGTTGGACACGGGGTGTTTCTTCCACCTAGGTGTACACAATGAAACAATTCCCATTTTCTTTTAAAAGTCTTGTTATTGGTTATGTATCTATTTATTAATGAAACTATAAATGCCATACTATACCTAATTGAGTAGACTCCATTCCTGTAAAAAATGGAATTCATATCTACAAAAATGAGAGAAATATGAGACTCAGAACTTTTGGTGTTTCATTGTACCACACTACACCCTACCCAAAACCGAGTTTCATCTAAATCCATCTTGGATTTTTCCTATTTTTAACATTGCGTTGCTGTTTTGTTGTCGAAATAGTACCCATAACCGAGTTTTATCTAAATCGGCCCATAAACAAAAAGTTGGCCGCCATCTTGGATTTTTTTTATATTTTTAACATTGCGTTGCTGTTTTGTTGTCGAAATAGTACCCAAAACCGAGTTTTATCTAAATTGGCCCACAAACAAAAAAGTTGGCCGCCATCTTGGAATTTTCCTATTTTTAGGGTTCCGTAGCCTAAATGGCAAAAAACGGAACCCTTATAGATTCGTCATGTCTGTCTGTCTGTCTGTCTGTCCGTATGTCACAGCCACTTTATTCCGAAAGTATTAAGACTACACAGTTGAAACTTAGTAGGTTGAAACTTAGTTCTGTTAACCGCTTAACGAATTTAATACAAAAATAAGAAAAATAAAAGTTTAAGGGGGGGCTCCCCATACATGGAACTGAAACTGAAAAAATTTTTTTTCTTCAAACCAACACGTGTTGGATGTCTATAGATAGGTCTTTAAAAATGACATTGAGGTTCCTATAACAACTTTTTCTCAAAGTCAACCGTTTGAAAGATATTCACCGCCAAAGTGGTAAAATGTGTGTCCCCCCCCTTTAACTTTTGAAATAAGAAAGTGAAAAATCTAAAAAAAATATATGCTGTAGATCTTAATAAACACTTTCAACCAAAATTGGTTTGAACGAGATATAGTAATTAGTTTTTGAGATATAGCACATTTTCCAAAACCGCAAATATAACTTTGTCATTCATACCAACACTGTGAAAAACAAAGCTATTTTTACAGACGAAAAATTATAGGTGGTATTAAATATGGTATGGTATAAGGTAACTACGGAACCCTATGGCGCGTGGCCCGACACGCACTTGGCCGGTTTTTTAACATTGCGTTGCTGTTTTGTTGTCGAAATAGTACCCATAACCGAGTTTTATCTAAATCGGCCCAAAAACAAAAAGTTGGCCGCCATCTTGGATTTTTTTATATTTTTTACATTGCGTTGCTGTTTTCTTACCAAAATACTACGAAAAACCGAGTTTCATCGAAATCGGCCCGCAAACAAAAAAGTTGGCCGCCACCTTGAATTTTTTTCATTTTTAACATTGCGTTGCTGTTTTCTTGCCAAAATACCACCAAAAACCGAGTTTCATCGAAATCAGCCCGCAAACAAAAAAGTTGGCCGCCATCTTGAATTTTTTTTTACATTTTAACATTGCGTTGCTGTTTTCTTGTCAAAATACTACCAAAAACTGAGTTTCATCGAAATCAGCCCGCAAACAAAAAAGTTGGCCGCCATCTTGAATTTTGATTTTTTTAACATTGCGTTGCTGTTTTCTTGCCAAAATACTACCAAAAACCGAGTTTCATCGAAATCGGTCCGCAAACAAAAAAGTTGGCTGCCATCTTGAATTTTTTACATTTTCAACATTGCGTTGCTGTTTTCTTGCCAAAATACTACGAAAAACCGAGTTTCATCGAAATCGGCCCGCAAACAAAAAAGTTGGCCGCCATCTTGTATTTTTTTTATTTTCAACATTGCGTTGCTGTTTTCTTGCTAAAATACTACGAAAAGCCGAGTTTCATCGAAATCGGCCCGCAAACAAAAAAGTTGGCCGCCATCTTGAATTTTTTACATTTTTAACATTGCGTTGCTGTTTCCTTACCAAAATACTACGAAAAACCGAGTTGCATCGAAATCGGTCCGCAAACAAAAAAGTTGGCCGCCATCTTGAATTTTTATTTTTTTAACATTGCGTTGCTGTTTTCTTGTCAAAATATTACCAAAAACCGAGTTTCATCGAAATCGGTCCGCAAACAAAAAAGTTGGCCGCCACCTTGAATTTTATTCATTTTTAGGGTTCCGAACCCAAAGGGTAAATACGGGACCCTATTCTGTCCGTCTGTCTGTCTGTCTGTCTGTCACCAGGCTGTATCTCATGAACCGTGATAGCTAGAAAGTTGAAATTTTCACAGATGATGTATTTCTGTTGCCGCTATAACAACAAATACTAAAAACAGAATAAAATTAACATTTAAGGGGGGCTCCAATACAACAAACGTAATTTTTTTGCTTTTTTTTTGCTCGATATTTATAACAACAACAGGTAGACAGTTGAAATTTTCACAGATGATGTATTTTTGTTGCCGCTATAACAACAAATACTAAAAACAGAATAAAATTAATATTTAAGGGGGGCTCTCATACAACAAACGTATTTTTTTGCCGTTTTTTGGTACGTAACCCTTCGTGCGCGAGTCCGACTCGCACTTGGCCGGTTTTTAACATTGCGTTGCTGTTTTCTTGCCAAAATACTACCAAAAACCGAGTTTCATCGAAATCGGCCCGCAAACAAAAAAGTTGGCCGCCATCTTGAATTTTTTTACATTTTAACATTGCTCTGCTGTTTTCTTGTCAAAATACTGCCGAAAACCGAGTTTCATCGAAATCGGTCCGCAAACAAAAAGTTGGCCGCCATCTTGAATATTTTTTACATTTTAACATTGCGTTGCTGTTTTCTTGTCAAAATACTACCAAAAACCGAGTTTCATCGAAATTGGTCCGCAAACAAAAAAGTTGGCCGCCATCTCGAATTTTTATTTTTTTTTAACATTGCGTTGCTGTTTTCTTGCCAAAATACGACCAAAAACCGAGTTTCATCGAAATCGGTCCGCAAACAAAAAAGTTGGCCGCCATCTTGAATTTTTTTTACATTTTAACATTGCGTTGCTGTTTTCTTGTCAAAATACTACCAAAAACCGAATTTCATCGAAATTGGTCCGCAAACAAAAAAGTTGGCCGCCATCTTGAATTTTTATTTTTTTAACATTGCGTTGCTGTTTTCTTGCCAAAATACTACCAAAAACCAAGTTTCATCGAAATCGGTCCGCAAACAAAAAAGTTGGCCGCCATCTTGAATTTTTTAAATTTTTAACATTGCGTTGCTGTTTTCCTGTCAAAATACTACCAAAAACCGAGTTACATCGTAATCGGCCCGCAAACAAAAAAGTTGTCAGCCGCCATCTTGGAACTTATTTTTTCATTATTATTTCCTAATTGAGTACTAATTTAAGATTTATTTTATACTTATTTAGCCCTAAATTAGTAATGATTTACAATTAAAATTATGATTATCATACATCCTTTCCATAATTCCTATAATTCCTCGCACTTATGATGCAAGAAGAAGAAAAAAAGAGAAAATACTAAGAAAAACTTTTTCTTTTCCTTATTTTAAGAGCATTAAAAGAAGGAAAAGAGACAAATTTGAAAAAAATATTTTTACCTTCTAGAAAAAAATGACAATAAATAATTCAAAGAATAAAACAAGAATTTTGAAGTGTCTATCTTATTTTTCCTATATATTTTTAAAATTCGAAAAGGCAAATTACATCGTGCCAACCCTTACACTTTTAGTCGTTGCGTCAACTGTCTAGACGAACGGCGGCTTTTGCGCCAACACAAAGGGCGATGTCCGACTGTAAGAAGAATACTCTCTAGGCTGTGGTATTACCGATGATTAGAGTAGTAGTATTAATTATTATTAGAGTAGTATTACACAATCAAATTTTTTTTGATGAGATTTAATAAAAAATAAATTAAAAAAAGTAAGTAGAAAAATATTTGTTTACTTATACCAAATTAATAGCCTTGAACCGAGGATATGACTATTGACACAGTCAAAAAATATAAATTTCACTTTTTTGCTTGATAGTACTCACCTTTTGATTGCAATCAAGTTTAAACCTTATTACCGTGGAGCAAAGTTCAATATTGATCGAGAGCCTATATTCAGAGTACTATGTAGAAGTTAACATTCGAATTTTAGAAAATAGCAATGAAGAATTCTTTTTTAATTTATATCGTAAGAATCACAATTTCACTAACAATTTTTTGATATATTTATTTGTTTATAACTTGTACCCGTTTCTCTGGAATTGCCATTGCCAGAAACGTCAAGTTAGCAGCCCACTTTGAGATCGTAATATCTCGGCTTGTACTGAAGCAATATTATTGAAATTTTGCGTATACGTTTCACTATTTCCTAACAATTTTTTGGCATATAAATCACATTGATACGAACTGTATTTCTTAAGGTGTCTTTGCTTGATAGTACTCACCTCATGATTGCAATCAAGTTTAAACCTTATTACTGTGGAGCAAAGTTCAATATTGATCAACAGACTATATTCAGAGTACTATGTAGAAGTTAACATTCGATTTTTAGAAAATAGCAATGAAGAATTCTTTTTTTATTTAAATCGTAAGAATCACAATTTCACTAACAATTTTTTGATATATTTATTTGTTTATAACTTGTACCCGTTTCTCTGGAATCGCCATTGCCAGAAACGTCAAGTTAGCAGCCCACTTTGAGATCGTAATATCTCGGCTTGTACTGAAGCAATATTATTGAAATTTTGCGTATACGATTCACTATTTCCTAACAATTTTTTGGCATATAAATCACATTGATACGAACTGTATTTCTTAAGGTGTCTGCTAGCTTGACGTCAAGATAGCAGCCTCACCAAGATACTCAAATATCTTTTGAACCATAGTATCACTATTTATATGCTATAGTTCACTATTTATAACTATTTACTAACAATTTTTTGACCTAGTCAAAACCTTCTAATTCCATGGTGAGGCTGCCAACTATACGCTAATGGAAAATGCGATTAGTAATTTGTTATAAGGTGAACGCTGACTAGCCGCATCGCAGTCCTTGCGGGGCTACCGGCTAAAAACAATAAAGTTCATTTTAACTGTAATTTGACAGATGGATGTAATACATTGCTACTTTTCTTTGGTAGGTTTTTATTTGTCCCAAAACGAAGCAGCAATGTATCACATACATCTGTCAAATTACAGTTAACATTAACTTCATTGTTTTTAGCCGGTAACCCCGCAGCAGTGGCTGCAGCGTGCGATGCGTTGCGGGCACAGTGAACAGTGGGTCTATTGCCCAAGTGTCGTCGACTTCGCCGTCGGCTTCATTTGACAGATGGTTGTAATACATTGCTACGTTTCTTTGGTACGTTTTTTTGGTACCAAAAAGAAGTAGCAATGTATCTCATCCATCTGACAAATGAAGCCGACGGTGAAATCGACTACACTTGGGCAATAGACCCACAGATCCATAGCCAACGGCTACACGCGTGGTAAATACCGTGATCCATTGCCATAGAGTACATTTTAACCATGGAAAGTAAAATATTAAACATTCTAAATAAATTACTTTCCATTATTAAAATTTACTCTATGGCGATGGATCACAGTATTTACCACGCATGTAGTCATCCCTATACATTAGAGTTGGTAAACGCCTTTGTTTCATCGTGCGTTTCATCAGTTATTTATTACCTATGGCGTTATGTTGGTACCCCTGAAATTTATTCAATGGGGTTGGCTACGCAAAGTTAATTGTAGATGTCACTGCGTACGCTTCTAAGACAGTAGACGTTCAGAACAAAATGTATGGGAAAATAGGTATTTATTTTGTAGTATTTTTTTACCGAAAAAGACCCATTAACCCCCAAAATGGATATAAAAGACTATTCTACAATGCAAATGCCGGAATCGAAAGCCAAAATAAACGCCAAACGCCTTGTTCAAACAAAATACCTAAATCAAAGATCGTCATTTAAAACTATTAAAAAAAACGTTTCATCATCATCCCCCTACTCTTATCCCAATTTATTAGGGATCGGTGCAGTGCTAAGATAGGAAAATATTGTTTTCTCACTTAAGCTCTGAAATGTTATCATTTCATTTGAAAAAATAATGCGAGGCGTACCACTTTTATGTGATGATCAATCAGTTCATCACGTCTTAAATTTGAAGTTCAGTGCGGAGAATTAAATTATTTCAATACAATGTAATGAAATCGATAATAGACAGTTCAGAGCGCTTGCGGTGCAAAGCGACGTATTTTATTCTGTAAAATGTTCTCTTTGCCACATATTCTCGAGTGAAGTTGCAGTGGATCACTGTCTGTTGTCAATTTAATCGCATTGTACTTACTTCCCGAACAAATACCTACTCCAAAGATCAAAACCGCTTGTCAATCATTTACATTGCATCGGCTTGTTAATCACATCTTGATCGTCTAGGAGCGATTCTTGAAAAGCACGTAGGTGTTTGCCGCAATGAGGGCTTTTCAAATGACAAAAAACTGTAGGCTTGATAGATGGCATTGATAGAAATGTGTGTCAATGTGATTTTTTACTAAGCTTCGAAGAGTATCAACTACATCTAGTGAGGCGAATAGTAACTATTTTTATTTTTTAAATGTCACTTTGAAAAGCCCTCATTACCAAACATCGACCACAATCATCCAACACAAACAGGCGTCCTGAAGCTTGGCAAACGTGCTAGTATATTCCGGATTGACAAATATGGTGGTCGAGGACAAGGAACGAAAAAACCGTAATTTTTTTACAGTAATTAAATCAAAGACTTCATAGGCGTAGCTAATAATTTAATTAATTAACTGATTGCTTGACAAGCGTGTGGAGATATCACAAAATGTTTGCTGAATGCCGAGTCCATAGCGCGTGTTTTGCTCTACACTACACAATCAACAAAAACATCTCAACATTCAACAAAAAAAACATATGAGGGTTTTGTCGAATGTTGAGATGTTTTGTTGATTGTGTAGGGCAAAACATACGCTATGGACCCGCAGGCTGATTATTTAATTAGAAACTATTTAGCAACCAGTTTCATTTGACACACATTGCTCCTTTTCTTTGGTATGTTTTTTTTTCACCCCAAAAAGATGTAGCAATGTATCACATTCATTTGTCAAATGAGACCGGTCGCTAGGTGGTTTCTAATTAGATAATCAGCCCGCCGGCTTAATAGTTTTTGGCTTAACACTGGCCAACAAACAAAAACAGGCAAACATAAACACCCATCCACATGTTCGCGTTTGTTGTTTGGTGTTTGCTGTTTACCATTGTTTGTCCAGCGTGTGGAGGCGGTTTCACTTGATTATCGTGGCCTGGGTGAATCTACGCTGTTTCTTACTTCCTGCGTCATTGTATTTTTTATTTATTCCTTGTGATTGTGATGCATTAGATTTTCGAAACTTTGTGCCATAGTCATGCAGCAAATATTTAAATTGATTCAGGTTACCAGTCGGTCACATGAATCAATTTAAAAATTATATTTTTACTAAGAACATTTTATTTCCTCACATAAATAAACAGACTTAAAATCAAACATTATACAATAACAATGGGAACTGGTAAAATCCTAGTAAGTATAAATAATATGCAATTATTAAATAAATAATCACGGCGGCGGTCAGTCAGTCAGTACGTAAATCATAGGTCTATGATGTGGCTATAAGCGTAAACGCTCACGGGCGACTTTTTGTAGCTGCGATAATGAGCGGCACCCTGATTATCTAAAAAGAAACTATTTAGCGACCGGTTTCATTCCACATACATTGCTACTTTTCTTTGGTATGTTTTTTTTTAATCCAAAAAGAAGTAGCAATGGATCACTATCATCCATGAACTGCAACCGGTCGCTAAGTGGTTTCTAATTAGATAATCAGCCCGCCGTTTTCAAAAGGCAGTTTAAGAAAAAAAAGTAGTACACAAAAAAGAACTAGATGTCGTTGAACTAAGTAGGTAGCTTCTTATGAAAAATATGAAATGTAATTACTTTTCTATTATACGTTTCTTGAATATGTGGTTTGTTGCGTTGTGCGTTAGTTGTCCGTTGCCGTGTTACGAAGAACTTTTCTATGACTAATATGACCATTAGTGGGAAATAATATTTAAAAAATCTACCTAGTTGAAGTAGCGCCATCTATCGACATAAAATTATAATAAAATTCTCTGCTGTCAGAAAACCGCTCATTGCGGTGTTAATCGTGATAATCGCCCGCGAAATGACACGACAATGGTTTTACTTAACCAGCGACAAAAAAGCGTCGCGATTATCGCCGCGATTAACGCTAGAAACATACTAATGTGTTTTGTGTCGTGTTGCGATCTGTCGCGTATCGGTGTCATACATTTAGTATGACTTAACTAAAGCAGCAATGTAAATGAGATTTCTGTCAGAGTTGATTGCAACAAAGTTACATAATTACCCCCCAGACCATAATGCCAGTCACTCACATTCGCGCAAATACGCGAACCCACAAGTGTAGGACGACCTTCGCAAATGATTATGCGAAGTTATACCATAAAGTTTTTTATGTCTATGAGTTATACATTCATGGTTTTCCAAGCTGTGTCGATCTTTTGTCGCACCGCACATCAAAGCGCACGAACCTTAACCCTTTACATAGTCTCCCACAAGACTTCGCGCGCCCAGTTGCGCACACGGTTGAAATGAAAATAAGGTTCATTAAATTTTTGGTTGGTTTGGTTCTAACCACCCTAAATAAGTGACAAAATTGGTCTTGAAAACAAATTACTTTGCATGGTTAGTGATTGGTCTGCCTGCTGGAATGCATCCATATGGATGGCTGTCACGAATGTCACGATTGTCACGTCACGTCACTGTCAATGTCAAAAGGCAAAAGTCAAAAGAGGAAAGGAAGAAGAGAGAGGAGCAGAGTACTTTTATTTATTTAGTTTTCAGCTGTGTTTTGTAAATTAGAACAAACAAAATAATATTAAAATGGAAGCCAGTGTTTCTGGTTCATCGAATTCCTCCCGAGCTACAAGATTTATGATGGAAGGCGTTGGTGCTCGTGTAATTAGAGGACCAGATTGGAAGTGGGGCAAACAGGTAAGTAACTTAAAGTGTTTTTACTCTTGTTTATCCTTTGATTATTAACCTTATATGAAGCTTTTTGCAATTAACTATTGTTGGCGAATTAATAACTCCTAAAACACTTCTAATGTTTCAGGACGGTGGCGAGGGTCATGTGGGAACAGTAAGGAATTTCGAGTCGCCTGAAGAAGTTGTGGTCGTCTGGGATAATGGCACTGCAGCAAACTATAGATGCTCAGGAGCTTACGACTTACGAATATTAGATAGTGCCCCTACTGGTGTAAAGCATGAGGGCACTATGTGTGATACATGCCGCCAGCAGCCTATTTTTGGTAACTAAATTTTGCCTTTTAAGGTTCTGTTACTTTTGCCTAGTCAATTGGAGTAGAGCTTTTATCACAAGAAAAAAGTGTTCTATTCTAACATTATTATTTTTTGTTAGAAATTAGAGATAATATCAAGAAAATGTAGTATATCAATATTTAATAAATCAGGAAGGAAAATTTAATATTTTATTATACTGCATGCTTAAATTTGTAATTACTGAAAGGAAAGTAAACATTCTAATCAGAAGGTAATTCATTTAATAAATAATAACTATCACAATTTGAAGGTATTCGCTGGAAGTGTGCTGAATGCTGTAATTATGATCTGTGTTCGGTCTGCTACCATGGCGATAAACATCACCTCCGGCATAGATTCTATCGCATCAGTGCACCAGGAGCACAGCGGTGCCTTGTAGAGCCTCGCAGAAAAAGTAAAAAACAGGCTGTGAGAGGCATATTTCCTGGAGCCAGAGTTGTTAGAGGGGTAAGACAATGATAATCAATTATAACATGATCTAGCCAACAGTATTTAGTACATTTATGGCCGAATACTCAAACCAATACTTGAATACTCAAAACTTTGAGGGGCTCTCAAACGTTGTCCTGTCGCATTAAACGTCAAAGATATGACAAAGACAGCATACTGTTTGAGAGCCACTCAAAGTTAAGTAGCGTTTGAGTATTCGACCATTAATAACATTCAGTCCAATAATAAAAAAACCGGTCAAGAGCGAGTCGGACTCGCGCACCGAGGGTTCCGTACCATCATTTAGTGCCCATTTGTCACTTAATTTAAAAACGGATTATATGCCTAGACTTTCTGTATTAAAGTACCGATATATAGAAGGTAATTATACCGACATAAATAATGCTATACGTAGTATCGATTGGGAGAACAAATTTAAAGGGCTTTCTTTAGAATCAGCCACAAACATTTTTTATAAAATTTTATTTAGTATTATTAAGGAACATATTCCAATGCGACCTACTAAGTCCAATGAATACCCTATATGGTTCACACGCCCTCTGATTCACATATTTAAATCAAAATCGCGCGCCTGGACGAAGTGGAAAACTTATAATAACATTTCACATTATGAACAATTTTCTTTATATCGGAAGCGGTTTTATAAACTTTCTTCGGAATGCTTTAACACTTACATTAAGTCGTTAGAAAATGGAATTAAATGGACTTGAAGTTGTTTTGGGCCTACGTAAATAGAAATAAAAAAAAAACCGGCATTCCTAGTACTGTGCATTATGGAAACGAAGAGGTGTCTAGTCCGGAACTTATCTGTAATTTATTTTCAAAGTCATTCGCCTCAGTTTATGAAAAAAATTCAAAAAAATTACAGCTTCCTGATACATCGTCTTACACGGAGAACTGTGAAGTAATTTCTGATTTATATTTTTCTCAAGATACCATTGTTGCCATTTTGAAGTCTCTGGATGTTTCCAAAGGTCCAGGCCCTGATGGAATTCCACCCTTTTTTATTAAAAGGGTAGCCGAGTCGATCAGTATTCCATTATTTTATTTGTACAACCGTAGTATAAAGGAAGGGATTGTTCCTTCTTGTTGGAAAACAGCTAATGTTACACCTGTTTATAAAAGTGGCTCAAAAAATGATGTTGAGAACTATCGACAAATTTCACTGCTCTCTATTTTCTCGAAAGTCTTAGAAAGATTAGTCCACAGCGCTATATATCCTATACTTCATCGCGTCATAATACCAGAACAACATGGATTTGTAAAACATCGCTCCACTGTCACAAACCTCATTTTGTTTACAACTTTTTTATTTGAGAATATAGATCTAGGACGTCAAACGGATGCTGTTTATACAGATTTTTGTAAGGCTTTCGATAAGGTGGATCATACTATACTGTTAGAGAAAATTGCATACAATGGTATACGCGGTAGTTTGTGGCGCTGGTTCTCCTCATATGTTACTAACAGATCTCAAAGGGTGGTTGTTAACGGCTATACATCTACTGATGAAATAAGTGTTACTTCCGGGGTACCTCAAGGATCCATATTAGGACCTTTATTGTTTGTTTTATTCGTCAATGACATTGGCAGTTGC
Source organism: Agriphila geniculea (assembly GCA_943789525.1). Taxonomy (NCBI): domain Eukaryota; kingdom Metazoa; phylum Arthropoda; class Insecta; order Lepidoptera; family Crambidae; genus Agriphila; species Agriphila geniculea. The sequence goes on along the minus strand of OX038873.1, from coordinate 10,526,672 downwards.
TTTAAAAACACGCATTTTCTCTTGTATGCTGATGATCTTAAAATATATAGGAATATTGAAAGCGTTCATGATTGTTTAGCATTTCAAGAGGATCTGGATCGTCTTTCTCAATATTGTACTAAAAATAAACTGCAGTTGAGCATTCCAAAATGTAAAAAAATCACTTTCACAAAAAAGGTTCAAGTTGTTAATTTTGATTATGAACTTATGAACACAAAATTACAAAAAGTCGAAATGATTAAAGATTTGGGCATACTTCTTGACTCAAAATTACACTTAGATACACATATCAATAGTATAGTAAATAAAGCTTACCAGTTATACGGATTTGTCATGAGAACCTGCAAGGATTTCAAAAGACCTTCAACATACCTAACACTGTATAAGTCACTGATAAGATCACAGTTAGAATATGCATCAGTAGTTTGGAACCCCTTTTTCCATAAGTATATTAATCAAATTGAAATGGTTCAAAAAAAATTTCTTCGTTCTGCTACTTATAAATGTTATCATGGAAAACAATCCTACATTAATATTTTGAAAAAATACTCGCTTTTATCACTGGAGTCCAGACGATTGTTCTTGGACCATGTATTTTTGTACAAAATCCTTGGCAACTTCTTTGACTGTACACAGTTGACCGACCACATATCCTATCAGTTACCTAGTCGCTCTCAGCGCATTCGTGACACTCGTACACATGGCGTATTTGCACCCAGATTTAGTAGAACCATAGCAGGCCAACGCGCGCCGCTGCGTCGTATCATGTACTCGTATAATAAAAAAATGTCTCATATAGATATATTTCAAATATCTCTTAACCAGTTTAAAAATAGCATTCATTTGGTATTAAAAATAAAATAAAATAAGAAAATTTAATTTAAATATATGTATAATTAGGCCCGTTTCACTTTGGAATAATATTCTACATTACTTTTTCTCAGTAGCATGCATGTTATTATTTAAGTTAATATTATTTTGCGGACAATGTTGTTGGTTACATAATTAGTACAATTTTCTAACGTTTGTCACATTAGTAAGCATAATTATGTAATTGTTTTTTGTTCCAAATAAATAAAAATAAAATAAATAAAAATAAAAAAAAATAAAAAATAAAAATCATAATTGCACCATTAAACCACACTGCAGAGTAGTATAATAAAATAAGTATTGCATTTTTAGGTTTTTTTTTTTATTTATTTATTTAACTTTTCAAAAACAATAACTTTTCATCTTAACAAACCAAAAACCACGGGGATTTGTCCGGAATGCTAGACTTTAACTTAAACTTAACTAAAATATATTACTTACATTATTCAACAGTAAATTACTTCTTTAAATTTGAGATTTTTGCATTCACAATGCTGTTTTTATACAATACTAAATCCAGGCAAAATACTTATTATAAAATTGGTCACTGCATTAGTAAACAATTTACCTGTGGCGATCGTCTACAACTACTCGCCGCTGGTGCACAAAAACAGGTTTAATTCCCCACATCTACAGGTTGTTTAAGAAATGGTTTTTTAATTTAGCTTTAATATTATTTTCCGTAATGCTTTGTACAAAAGATGAATTCAGCTTATTAAGTAGGAGAGGAATAATATACGGGGTGGTTCTCTTTCCGTAAGCATTAATTGCACTAGTTGTTAGTAGCCTTTTATTAGTTTTATTACGAGTCTGAATATTGTGCGGTATTTCAATTTGAATGTCTTTATTAAAGAAATTTTCTTTTAAAAGGCTGTAAATGACCTTGGTATGTATCGGAAGTACCTTACAATATCTAAATAATTCTAATTCGTTGAATTTACATTTTCCTAAAATATTAGGTGTTACGACTTTTTTTAATATTCTAATTTGTAATTTAAAAATACAGTCTAAGTAAGTTTTGAAGGTTCTGCCATAGCTCGTCAATCCGTATGCAATAATTGAGTCCACAAAAGTGTTATAAAGCATAAGTCTTACCTTGAAAGGAATTCTATCTTTAATAATATAAAGGTTGGCGAGAAAAGCTTTGAGTTTTTCTCATATCCGAGTGATTTGCGGTGACCAGTTAAATTTATTGTCAATAATCAGACCCAGATAGGTGTGTCTGTCAACGGTTTGAATTTCTGGACAATTACAATTGCTATTTGTTGTTGTGCAAACAAAGATGTTCATGAGCCACAAGCCTTTCACCGTCAGGTCAGCGCCATCTCTTGACCGATAGTGGAACTAATGTTAACTTTTTTTAGAAATTTGATAATTTCTAAAAAAGTGTGCCATATTGAGACATCGTTTTATTTTTCCTGTAATTTTTATATAAACTGCTATTACATAGAATTATTTCAGATTTTTCTCTTTGCAAACTTCGGAGATAAGGGGGGGGAACGGTCATTTTTTTTACATTTTTCATCATATTTCGAAAACTATGCGGACTAAAAAAAAGAAAAAATGAATGAAAACGTGTAAACGGCGCTCTTTCAAATGATACCCCACATGCCCTAGTAGCCCCACTTCAAATTTTTAAGACCCCTTTTCAGGCCCTGCTGTAAAAAAGATATTTATTTTTTTATTTATTTCTTATTTGCAAAATAGTTGGGCAAATGTCATCTTGAACTATTCCAAATTTCAAGTTGATACCATTAGTAGTTCTCGAGATATCCAGCTGTGACAGACAGACAGACAGACAGACAGTCTGAGTCACACCATAAGGGTTCCTTTTTTACCATTTTGGTACGGAACCCTAAAAGCACTGTTCACATTATTTATAGTGTAGTCAGCATGTACTAAGTAGATTGACTGCAATTTTGTTTTTTAATCATCAGTTCTACTTTTGCTGTTCTATGCAATACTACCTATAATAAATGTTTTCTCAGGTTGACTGGCAGTGGGAAGATCAAGATGGAGGCAATGGCAGGAGAGGTAAAGTCAATGAGATACAAGACTGGTCAGCTGCGAGTCCTCGCTCTGCTGCATATGTTGTTTGGGATAATGGAACTAAGAATCTCTACAGGGTTGGCTTTGAAGGCATGGCTGATTTAAAGGTAATGCAAAGCCTTGCTTTATTTCTATTTTTTACTACAGTTCTTATCCAACTTTAATCACAATTAATGAGATTTTTTTTTTTTAATTATAGGTAGTGAATGATGTCAAAGGGCAAAATGTTTACAAAGAACATCTGCCACTTTTGGGAGAATTAGGTCCTGGACGTACTGGGCCACATGGATTGCAAGTTGGTGATCAAGTAAGTATTGCAAATAACAGATATTAATTCATTAAACACCAAGCGGCCACATGAGAAAATCTATTGTGTCTCATTTTGTCTGGCTTGATGGGTTAAAACAGCCTTGGTATTTCTTTTATTAGAAGTTGCTATCAGGGACTGTAGGTATTGGTATTTTACTTTTACCTGGATTTTTATTGAACATTTTACAATAAAAACTATAAATATATCTATTTATCGATATTTTAGTATCAGTACCATGTCAATACAGTCAATTTAAAGTATAGATATTTAGTAGAGATGCGCCGAATGTAGATTTAACCGAATACGAATGTTCGGCCGAATATTCGGTCAAAAATTTACCGAACCGAATATTCGGCCGAATCATTCGGTTCAATTCTGCGCAGTAAACAGGTTTTATACGTGTCGGGCGGGCGTTTGCCACAGCACAACCCCTTATCTAGCACGGCTCGCTCAGTCAATGTGCCGCTCTTTCGGTTACAAATAATTGCAGTTCGAAACTGCATACTTTGAAATTTATTATTACGTTGATGAAAGTCTTTGAATATGGGGCATACATTGACATATATAAAAAAAAAATATTATACATTTTAATACTAATGTTGGTTCCTAAAGATAGCAAATTTTATATTGTAAAAAAAATAGGTAAGTATGATTTTGAAATGCCTAAAAACTAGGGCTGTACGTTTTGATTTTTTGAATATCTATCAAAGGTTTTAAAATATTTGCATTTTAATGTTTTCATACAAAAAAAAAGTGCCAACATTTTCAAATCTACAATATTTAAAAAAATTAAAACATACAGCACTAGTTTCTAGGCATTTCAAAAACATACCAAAAATTTATTGTTGTAGGATTATAATAATCTGTGCTGTAGGTTAAGGTTTTGAGAGAGGGTGGGAAACGTTATCGCTGTTTGTATGGAGACCGTTTGCTTGACAATCCTCTTAATCTTTTTCATTTTGTAAATAAATAATTGGTAGTATTGGTGCAATTGAAATATTCGGTAATTATTCGGCAAAACAACCAAATATTCGGCCGAATACGAACATTAAAAAATATGTCGAATTTGCCGAATACGAATATTCGGCCGAACATTCGGCGCATCACTAATATTTAGGTATTAAAAATAAATACCAATACCAATAAATCATTTTTAAATTCGAGATTTTTGCATTTACAATGCTATGTTTAAACAATACTAAATAATATACTAGAAAAAATACGACTCGCACCAGATCAATACTCAGACGGGAATCGAACCCGCGACCTTTGGATATCCGGTCCAATGCTCTGACCGCTGAGCTACCGAGTCACTAGTGACATCGTCGAATTTTTCCTAGTATATCCTAAACTCTTACGCTGTAAGCCAGCGTTATTTCACCAATGTGAGGAATTACCTCGACATTCAATTGAAATATCTTTCCAGATATTTTAACAATTGATTAAGATGAAATAGCTATATAATTTTTAAATTTGAGATTTTTGCATTTACAATGCTATGTTTAAACAATACTAAATAATATACTAGAAAAAAGTATTGATCTGGTGCGAGTCGTATTTTTTCTAGTATATTATTTAGTATTGTTTAAACATAGCATTGTAAATGCAAAAATCTCAAATTTAAAAATTATATAGCTATTTCATCTTAATCAATTGTTAAAATATCTGGAAAGATATTTCAATTGAATGTCGAGGTAATTCCTCACATTGGTGAAATAACGCTGGCTTACAGCGTAAGAGTTTAGGATATACTAGGAAAAATTCGACGATGTCACTAGTGACTCGGTAGCTCAGCGGTCAGAGCATTGGACCGGATATCCAAAGGTCGCGGGTTCGATTCCCGTCTGAGTATTGATCTGGTGCGAGTCGTATTTTTTCTAGTATATTATTTAGTATTGTTTAAACATAGCATTGTAAATGCAAAAATCTCAAATTTAAAAATTATATAGCTATTTCATCTTAATCAATTGTTAAAATATCTGGAAAGATATTTCAATTGAATGTCGAGGTAATTCCTCACATTGGTGAAATAACGCTGGCTTACAGCGTAAGAGTTTAGGATATACTAGGAAAAATTCGACGATGTCACTAGTGACTCGGTAGCTCAGCGGTCAGAGCATTGGACCGGATATCCAAAGGTCGCGGGTTCGATTCCCGTCTGAGTATTGATCTGGTGCGAGTCGTATTTTTTCTAGTATATTATTTAGTATTGTTTAAACATAGCATTGTAAATGCAAAAATCTCAAATTTAAAAATTATATAGCTATTTCATCTTAATCAATTGTTAAAATATCTGGAAAGATATTTCAATTGAATGTCGAGGTAATTCCTCACATTGGTGAAATAACGCTGGCTTACAGCGTAAGAGTTTAGGATATACTAGGAAAAATTCGACGATGTCACTAGTGACTCGGTAGCTCAGCGGTCAGAGCATTGGACCGGATATCCAAAGGTCGCGGGTTCGATTCCCGTCTGAGTATTGATCTGGTGCGAGTCGTATTTTTTCTAGTATATTATTTACCAATAAATCACTTCCCTGATTATCGATATCTACATTAGCCCTTCGAGCTCTAGCATGACCACCGAAAAACGATATAATATCATGTGATATAGCTTTTTATTAACACTAAACTGTCAAAACCCTTTATCTTTTGACAGATAAATGTGATAAATCGCTATATCATATCGTGTTTCGGTGGTCATGCTGGTTGACATTAAGTCTGAATACTTATCGTTGTTGCTTTGACATAACTTGATCCAATTATGGAATGCTGGAAATAATATCTCAATGTCTAGTGACATGGACACGCAGAACCGTACTAATGCAGTATTTCTGAATTATATGTTTTATATCAGGCTATTAATTAATTAATTCTGAATTATGTTATTTGTGTCTACAATTTTATAAATCAAATTTTTTTTCAGGTAAATGTAGACCTTGATTTAGAAATAGTTCAGTCTTTACAACATGGTCATGGTGGTTGGACGGATGGAATGTTTGAATGCCTGGGCTCCACTGGCACAGTAGTCGGTATAGACGAAGACCATGATATTGTGGTCACATATGCAAGTGGAAATAGATGGACCTTCAACCCTGCTGTCTTAACTAAGGTAATTTTAGTGGTTTACCAGCAGACTGCTGGTGATAGAAGAGCTATACATCACATGAAACTGCTGGCAGCAGTTTCATATGATGTATAGCTCTTCTATCTCACATATAAATAAAGAATGTAAAATTGTACATTAATATTGTTTTTGTGTGCATCTGCACGCTCTCGTATTACTCACTCTAAAATAATGTGCACTAGGGTGGGCCGATTTTATTCATTTTTAGAATTTTGCATCACAAGACCCCTCAAAAGTTGCGTAATGCGACGTAGGTTATAGGAAAAAAAAATAAGATTATCACTTAAGTTAAGCGATCGAATTTTTAAATAATACCTGTATTTCGTGTATTTCAGACTTTAGAATTTCCAAAAATTGTGCAATGAGACGTAGGGGTAGGAAAAATATTTAAAAAGTAGTAATAGTAGAACAATCGAATTTTGTATAAAATAATTAAACAAAATTTGATTTTTCGATTTGGTTTTGATAAAATTCCTGTTTCAAAGAAGTAATAAGTTTGAATGAATGTGTTGAAACACAAACGTTGGGAAGAAATAAGCTTGGTTGTTGGTCGACCAGGTGAGAATCCGTTTTATTCACTTATGTAGGTACCTACCTATTTTGTTTTTGTATTGTGTAGGTACCTAGTTACTTTGTTTTAAGGTTTTGTATTTATTTGCGTAGGTACTATGCGATAAAAATCAACTTAATATTTAAGTACATACTGACATGACATTCATGACTATCTTCACTTTGGTAAGTACCTAAAGTGGGTATGCAAGTCATCCATATTTTAATCGCTCACGTCCGTTTACATTGAGCGTATGCGAAACTTAAAAACAGTTCCGAGTGACCATCGCAGCGGCGCTGGAAGCCGCGTCCGACGTCTGGGACGCAGGACGCGGCTTCCAGCGTCGCTACCGGCGTTTGTTGCAGACCACCGCCTAACATACATTTTACTCTTAAAATAACGTTATCCATAGGTATGCAGCGGCAATATCAGTGCATCAACTTCTGCGAGCGGCGTGCCAGGCGGCGGCTTTGCGGTCGGTGACCTCGTGCAAGTGTGCGCCGACCAGGAGCGTGTGAAGGTGTTACAGAGAGGCCACGGCGAGTGGGCGGAAGCTATGGCTCCGGTTAGTAATAATGTTATGTCGGACTAAACAGTCTTGTCTATACTCCGTTCCACGAATCGAACTCCTAGAGAACAAAATACTCGCAGCTCATTGGTCAATACGCTCGGCTAGAGCTATGCTATAGGCCAGGCTACTGAAGGCCAGGCTACTGAAGGTCATGCGCAGTAACCAATGTCTGATTTTCTGTGGGAGCTTGTTTCGTGGAATGGACTTTAGTGCTTTGCGATTTTTTTATATTTTTAATTATTTATTTATCACTGTAAAAGATACAAAAAAAAATCAAACTTAACTTTCGCCAAACTGCATAACAGTTTGTCGGCGAAATGTAAAAAAACTATGCTCTAGTTCTTAACAAAAGACATAATTCAATATAGGTGTTGAAGTTAATTTAAATAATTTTACATTTAGTGCCTGTTTCACAATCTATGTTATGGCACTAACTTCTGATCTATTTTAAGATGAAACAATTTTTATGAAATTACTTGTTAAATACTGAACTAAATCGGACTTTGTGAAACGAATGTTAGTATTAATATAATCATTGTCATTATGTCAAAATTAAATTCTTATGACTGGATAGCCAGCTAAGTTTCTTCATTCGTTTAGTTTTCGTATCATGGAATGTGCTGTTAATCTAAGGCTGCCAACCGTCCCGCATTGTATATCTTTATATATTAATTCAAAAGACTTTATTTTTTAACCGACTTCCAAAAAGGAAGAGGTTCTCTGTTCGTCTGTATATTTGTTTTTTTTTTGTGTATGTCCACCGATTACTCGAAAACGGCTGGACCGATTGAAATGATTTTAACGTTATTACATTAGGTAAACTCCCAAGTTGGTCCCATTTTTTAAAATTTGGAAATCGGTTTAGTACTTTTCAAGTAATCTTGAAAAAAGCGCGAAAATAGTATGATTTTGTGTGAATTACCTCGATGATAATGGTCGTATTACTTCTTTGTTTATGAACTGAATAAGATAATTTTTTTTTGGAAGAGGGATATGTGTGTAGTTCTTTAACCGACTTAAAAAAGGAGGTTTTCAGTTTGACCCGTATGTATGTATGTTTCTTCGCGATTATCTCACGTTTGGCTGAGCCGATTTTACTACCTAAATAATTTACCTACAAGGTACCTACACTAAAAAGAAAAAATAATAAATTGTTTAAAAAAAACAAAAAACCGACTTCAAAAAACCTACCTCTAAAAAAACCTACCTCTAAAAAGCAAGAAATAATATTCGTAATTGTTTAATATTATACCATGTAATGGTACCTATACTTTTTATAGGCTATGGTTTAAGAAGAAATGTAATTTCGTTTTTTGTCTTTTCCTGTCACTAGTAAAATTTTCATGCTTCAGCACATATTGTTTAATTTATTTACTTATTTATCGAAGAATTTCCTTTTGAGAGCAACAGGACACTAAACAGTAATAATAAAAACACGTCTATTGAAGTCGGGTGGGGCTTTTAGAATAAAAAAAGGAATCTGTAGGTACTCCAGCCCCACCCGACTACAATAGACGTGTTTTTATTATTACGAATATTATTTCTTGCTTTTTAGAGGTAGGTTTTTTGAAGTCGGTTTTTTGTTTTTTTTTTAAACAATTTTTTTAAGTATAAAAACCGGCCAAGTGCGAGTCAGACTCGCGCAAGAAGGGTTCCGTACCAAAATCGGCAAAAAAATCGGGCTGCACTCCGGGAGTACCGGCAGAAGTGAAAACTTGAATATTAACGTTGTGCATTGTTGATATTTTGGAATGGTTAGGGAATAATTTTGCACGAATTGCCGTCTTACGAATTTACTCTGCATTTGATTTTACGAATACCGAACAGTATTGTAGCAAGGTCTTATTCATAGTTTGACAGAAAATCTAGAGTTTTGAGATTGAATTAAAAAATTAGCGCGTTGCTATGGTGAATTGGTGACTCAAGTGTTTACGCCTTGAAATGACGCGCCGCCATTTTCACCGCGCCCCGTAGAAAGAGAGAGGGATACTTCCGCCGCCGGCTGTCTACTCCCCATCCGTCACATATCCGTCTTACAAATTTTCGATCAGGGTCACGTGATTCTTACTGACGCGAGTTTAGCATTTTTCCCCATTACAATAACCGTACAACGCCGCTAAAGAAGTTTTCACTTCAAAAATCACGTTTGTTGTATGGGAGCCCCCATGAAATATTTATTTTTTTATGTTTTAAGTATTTGTTGTTGTAGTAACAACAGAAATACATCGTCTGTGAAAATTTCAACTGTCTAGCTATTACGGTTCATGAGATACATCCTGGTGACAGATAGACAGACAGACGGACAGCGGAGTCTTAGTAATAGGGTCCCGTTTTTACCCTTTGGGTACGGAACCCTAAAAAGTAGAAGAATGTAGCTTTCTAACGATATATCAATCGGGCCAAAAATACTTCACAGTTAGGAATTATGTTTTTTTTTATCTTTGAAACGCTATATATCTAGAAACTACGTTTTTTGAGTTATGACTATGTTGATTGTCATGTGCGTAAAGTTGAAAATTCGACCCCAAGCAAAAAGATCTAAAGATATTTCAATGCTTTTTGATGCTTTTTTTTGAGTTGGCGGCGTCCACTTGGGGCAATGTGCGAAGATATTACTATGTGGAACTGAACAGAAATTAATTGATAAGCTAAACTAATTGTTCTCAACAGACTCTCGGCAAAATCGGCCGCGTGCAGCAGATATATCATGATAATGATCTGAAAGTGGAAGTGTGCAACACGTCGTGGACGTACAACCCTAACGCCGTCACAAAAGTAGCCTCTTCAGATGGTAGCATTCCGGGAAACTCGTCAGGTAAAACTGGTTTTGGTTTTTTTATAATATAATATAATGGCGCTATAGAGAAGAGGCCTATACCCAGCAGTGGGTTGATGTGGGCTGAATATGATGATGATGATAATATAATTTGCATTGTACAAATTCAGTATTTGTTTCAACCACTACTGAACTACCATTCAACATTTCTGTCAAAAATGTTAACATATTGATAACTTAAATGTACCATGGGCAACAGCGTCGCTTAACCACTGCTAAGGTTAAAATCGCTTGCACGCCGCGCCCGCTGTCACATACGTTTAGTTCGTGCAGGGGCGATACGCGCGCACACGAATTTTGTTGCAAACTGGTTAAGCGACGCTGTTGCCCATAGTACCTCCCGATATGTACAGTCGAGTACAAAGAGGTGTATGTATACCCCCTAGAGTTAGAAAGTTAGAGTGACAAATACATGTACCCATTTAAATAAGTGTACATAATTCATTACAAATTATTGTGCACATGATTTATGACGGATATATGTATTCACTTAATGTGCCAAATTAATGTATACAGCAAGATGGACACTGTAATGTGGACGCTCTGGGACAAATTAAGGTATTCAGACTTTGTTACAAAAATATGTATACAAGCCATCATTCTAATTTCAAATTTCAGAAATTCTGTCATAACCATTGAATACTCTTTGGATGGTATAATTTAGGTATTTTTTGTTTTATGAGAGAACTCCTTCTTTTAGGGCAATCGCGCACTCACTCGGTTTTGGTTCGAATCCGGTAAGTGAAGGGATGGCCGCAAAAGAAGTATGACCACTTCCAACCCGCGCAGATAAAGAATGGGATTGAAAATGGCGCCTCACCGGATTATATATTCTGTGCACCTACTCACCGCACTTACCACAACGAGAGTGAGTGAGAGATCGATATGTGTGCCGTTCAGTATGCGAACGAGAAGTGAATATGAACGACGACATTTCTAATCCCAATTTATCTGCGCTGGTTGTTTGGGATAGTGATCATTGTTCTTTTGCGGCCATCTTTTCACGTACCGAATTCGAACCGAAACCGAGTGAGTGCGCTATCGCCCTTACGAGTCGTCGGCTGAAAAATAAGGTAAATAAGTGGCAAAAATCTTTGACAAACAAATGACACGCCAATTACGTCATGCACGAAATGAAGGGGAAAACAACTATTCCTGCACTATTCTAAAATTTGAAAATAGAATATCAGACCTGTCTACATATCTTTGTAACCAAAGACGAACACATTAATTTGTTTCAGAGCGTACACATAACAGTGTAATTTTAACTGTACACATAAATTTCGTACATTTACATGAAACATAAATAGGAGCGTTTTACCTACCATTAAAACGCATATTGTGTCTGAAGCCTTATTCGAAGCCTTGGTAAACAGATTGAGAATAGCGAAGCCTTTCCGTTTCCCGTTCAGCATCATTATTATAGGTCTATCTTACCGAATTACGTCACATCCGCATCCGTGCGACGTCATACCTCACTCCACTTTGTTCACCAGGCGGCCATGCTAGTTTCAGCGCTCATTGCAGTCTCAAAATCTGAAAAATACTTCACAACTAATTAGCATTAAATGCATACCAGGCAGCCCTTGAAGGTAGGCTTCGAATAAGGCTTCAGACACAATATGCGTTTTAATGGTAGGTAAAACGCTCCTATTGTGTCCTATTCGCCGTTATTCGAAGCCTTGGTAAACAGATTGAGACATTGTTTGTTATCGCCTGGTGAACAGGGACAGGACGCCAATGTGACACTTTAAATCATAAATAGTTTATTTCTCTTAAAATTTATTTTAATTTAGATCAAAAGAAATCTTTCTTTAAATTAGTAAAGGGAAGAAAAAAAAAATACAAAAACATAACAATTAAAACTAAAATAAAGACAATTGACAAATCAGATCAGCTTTAAATAAATTCTCATAAATTTTTACTTGCGTAATTATTTAACATAAATTATTTACCTCATAATATTTTAGTCGTGTTATCGTTCAATATACTGGCTGACAGTGCATCTCTGCTTAAGTCGCGTCGATCGCCTACTTCAAAATTATCTGGGACAAGACAACGTTTTCTTCGCAGATTCTTTTATTACAAATGTGGTGTCGGTTGCTGCACAATTAACTCACTTAAAATACAAACCTTACGAAATCCTTGAGCTATTGCTCTGCAAAAAAAAACAATCTTGATAAAATCCCTAACTGGATTTGGATATCATAATAAAATAACTGTTTGTGAACGCGTTCACAAAGTTATTACTTTTATATCAAATACTTGATTAAATTAATTTAATCGTAAACTGCGAACTGGACTCAATAAATACCTACCCAAAAATAAACGTTATACGACTGACTTAAGCCAAGGGCAGGCTAACCACCTTCGGTGTTACCCACTTAGGCCGACTAGCTAGCTAGAGTGTCTGTGTGCGCCACTGTCTGCGACACCTTGTTGTGTCGCGTCCGACATAAACTTTAATAGTGGGCGGAACAAGCACTAATGTCAGAAGTTAGTGTTATATAAATTGCTATAGAATGTTAATTAACATTGACAAGTCCATTTGAATTTTTACAGTTAATAAAACATTTAGTATTCGATTGGTCAGCACACAGCAGCTGTGTTAGCCCAAAACAAACACAAAAAAAAAGGTAAGTATGTAGATACTTATTTAGGTAAGTACTACCACTAAATTTAACTGTAACATTTTTAATTATCATCGCAAAATTAAATGACATCTTAACATTGGGAATTAAAATACAAGGTATAGACTAACTATTATAGTATAATAGATAAAATCAAAAGATGTATTAAAAGAACAAAACATATACAGTACAGCATACCAAATAAAGAAACATGACTTTAATTATTCCAACATGTATTTACTTTCTATAGACAAAGTTTCGTCTTTTATAGATAAAGGTAAGTACATAAAATATTTTCTTTTTATCAATCTATAAAATAAATATTAAAAAAAAATCAAGATTCTACATGCCATGGTTTCTATGGCCATCGGAAAAGCTGCACGCAGCATAAACTTAATACTTATATAACATTTGTTTTGAACTTGAATTCCTAACAATATAGCAAAAATGTTGCATATCAACAATAATAGTAATAATAATAACAATGAATATACTTGCATTTCATTATTCAAATAAAATCACATAAATATTTTGGAATCATCCACCGAAAAGATTATCTCAGTTATCTAATGAATCAAATATCATCACCCGGATAAATAAACAAGAACCGGGTGCCAGTGCTTCCCCATGGTAGGTAAGCTTTGATTAGGAAAGTATATTTAAGTAACTTATTCGCAGACACCAACCAATATAAAATCAGAGCGACAGTGTTTACAACAACTGACTAATGTCAGAGTGCTTAGGTATATTATTTTAAAGTTAATTCCAGAATATGGTACATGTTATGGTAGCTAATTAGAAGTATTTTCATATTCTACTGAAATATTCAACAAGTACTTAAGTAAGTATATAACAAAATGTTAACTTGTTATCTACAACGTGCTAAGATTATAATCGAAATATAGAATTATTCAATCGAGGTCTGAGTAAAATCGAGATTCCCCACAAATTTAATAAGCTTTACATCACACCAAAATGTGATTATTTAAATTCATATCTATTAATGTACACAACGACGTGGTCGAAGTACAATAAAAACTAGCACTTATGTATTTATTTATGTACGTACATACACATTACACGCCCCCGGCACTTTGTAATAAAGCCAACATCATCAGACTTAAATCTTCATAAAATTTTAAAATGTAAAACAGGCACAACCCTTGCATTGCAGTGACCACTTAACTAAAACTATCTAGGATATCTGATCTGTCATCGGACTCTTGAGACAATATCAGTCTTCAAAGCGTACAAATGAATATAAAATTTTCAAACAAAACATAAATCTGCGACAGTTATTTTGGCTACAGTGTAGCCAAAAGGGACACAACTGACCTTTTTGGTCACAAAACGGCACAATGAAGCGCGAGCTGAGCGAGCGCATCGAGTGTGCCACGGCAGCGGCCAGTGAAGCACCAGAACGCAACTGTTGGTGAACCTCCTTTGCGACACCCGGACTTTGCACCCGGTTCAATATTTTTAATAAAGAAACATTTTAAATAACAGGAAATTATATTGAATGAAATATTTCAATCTTAATAACTTGTTTTAACAGGCCCACGGTTTAAAAAAAAAATACTATTAATAAATAACTCTCCAAAGAAAAATTTCAAAATCCTTCTGGTTGTTCTGTAAGCAGCAACTAATGGTTGTTAGAAACATGTTGCCCACCAGAAGTACGGGAATATTTTGGATGATCCCCTTTTTAAGTTCCTCTCCCTCAGGGATTAAGGACAGTGTTTACACCGAATAATAAAATAAAATAATAAGATAAAATGAGTAAAAATATGTACATATCGACGGTGCGTGGATGGTGCTCATCAAAAGCAACCGAAATAATTTATGTTAAAACATCAATCGACGGTGCTCTGTAGCGACCGGCCGAATTTATGTTAATTATGTTAAAACCATAATAAATGTTTATTGAATGTTAATCTATTTATTCACCTTACATAACTATAGTGACGGTGCCCATCAGAGGGCGACCGAATTAAGTTAAATAGTAAGATACTTAATCAACGGTAACCATTAGGAGTGACCGCCAGAGTTCATATCAAATTATCAATCAACGATGCTTCGAAGCGACCGGATGAATCCATATCAAAATATTGTTACAAATCACACAACTCTTAACATGTGGGGCTTACTACCATAGAGGAAGAAAACAGCATGTTTTAATTACTTATACAAAATTATTTAGATAAAACATTTCATAAACTTGTGTCAACGGTGCCAGGAGCAGCCGATAGACCTTCCCCGGTCCAGTTGCGGAACAAGCTGGAACCGAGGGGTATAATAATAATAGAAAATATCTAATTACTATGATAAACTTTTGAATTGCCTGCAATTAAAAATAGATTTAAATTATCTAAAACAATTACCACAATTAATTTTATTATTATCTAGCTGTACCCGACAAGCGTAATATACCACACATTTATTCAATCAAAGGTTAAAACAATCAAATTACTGGTTTGGAAAGCATAGAAAGCAAATATAAAGCAATCATTTTTATTTGTACACAAGACAAGATTAGTACGCTCATTTTACTGGGAACTGAACCCGGGTCATTTTGCACATTGATAGCGTTTACTGTCGCTGCATCAAATACGCCATCAATTGTTGTAATATTCCGCAATCAAGCCAATATCTGACTGTATAAATGTTTTAATTGAACACCAATATAATTCTTGTTAAAAGTGCCTCGTTACGTATCTATTCAAATTTACAAAGCAGCGGCTTTTCTCAAAAAAAAAAAAAAAAAAATTTTTTTTTTTTTTTTTTGAATACTCGTTCAAACGTCTACGGCTAAACAACATCTCTAAATAAAATAGGGCGCAATGGTTAATCTCAACACTGGTCAAGTTGAACGAATTATGAGTTGAACGAAATGCCACGGAAATAAATGGCCGGACAGCGCCAGGACACAGAATAAACTCAAGCTGTATACACTTTCTCATATTTGAAGAATACAAGGCTCAGCTCACACTCAACGCAATATAGCTTTACCAACAATGAATAGGAATCGTACGAAACATGTTTTCCGTAACGTAAAAATTTTCATAAGCATTAAATTTGTCAAAATTATAACCTTTTCAGCAGATCGCTTAGGCCAAAAGCGAATAACACTCATGAACGGCAATCTTACGAATGTTAGAATTAACAGAAAATATTTTTCAACATATCGTGGGTAGAATCATATCATTATAAAATATGGAAAAATTTCACTGACCTTAGGGCGAGGCGTTAGATTACCTCAATTCAATTCAAATCCTGCGTCGTATTTACTGTAGATCCATGTCCTCACCCTCGTTCTCTGCTACTCCACGAACATGACGACGAAAACGGAGACGACACAGAGTCGGACCCAACTAACACTGATTTTACGTATGGTTTTCAAACTACGCACACTCATTTTATATAGCCGAAAATAAATCGTAAGATGTTACTTTTCAACAAAAATATGTAATATAAAATCTAAATTTGAATTAAGAATTTCGCGAACGCTAACAGCGTTTGACCTACTTTAGAAAACTTTAAAATTCGAACGCTAACAGCGTTTGACCTACTTAGGAAAATTTTTAAATTTCGAACGCTAACAGCGTTTGACTAGATGTGAACGGTTGCGAAAAAAGGACGCCAATGAGCGCTGAAACTAGCATGGCCGCCTGGTGAACAAAGTGGAGTGAGGTATGACGTCGCACGGATGCGGATGTGACGTAATTCGGTAAGATAGACCTATAATAATGATGCTGAACGGGAAACGGAAAGGCTTCGCTATTCTCAATCTGTTTACCAAGGCTTCGAATAACGGCGAATAGGACACAATCTGGCATATATTATGTTTACAAGTATTTGTAACAAACAATGTTAACATCAGCAATGGATACATATTTTAGTAACTTTCAAATGTATACATATCTTTGTACTCGACTGTACGTATTATGTGAGATTCAAAGTGATTGATTTCTCTCTCGAAGACTATTATATAATATAACATTCCTTTTACCTATTGTGTATAACACAGTAAAACATGATTACAATTCATGCATGAGAATCTTATTGCGATGTGATTTTAGGAGAGCGTCTCTCAGCTCTATTGAAGAAACTGTTTGAATCTCATGTGACTGGGGACGCTAATGAGGAGCTCGTGAAGGCGGCAGCTAATGGCGACGCGGCGCGCTGCGCGGAGATTCTCGCGCGGGCTGACGGCGCGCACGCAGACGTTAATGGCGTCTACGGCGGACACACTGCGCTACAGGTAGGCAGACGTCTAACTAGTGATTACTCATGTGCCTGGGGACGCTAACAAGGAGGTAGTGAAGGCGGCGGCCAATGGACACGTGGCGCGCTGCGCGGAGATACTCGCGCGGGCTGACGGCGCGCACGCAGACGTTAATGGCGTCTACGGCGGACACACTGCGCTACAGGTAGGCAGACGTCTAACTAGTGATTACTCATGTGCCTGGGGACGCTAACAAGGAGGTAGTGAAGGCGGCGGCCAATGGACACGTGGCGCGCTGCGCGGAGATACTCGCGCGGGCTGACGGCGCGCACGCAGACGTTAATGGCGTCTACGGCGGACACACTGCGCTACAGGTAGGCAGACGTCTAACTAGTGATTACTCATGTGCCTGGGGACGCTAACAAGGAGGTAGTGAAGGCGGCGGCCAATGGACACGTGGCGCGCTGCGCGGAGATACTCGCGCGGGCTGACGGCGCGCACGCAGACGTTAATGGCGTCTACGGCGGACACACTGCGCTACAGGTAGGCAGACGTCTAACTAGTGATTACTCATGTGCCTGGGGACGCTAACAAGGAGGTAGTGAAGGCGGCGGCCAATGGACACGTGGCGCGCTGCGCGGAGATACTCGCGCGGGCTGACGGCGCGCACGCAGACGTTAATGGCGTCTACGGCGGACACACTGCGCTACAGGTAGGCAGACGTCTAACTAGTGATTACTCATGTGCCTGGGGACGCTAACAAGGAGGTAGTGAAGGCGGCGGCCAATGGACACGTGGCGCGCTGCGCGGAGATACTCGCGCGGGCTGACGGCGCGCACGCAGACGTTAATGGCGTCTACGGCGGACACACTGCGCTACAGGTAGGCAGTCGTCTAACCACAGAATAACTAATAGTACAAGTACAGAAGCAGCACTCGGCAAAGTCATTTAAATAAATAGCGACTTTATCTCGGACACAATAAAGTGCAATTCAGGTCGCGCAGTTCACCTAGTAGTTGCCTCCCTTTCTATCGCGTGCTCTTACCTTTTACCGCGCAACGTTAGGGTTGTCTTCTTTTAAATGAACTGCGTAGCATATATCATAATGTGATAAACGACAATTGTTTATTGGTTTTTTGATTTTGACATCCATACACGGCCCCTTCAGCCGTGTATGATACTTCGGCAGAGGGGAGCGCTTCGTATAGTTTCTCTTTCTGGTACAGAAGCGCGTTTTACTCTAAGGTGCCAGTGCATTGATATCAAAAGAGGTGATATATCAATGCAGATGACATGCTTATCAGTTACATACGAGGAAATATTAAGTACTCACTTGTAATTATTTGATATTTTCCTGAGCTGATACTCGGTTACATAAAACGAAAAATCCCTATCACTTGGATACCAGTATCCTACGACGATCATTTTTTCTTCGTATGATACTGGTTACCAAATTTTGGTATCATACACGGCCGAAGGGTACACGGCACAGTAATGTTGATTCGACATTGTTACTATTATAAAGAGGCAAAATCTACGCAGGGCATAAGATGCCGCGCGACTAAGCAGGCGGGCGTGTGGCGGCCCTCTGCTCACTTATTCGTTCGAACGAACGGCTAGCGGTAGGTGCTTATCGCGCGATCTTGAGCGAGTGAAGGAGGTCTGGCTAGTGATTACTCATGTACCTGGGAACGCTAACGTCCTCGTTAGCGTCCCCGCTAGTGAAGGTGACGGCCAATGGCGACGCGGCGCGCTGCGTATCCGTGGCGTTAATGGCGTTTGTGGTGGACACACCGCGCTACTTACTGCTGGGCTGTCTATGTTGTATTATATGTTTGAGGCCGCCTACGCACCGACGCCTCTATACATGCAGGCGACTGCCTAGCATGTATCGTAGGTTTTTTTTTATTTATTTGTTCATAACATAACAATTATAGAAGTTAAAAACTAGACGCGCTTAAAACCTAATTGAGGTTTATACTCGCACGAATGAGTCGTAAAACAGCATTATATGTCATTCATTTGATCCCAGTATATAGTATTTTTTTAATAAATATTTACAGGTCTTGTAGTTCTTTAAGATACTATTTTGCAATGTATGCGGAAGCCTGTTTAATATATTGGGTATTACCATATTCATTATTATATTTAGGTAGAACAAACATTGGTGTACTGTTTAGTTTGCGCAGTTTACTATGCCTAACTTTAGCAGTTAGGGACTCAATGTGATGGTAGTCCTCAAGTACTATTTGATAATTAATTTTATTGTAAGCTGACATAATTCTGCAGTGCTTCAACAACCCTATTTCATTTTCTTTATATTTTTTTTTTAAATATTTTGGGATAATTGTTTTAAGTATGCTTAGTTGAAGTTTGTATATTAAGTCAATGTTATTTTTATATGTTCGACCATAGCTACTGAGTCCATAACCTATTATTGATTCACCTAATGATAAGTACAACATTCTTAGTATATTGTAAGGTAATTTAAAGTTAAGGATAGAAAATTTAGCACAAAGTGATCTTAATTTGTTACATATGAATTCTACATGAGGTCTCCAATTAAGATGTTTATCAATGATAAGGCCCAGATAAGTATGCTGACTTACTATTTCAAATTTTTCACAGCTACATGAGACTGGCTGGTCATGCAAACATTGGTGGCTATGTGATATTACAGTTGGATCAGTAAGACATTTTATGTAGGGTGATCTTATATGCAAAAGTTTTGTTTTATTGGCATTGATAACAAGACCCATATCGTGCGCCCATTCGCGTAGTAAGTTATAATTGTATTGCATAATTTTCTGCCCCTCACAAATGTCCCTACTGTGCGCAACCAAACATGTGTCATCAGCAAATTGGTACACGGAGCCGTTTTGGAAGAGATTGCAC
This sequence comes from Agriphila geniculea, assembly GCA_943789525.1. Lineage (NCBI taxonomy): Eukaryota > Metazoa > Arthropoda > Insecta > Lepidoptera > Crambidae > Agriphila > Agriphila geniculea. The sequence goes on along the minus strand of OX038873.1, from coordinate 10,506,610 downwards.
ATGTCGTTAACGTAGACCAGATATTCAGTAGGTCCCAGGATTGAACCCTGGGCCGTGCCCTGTTCTGTGGGAATAGGATCACTGGTGTCCCCATTTACACTGACTAATGTATGTCTATTTTTATGATAATCTCGAAACCATTCCAACATTGGGCCTCGCACACCAATCTGCTGCAACTTAGAAAAAAGCATACTATAATTTAAAACATCAAATGCCTTACTGAAGTCAATGAAGACAACCAGCACCTGATGGCGAGATGATGAAGACAACCAGCACCTGAGGTGCGAGGCTTATAACCAAAGACCATGAAAGCGAGGCTCCTATCCTAGCGACCCACCTTCCAGTGCGGTCACCATGTATCCTAGATGTATCTAGCTAGGCGCTAAACATAGTCACCTGTCGGTGCGTAGGCGGCCCTAATGATACATGTATTTTTTAAAGATAATTTATTTACACCCTGTATAAGGAAAACTCGATTAACAGTAATTTTATGTTGTCTTAACAATCATTTATCATCCTTAGGCGGCAGCGCAAAACGGACACGTCGAAGTGATCCGCACGCTAGTAGAAGTCGGCGCGGAAGCGGACGCGGAGGACCGCGACGGCGACCGCGCGGCGCACCACGCGGCGTTTGGCGACGAGCCCGCGGCGCTGCGGGCGCTGGCCGCCGCCGGCGCCGACCTCAACGCGCGCAACCGCCGCCGCCAGACGCCGCTGCACATCGCCGTCAACAAGGGGCACCTGGGCGTCGTGCGCACGCTGCTGCAACTCGCCGTGCATCCTAGCTTGCAGGTCAGTCTATTAGCAGGGGCCAACCTCATCGCGCGCAACCGCCGCCGCCAGACGCCGCTGCACATCGCCGTCAACAAGGGGCACCTGGGCGTCGTGCGCACGCTGCTGCAACTCGCCGTGCATCCTAGCTTGCAGGTCAGTCTATTAGCAGGGGCCAACCTCATCGCGCGCAACCGCCGCCGCCAGACGCCGCTGCACATCGCCGTCAACAAGGGGCACCTGGGCGTCGTGCGCACGCTGCTGCAACTCGCCGTGCATCCTAGCTTGCAGGTCAGTCTATTAGCAGGGGCCAACCTCATCGCGCGCAACCGCCGCCGCCAGACGCCGCTGCACATCGCCGTCAACAAGGGGCACCTGGGCGTCGTGCGCACGCTGCTGCAACTCGCCGTGCATCCTAGCTTGCAGGTCAGTCTATTAGCAGGGGCCAACCTCATCGCGCGCAACCGCCGCCGCCAGACGCCGCTGCACATCGCCGTCAACAAGGGGCACCTGGGCGTCGTGCGCACGCTGCTGCAACTCGCCGTGCATCCTAGCTTGCAGGTCAGTCTATTAGCAGGGGCCGACCTCAACGCGCGCAACCGCCGCCGCCAGACGCCGCTGCACATCGCCGTCAACAAGGGGCACCTGGGCGTCGTGCGCACGCTGCTGCAACTCGCCGTGCATCCTAGCTTGCAGGTCAGTCTATTAGCAGGGGCCGACCTCAACGCGCGCAACCGCCGCCGCCAGACGCCGCTGCACATCGCCGTCAACAAGGGGCACCTGGGCGTCGTGCGCACGCTGCTGCAACTCGCCGTGCATCCTAGCTTGCAGGTCAGTCTATTAGCAGGGGCCAACCTCATCGCGCGCAACCGCCGCCGCCAGACGCCGCTGCACATCGCCGTCAACAAGGGGCACCTGGGCGTCGTGCGCACGCTGCTGCAACTCGCCGTGCATCCTAGCTTGCAGGTCAGTCTATTAGCAGGGGCCGACCTCAACGCGCGCAACCGCCGCCGCCAGACGCCGCTGCACATCGCCGTCAACAAGGGGCACCTGGGCGTCGTGCGCACGCTGCTGCAACTCGCCGTGCATCCTAGCTTGCAGGTCAGTCTATTAGCAGGGGCCGACCTCAACGCGCGCAACCGCCGCCGCCAGACGCCTCTTGCTAAGAAATTTCTATACAATTTTCAAACCTGCTTACAAAATTTCACGAGAATCGGTTGAGAAATGCGACCTGTAGAGGAAAATAGACAGCACTGGAAAGCCGGACTGAAATGTTTTTTTTTAACATTTCTCCGTCATTTTGAAAAATTTCAAAAAAACTGGTGCATGGCGTGACAAAAACAATCTATATTATTTTCAAACCTGCTCACAAAATTTCACGATTATCGGTTGAGAAATGCGATCTGTAGAGGAGAACAAACAGCGCTGGAAAATCGGACTGAAATAGGTTTTTTTAACATATCTCCGCCATTTTGAAAATTTTCGAAAAACTGGCTTGACAAAAAAATTCTGTATAATTTTCAAACCTGCTCACAAAATTTCACGAGAATCGGTTGAGAAATGCGACCTGGGCATTGGGCAAAATAGGGCATTTTTGAATCGCTCGAAGCCAGTCGAGTGCTCGTTTCTACTGATTTTCGTTCGACATCTCACTGTTTTGAGTCATATGTCGAACGAAAATCAGTAGAAACGAGCGCTCGACTGGATTCGAGCGATTTAAAAACCTCCTTCAAAAAACTTGAAAATAATCTAACAAAAAACAGTTTCAAAAATAAATAAATGGCTCTAAAAAGCAAGAAATAAAATATTGAAATCTGCATAATAATTAACTCGAAAGTTTGTATGCATATCTTATATTAAACAACGCCTTTTGAAGTCGGGTGGGGGTGGGGGGGGGGGGGGGGGGGGAACGAAGGATATTTTTTATCTAAACTAATATATCTAAACTTTAATCATGGGTTTAAACCCCACCCGACTTCATAAGACGTTGTTTAATATAAGATATGCATACAAACTTTCGAGTTAATTATTATGCAGATTTCAATATTTTATTTCTTGCTTTTTAGAGCCATTTATTTATTTTTGAAACTGTTTTTTGTTAGATTATTTTCAAGTTTTTTGAAGGAGGTTTTGTTTTTATTAAAAACTTTTTTATTTTAAACTTTTTTGAAGTAAGTATATTTGGTGATGATATTATCTAAGTTACAATAGCCTTATTTCAACGGCTCATCACCTTTTACATAGTACTGCTTTTATTGTTGAGGGGCGTTTATTGTTGAGGAGTTTTCCTGGTACTTCACTATCAGCTCCACTTCACCATATGAATTATGATGAGCATAAATAGCCTAGCAACCATATTAAAGTAATCGTATCGTACCAGTGAACTACTTAGTATTGAATAGTTCCGATGATCATCTATGCTGGTCTTCATCATCAGTTCTATTTCACCGAAATGGTACTTTTCGAAAGCAAATGCACAAGTTACTTAAGAAAATACTAAAATCACTATAGATGTGCCTTTAATATTCGAAGAGTTCCCTCGATTTCTCCAGGATCCCATCATCAGATCCTGATTTCATGACAATGGGACCAACTTGGAAGTATATACTTTTAAACAAAAAAAGAATTTTTCAAATCGGTCCAGCCGTCTTCGAGTAATCGAGTAACATACATAAAAAAAAAAAAAAAAAAAGATTCCGACGAATTGAGAACCTCCTCCTTTTTTTGAAGTCGGTTAAAAATAGGGCCCCTGTAGGTGAGAACAGACAGCCGGACATACGAAAGAATTTTTGCCCAAGCTGAAGCAGAGACGCTTCGCTCGCACTTCGTGCTCGCTCGGTCAATAATGAATGGGATATTTTTAATTGGGTGACTGGAAATAATAAGGCGACTATTAATGGGATACTTCAATACTAAACGTGGCAGCGGTTTATTTTGTTTGCGACAAAAAACGACCTAACGGGCGACAAAATGTGGATTACAAAACACGTAAAACGAGCAACTACTTGTGGGAGATATATAGTTTAAGTTAACAGTGAAAATTCTAAATCCGTGACAAAAATACTGAGTGTGCAATTATTATACCAAGCAGGTAACTAAGTTTTCAACACACTTGCTCGTAAAGTGAGCCCTAATACATCGCTTTTAGGGCCATAAACCGAGCTATAACAAACGCGTGCAATAATATATAAAACACTAGGTTGTTATAGAATTATCCCTACAAAGTTAAATTAGTACCTTACTGCAAGTTCTATGCGAGTAAACAGAGCATTCCCAATTTAACTGGGTTATACAGTTATTTTTTTAGTAACAACAAAGGGGTTTTATGCCGTTGAAAGTTCATATTCATTTTTAAAATAAATAAATGTGTAAGTCTTTAATTAAGTCAAAAAAATATTTATTATTATAAAATTATTCATAATTCATAATATTTTGTTTTAAAATATTAAAATATTTGCATTTTATCACTTAAAATTATAGTTTTGAAATAGGCTGTACGCTCACTCACCCCTTTGTTCGCAAAGTATTCTTGCATTGGGCGTGTGAAAAAAACAAAAAAAAACTTACGCGCCTTTTCCCATAATTGTCATATTTTGTTTTTGTCGTATTTGTTGCTGTGTGGTAAATTACTTTGTATTTTCCTCGCAAATGTGTTGAAAAACGTCGTATGAAACTCGTGAGCTTTTACTCATTGCACACTCGGCTGAGTTACGCCCTCGCCTGCGGCTCGGGCTGCAACCCACAGCTTTGTGTGCAATGACCAACCTTAGCTAACTTGTCTCATAATGTACTAATATAACTAACTGACTGCCCAATATGGTATTTTAGTCATCTCGATTAGGTTAATAGTCGCCTTTTTTGAATAAAATATATGCCTTTTTTTTGTGTCCCCTTAGGTTGTCGCCCAAATAGATATTTGGTCGCTTATTAATTAAAGTACTGCCCGTTCTGAATAACTAGTTACTCAATTTGTATTTTCAAGTCACACATTTTCAATATTCGTAGGCCCTCAGTCCGTCGCCCACTTTGTATTTCAGTATTTTTGATACCCAAAATGTGAATTTATTTCTTACTCGATTAAATACTACCCATAATGAATCAATCATTTGAAAATGAGTTTTGTAGCTAGCGTGCCTTTGACCGCCATCGTACATATCTCCCGTAGAACTATTAATTTTCTAAAATGAAAGGAAGGATCCTTTGTTCAGCTCAGTCTATAATTCAATGCCTGACCAATTTTCATTCAGCCGTTACGACGTGATTCAGTACCGCACAAGTCGTTATATCTGTTACCTACCGGCAATATATATAATCCGGTATTGTATACAATACCTAGGTAATGTATTGAGTACCTAAAACATTCAGGTAATTTATGAAATTTTATTGAAGTGAGTTGAATCACTTTTAATTTATAGATACGGACATACTCGTATCGTACTCTCAGCTGAGCTTGAGCTGTTAACTTTTTTGAATTTGAACATTTATGAAATTAGGTACATTCGCAAAGGATCCAGCCGACCCAGCTAAAGTCATAAAAAGTCGTTTGACCGTCAAACGCCCCTATTGTGTATTCTATGTCTAGCTTCGCAATAGCGTCTTGTCTGTAATGCAAATTAATATAAGCCTCGTACTAAGTTACGTAACATATTCAATTACTGATACTAAATTATCATACTTTCGTAGTTAAACGAGGGAACACTTGAACTGTCGGTCGGGGAAGTAGCAACTGCGGTGTTTGTTCAGACGTTGTCTTGGAGCACCGAGAGAAATAGCGACTTGCTAGTTACGAAACTTACTATTCTGTTTCCACAACTTGTTAATTTAACGAGCTAACGATTGATTTCTTCAAATGATACATTTTCTTTATGTTTAAACGAGATCCAATTTGTGTTTATCTCTACTGAATAACACAGTAAGTAAACAGTTTTACAAACAATCTTGGGAATGCTTATTTCAGTGTTGCGTCGTACATAAATATTTAAGTTACCCGATGGAGACTGCCGAGGTATTTCCGGGGTCGGTGTCTCTTGGACTTTTAATCTAGACGAGTCGGGTTACAGTCGGTAATGAGTGTAGCGTCGCTCTCAGACATGCGGTCGCCATAATTGCCAAACTTTACTGAAACCCAAGTCACCCGCACTCCTCCACTTGTCGCGTGCCATTGTTCTCATGGTAACGCGTGTGTTAGATGCTTGTACTTCAAGCTGCTTATAAGTCGACACCAGATTAAGCACTAATTTATTGCAGAAACTAATCCTTAGTTCGTCTGAGTATCGATGAAGAATCAATATCAAAGATTCGACCAATAGTCTAGTTGATCATCATCTTAGACTTCGACTATAAATAATGTAATGTAAATATTAACGTCGCATTGAAATCTTTTTGTAGTACCGTAATGGAAAAATACCTAAGTTTGTCGCGCATAGAATTACGTTTAGCTTATTGTTTATTCAGCGCCAATTTACTTTCAAAAACTATGATTTAATGAAATAATCCCGGAGCGCTAGGAGCATATTGAAGCGCAATTGGGCGTAAAGCTATTTAAATCTGAATAGGGCATTGTGAAGGCGCGTCACCTTGATTCAGACGGCGTCTCGTCCTTAATAAAGTTAGAGTGCCGTCGGCTGCGGACACCCGCCGCCCACCGCTGCCTCCGGCGCCTCGCCGAATCATCTTCAGCACTAAATGCTCGCCCCAATCCTCTTTACACACCGCTACTCAGCGTGTGTGCAATGAACCAATCTATTTGAACCAGACACAAAGAAATGTACTGCTTTTGATGGTGATACCCTGACAAGATATGTGCTAGCTCCATATAAAGTTCGGAAAAATGCTGATGTGGCGTTTCGTTTAATCCAGCACAGAAGACCACGTCACAGAGATTTCTCTTCCTTTAGTGCACTTAATAGTTTTCTGATGGTGGTACAAATATATTTAAAATTGAATGAGGTAAATAAAACTTAACTAAGTAAATATTTTTATCACCATAGCGAAACCATACATTGATTAATTAATTAATAATAAAGAGGAATAGAATGATCCAAATGCGGTTATTAATAGAAATATACAAATATTGTAAATTCATAATCTACTCGTTACTAAGATACCATTTCCTATGAGGAAACACTAAGTTAGTAGTTGGTATTACACTCGTGTTGTCAGCTATAACGGATGGCCAAACCATAATTGAATTTCCTTCTGTCGAAGTTACATATTGTGTAGATTTGTTATGTAGCTAATATTCGTCGTATCTACGCTGTTTCACAAAGCGCCGCGTCAGTGTGGATGGAAACGAAGTCTCGAGTCAGCAGAGCCGCTGTTACGAAAATATCGGGTGGGCGTGTTGCAAATCGAACGGAATACATGATGAGAGAATTCAAGACCTTTACACCATAGTATATATAAACGTATACTAAAACGGAACGCGTTACGGAAAGTTTTTGCCTTTGAATAATCTTTGACTTGTGTTTTATTTTAATCAATGAAAGCACTTCACTTTTTTACTGTTAAATAATCAAATGAAGTATAATAAAAGATATGAATCTTATAAATTATGAAGTGCTTCAGCTCGGAAACGATGCGCCTTACAGTCAATATTGTTGGAGTCCCCATTAAAATCTAATTTGCTTCAAACTTTACGGCGCCACTTTCTGTGCGAAGCTTTTCTTTTTCATCGCCACTTTTTGCATGAGATATTGTTTTAAGTTTCATTCTTTCATTAAATGGATTTATATTCGAGTACACACATTTTTATTTTCTTTTTAGCGGTTGTTCACTGGGATTTTAAATCAATTCTTTCTCTTGGTTGTATATTTTCACAATGAAATAAGACAGGGTAGATAGTTTTTTATACATAATAACATTACATACATTGAGTATTACACGACATCACATACGTAGATCAGATCGTTTTTATGAAAATAAAATATGAGAAAATTAACGACGGTACCTTCCGTTAAGCGAACATTGACCCGAAACAAATTGAGACCTAACAAATTAAAATGATAATAATTTAAATAATATTGGCAGCTGTACTGAAATACTTGTAATGCGTTAGTACAAGCTTGGCAGTGCGTCCGTTCACCGCAAACGGAAATTCACAGCCCTTCCATTTCTGGTTATGCGCCGATTTATATTCTGCGCCCACTCGCCGCCTGAGAAATCTCATGTTGGAGGTGCTCTTTCAATTTGAATCGGAACACTCGGATCGGGGAATAATGTATTTCGCTATCGACCCTCCGCTCGGAACGGATCCTCCTGTTTATCGCCGCTTTCATTTATTCGGGCGTCGTCGCGCCTTTATTTTTTCAACACAAACTCGGTGTCGCGCTGTTTATACGACGCGCGATACTATTAGCAGGGTCTTTGTTTGAGACGCAGCCAGATTGCGTTGCTCCTGGCTAGAGGATAATTGAATTGTCACAATACATTACCGCGTTTGTCCCTCAAAAACTTTGTTGTGCTTCCCGAGTCAGAAATATAATCTCTGACGAATATTTCGTGAGAGATAGAAATCATGGAGCCCGTTATGCGGTTTTATGTATGGACATAGAGGGATCGGTTGTGTCAGGTGTTGCGGTTACTGATACTGTCACTCGTGCGGTGACCGACCACGCATCGGGCGGACTAATCGTGACAATTAATTATCCAAATGCCCATTAATACCATTAGCCTTATAAATATTAGGGGTTTAAGTATGAAATTGCCGTTTTGTATGGAGAATTTTAAAGGATTTGCATTTTCCATACTAAAAACATTGTCTTAATTTCTTTAACAACCATGAACCCTAATGTTTTAAATCTTTTATGCACAAATATTAAAACACTCGGCTAACTAATAAAGGAGTCACTTTCAAGAGACTTTTTTTAACGTTCAGAAAAAAAATCTGAAATATTTTTATTGCTGATAGTGGGTCTTTATGATCATAATTCGAAATAATAACAAGTAATCGAAGCATCTTTAAGGCTGTAGAGTCGCATCACGTTCCATTTTTAAATTTTCAATACAAATGATCAAAACAACTCTGCGCGAGCCGTAATGAGGGCGAACTTTGAAAATTCCTATTAAATTATTAAATAGATATAAGTATATACAAAACACGCAATACATTAGACAAATACCTCATTATTCCTAAGAAAAATAATTTAAAAAATAAAAAATAACCTAAAAAAATTACTTTAGATTCTGTAAATACCAGTAAAAAAACATAACAAGGTGTACCAATTTGAGCATTTTTTAATATTTTATTTCTCTGTGATTAAAAGCATTTTTTTAAATTTTCTCTATATAGGGAACTCCTAGACAGTACAAATAATAAGTGAAAAACTAAATATGAGTCGTATTCTTATTTGTTACAGCTGAAACGTTTTTGAAAAATACCTCTGACAAGCAAATTTGAAATTCCACTTGAACAGATTGTCTTCGTTTTAAAATACCTGACAATTTATTATGTTTTTAGGGTTCCGTACCAAAATGGTAAAAAAGGAACCCTTATGGTGTGACTCAGTCTGTCTGTCTGTCTGTCTGTCACAGATGGATATCTCGAGAACTACTAATGGTATCAACTTGAAATTTGGAACAATTTAAGAAGACATTTTGCAAAAAAGAAAGAAATAAAAAAATAATATTTTTTTTACAACAGGGACTGAAAAGGGGTCTTAAAAATGTAAAGTGAGGTAACTAGGGCATGTGGAGTATCATATGAAAGAGCGCTGTTTGCACATTTAAAAAAAAATCGTTTTTCTTAGGCCGCATAGTTTTCGACTTATGATGAAAAATGTAAAAAAAATACCGTCCCCCCCTTATCTCCGAAATTTGCAAAGAGAAAAATCTGAAATAATTCTATGTGATAGTAGTTTATGTAAAGATTACAGGAAAAATAAAACAATGTCTCAATATAACACACTTTTTAGAAATTCAAAAAACAAACAAAAATTCTTTAGTTTCACTACCAGTCAACAGATGGCGCTGTCCTAAGAATGCTGACCTAAGAAAAAAAAATAGTTCCACTATCGGTCAAGAGATGGCGCAACCTAATACTACAATAATAATTGGTGGCTGGTTTTAATATAATTACCTAATATTTGCCGTACGAATAAACGAAGAATAAGTGGAGTGGCTGAAACGTTTTTCAGTCACCATAAGCAGCTGTGGTTAAGATTTGTAAATTAACTGTCCGCCTGTTCGCCCTTCCACCTGTCTGCCGTTAATCCTACTTTTTTAAAGACTGTACTAAAGTAACATATCCAAATATATTTATGATTATACGGATACGGAACCCTCGGTGCGCGAGTCCGAATCGCTCTTGACCGGTTTTATTCTCTCTATACGGCACTAATTTAAGAATTTTGCTTCCTAAAACTAAAGTTTACATCAATAATAATGCTTTCATTCTTTAGATAACTTCATTGGAAAAACACTAATTTCGTTGAAATGCAAGTATACAGCCTTAATATCATAGAAAATATGAGAGCTTCTGTATGTGAGAAAAAAATCGTGAATTTCATACTTAAGCCCCTATTATTTAAGTATTCGTAATGTATAAGAAAAACAGTAAATAATATTGATTTTATTAACACTTTCAGTACCTACCTACTTAAAATTTAATGTTAATCAAGCGAATGTACCTATATAAATATTGTGTTTTATTTTCACTTTTCTGTGGTAGGCATGATGCAACGAAAAAAAAAATTCGGGTTGCACTCCGGGAGTGCCGGCAGAAGAGAAATCTTGAATATTAACGTTGTGCATTTTTGATATTTTAGAATGGTTAGGGAATAACTTTGCACGAATTGCCGTCTTACGAATTTACTCTGCATTTGAATTTACGAATACAGAACAGTATTGTACGAAGCAAGAACCTTATATATGACTCATGAATATAAGGTTCTTGGTACGAAGGTCTTATCCATAGCTTGACAGAAAATCTAGAGTTTTGACATTGAATTAAAAAACCGGCCAAGTGCGAGTCGGACTCGCGCACGAAGGGTTCCGTACCAAAAAACGGCAAAAAAAACACGTTTGTTGTATGGGAGCCCCCTTAAATATTTATTTTATTCTGTTTTTAGTATTTGTTGTTGTAGCGGCAACAGAAATACATCATCTGTAAAAAATTCAGCTGTCTAGCTATCACGGTTCACGAGATACAGCCTGGTGACAGACAGACAGACAGACAGACGGACAGCGGAGGCTTAGTAATAGGGTCCCGTTTTTACCCTTTGGGTACGGAACCCTAAAAATTAGCGCGTTGCTATGGTGACACAAGTGTTTACGTCTTGAAATGAGGCGCCGCCATTTTCGCCGCGCCCCGTAGAAAGAAAGAGAGATACTTCCGCCGCCGGCTGTCTACGCTACATCCGTCTTACGAATTTTCGATCAGGGTCACGTGAGCCTGACTGACGCGAGTTTAACATTTTTTTCTCATTACAAAAAAAGTGTACAACGCCGCTAAAGAAGTTTTCACTTCAAAAACCTATCAATAGAAATGGCAGAAGATATACCGAGTGCAAAATGTGTTTTTAAAGTTCGAAGCCTGTAAGTTTTCTAAAATAATGAACCTGTTTTTATTTTTAGATCAAGTAGCTTCCGTATTACAAGCTCTTAAAACTTGTCGGTTTTCTGAATGGCTATCACTGCGTCTCTTATATTTGCTACACAGCGAGAAAGAGATGTAACTATATCAATTTATAAACCTGGCAAGTTTAAAGAGCCTGTAATACCCGGTAAATATTGTTCCCTACCTTTGTCGCTTAATATAGCTTTTTTCTTAATTGCAGTTATTTTTATAACCTTACATTTCGAAGCCTTAAAATCCTTACAAAGGATGCAAACTTAGGCATTGTTTTGCTATGTCCCGAAACGTTGTTTGAGTTGAACAAAAAACATTACATAAGGCATTCTAAGCTTAGTTCGTAAGTTTGTGTATGTTTAATTTAATATTAAATCTAAAATGTCATCCATTGTTGTTATACCTAATTTGAATTTAATGTACGATAGTCAAAACAAAAAAAAAATACTGTGCGGCGTCCGACAGAATAGAATAACACATAGTACACAGATAACACAGATTAGTCAGTAACACCACTGATGAATTCTATGTTTAAACGCGTTTAATACCTGTGGGTTTAATCTAACATCTAGGTTATCTAACACAGTAGCATTTTCCGACGAAAATGGATCAGCATTGTGATCCAACCCGCCCGTTGCGAGTGGCGTAAACTGTGGTTACATTACATCTTCCCACGGGACGGAAGAGGCTCATGTCCTATACTGGACTGTAATTTGCTGTTATGATAATGATTATGAAAATTAGCCTCTTGTAGTAAACTACAATACTTTTCTTTACTAATTTTTATCTTTAAGATAAAATGTCCACTGTCCTGGGCAGATCCTCAACAAGGTGCGCTGGCATGTACGATGTACGATCGTAGTGGAGAACCTTGGGAGGCCTGTACCCAGCAGTGAGTCTCGTATGGCCGATATGTTATGATACCAGCATAACAATAGGTTCCAACATTAATAGAAGGAGTTTTTGGATTCGTAGTAGGGGCATAAAGTATAGACTACTAGCTTCCGCCCGCGACTCCGTGTGGAATCATTTGGAAAATCCCTAGGGAACTTTAAACCAGGTTAAAAAGTATTATTTGTTTTAATCCAGGTTATACTCAAACTATCTGTGTATCAAATTGCATTGAAATCCGTTCAGCTGTTTTTCTGTGATTAAGTAACAAACATACAAATATCCAAACTTTCACATTTACCATATTATATATATCTAAATGTGGATTATAAAAGTCTTGTACGGGTGGTATGAAAATATAGACGATTCAAAAGTACTTAAAATAATTAAGTTTATTTGAATAAAGCGATTTGACTTTGACTTAAAGATTATAAAGCTATTTTTGCTTCTAGACACGTCATCGTCGTCATTATAATCATCGTGTAAACCTTAGGAATCAAAGGTCGCTTTTGTAGGTTTGTAGGACAATAGAAGAGATGCACTAAACCTAAAAGTTCTACGAAGACTTCAGACGCTACTACAGAGACTAGATTGTCTAATGTAGTATTAATTAATTTATTACATCTTATTCTACGTACTTATATGACCTATAAGCATGTAATTTTGCATTATTTACGAAGTAAGATACGTATCTTGTTTATTTTAGATCTCATTATTTATGCCCAAGTATCCCTTCCCATATCGCAGAGTCTTTTGTGAAAGTGGCTTTTTCTTTACAGAACAATTGTTTTGGTTAAAGTAATCGTTTCCAGGATATATTGGCGGTCGCTGCCTCATCTAGCATTCTAGTCGCGATACGGATATCCTGCGGGCCCTTAACCCGGCCCTATTTCTCCTGTTCCGAGGACTATTTACGTCGTTTTGTTTGATAATCTGCTATTGTTTTGTAGAGCAACGCGGCATCCCTGCGAGAATTATGCTAGCTATCTATTGGGAAACGTGTACAGCGTGCGAATATGTAATGAATAAATAATGCAAACTTGTTTGATATTCGAATGATAGATTCCCGTACTCGTTACCCTTTGTTTATTTTTAAGCCAACAACACGATGTGTTTGTGCTGTTTTCGACATCCTACCAGACAGTTCGATACTGATTTATGACAACGATATATTTTTATAGTCTGATTCCCCTGATAAACTGTCTCACTATGCGACTCTCCGTGCGATCCATGAAGCCGTTTCATTTCCTTTTATATGCCTATTTGTATTCTCTCTTCCTTCGTGGTTAGAGAAATCTCTATATAGAGATGCTCTTTCAATTTGAATGGAAACGGCCGAATTGGGGAAAAATTTATTTGGAAAGTGACTTTTTTTATCCAGTACACTGCCTTGTACGTTTAAACGATTTCCCTTCTGCTGCTTCCCTAGTTTATACTGGCAATTTTACGCTTAAATCTTGTTTTTACCTTGTTGATTAGTAATACTTTGGTTTATCCATTATTATATTTTCATAATACGATAATTTTTGAAATGGTCGCGACTTTGCATTGCCTTGCGGGAAATAGAAAAGTGTACTCATTATGTCTGAAATCTGCTATAATATACGTCGTGTAACTCGAAAGCAATCTCAATTAAGTCAGAGTTGGAACTACAAATGGGTAGTGGTATATAAGGGCATGTGTATAAACCACCGGGGAGCTGCTGACGGCGCGCCAGATGAGCGTGACCAGCGGCGCATTACTGGGCTCGGTTTAGCTCCAGCCTTCCTGTGCATCGACTCAAGCGTCTTATTGAAATCTAATTTTCGTTAATCCTCGGAACGAGCTTGGCAGAGTCAGAGCTATCCATTAAACGTTGACATTGTTGTTGCGTAGGTACTTAATTATATTTCGACTTTTTCGATCTCTTTTATTAAAGTTTCGTACCTACTACCTAATTATAAAATCAATGAGCTAAAAAATGATTTAACTTATTCACTTTTCGTCCTGCACCTATAAACAAATAAAAAGTTACCTTTTTCTGAATTTATTTTCTCGAAAGGAGACCTTCCTCCTGCGGGCGTGTCGGTATTCGGAGTGTTTCGTTATTTTCTCTTCCAAACCATTAATCCGAGGGAAAAGATAAAGGCAATGGAAATATTTATCATTAAATTCTACCTGAAAACATTCAATCGAGCGTTTCGGAGGATAACCATTGTTTGTCTTTACATAATATCGGTGTCAGGTGGGCGAATTGTTTGATTTTATGTTTCATGGCAAATACCTCTTATTCGTTACGTTTGATTCCCGTGGTAATTGAGGAGGAGTCAGATATGTCATGGCGTTGTTGATATGGCGTTGAGTTTGAGTAGCGATCGGTTTAATCTGGTCGCGCGGTTGGCGCGCGCCGCCTCCTCGTCGGCCGCCCGCTCGGAGACATATGACAGGCGCTTAATTTACCCGCGGCTTCGCTGCGTGCCGCTCCGAGCGGTCTTGCGGCGCTAGGCGCTACAGTCTGATTTATGTTATTTGCACGTAAAGCGGAATTAATGGCTTTATTACTCTTCTCTGTTTGCTGATCTCGGATTCCGAGCGGCGTATACGCGTCCACAGTCAACCTAAACTACCAAAAAGCGTTTTCAAATGACGGAACTTGTAAACACGTAATGTATTAAGGTTTTAGCTATCTCCGAAAGTGGTTGTCTTGTAATGTCTTCAGATAAGATTTCCGCCTCGAGTTAAATGTGAAAAGGGGAGACCCCGTTTTCGTATTTAGTAGCGATCGTTTGAAAAGGGATTACAAAAGTCATGATAACGGGTAATTTATATGTCAGTACGAGTTTCATAATGTAACGTCATAATTCTTTTGTAAGTAATATTACGTGTGCGGTGTGGCACAGAGTGGCTCGCAGGTGAAAAATTTGAGCGGCGGGCGCCGGCTCGCAGTGCCTCGAGCTTAGTGTTTTATCTCGGCTTAACGTTACGAGGATTTGTGGCTCGCTAAGTAAGGTTTTATGCCCCCGGAATGATAGCAAGTTTACTCCCCTGATAAAAATGTATCTACGACGCTCCTTTTAAATTCATGACCTGACTTTAGATTTTATGTTTCAGTAGGTTGTAACAAAATCTTGTTCGTTAGAATCTTGTAGTGATTCGGCATGCCAATTTGCGTTAAGTGTAAAATCGAAACTAGATAATGGCGATTATTTGTCTGAGTGTGCGTCTCGGCTGCAACAGCAACCTACAGCTGGGTTTCCTACAGCGTTCCATCCGTGCCGGAATCACGAGTCGTAAATAACCTGCCTCACTCTTGCTTTATTTCTTCTACTTTAGGGAGCGAACATTCAGACTTATACGCTGCGATAATTTATCGTTTAACTTCGCCTGTTTCAAAATACCTTTTATCAAAGTTAGGTTGAATGCCGGCGTTTAAAATGAATGTATTGAAATTAGGTTGGCTTCTGTGGTAAATATTTGGGTAGCGTATCCGGAATTTTTTGTATGGGGGCTTAAAGGTATTCGGGATAAAACGTGTCATAGTGGGCGTGCGTACCTATTTCAAAGTGTTAGGAAGGTGTTGTATCGAGGCCATGGAGTGGAATGCAGGCGGCGCGCCGTTCGGTGTTGTGTGTCGAAATAAACGGTTGCACCTCAAATCGCCCAAATAATTTATATAAGCTTACATCCCTTAAATGTCACGGTCTATATACCTAACAAAAAAAACTTACCATGAACAATATTTTTCTAGTCTTATTCAAACCACTATAAAGGTAATGCCTTATTAGATTAGGCTGTCTAAATTACTACAGAGATTTTTCTACAGAGATTACTTTATTCCTACAGAGACATTTAATTACTGAGTAACGATTTTTTATTGAGAAAAATAGAATCCGAAACTACATATTTTATGGTCACAATTTAGTAAATAAGTAAAATGTTCTTTATTTGAATAGCCTTCCTCTTTTAAGTTCATTATCTACTTGTTATGTGATTGTCATTCGAAGTACGTTCCGTCTATAGTTCCACTTTTTGGGGTTGAATCGACTATTTAGTTCGACGCTCGAATGGCTTTATTGCAAAAACCGATCTCTTTGATCTGAAATTGAAGTTGTCATTCAAAAAACCGTGACATCCCTGGGGGTTTGTTTTTGATACCAGCAGCAGCATACCTTTACTTCTCTAAGTTTGGTCCAGTGAGCAACATGATTTTTTATAAGATAGTATTTTTGTGAACTCGATTCAAAGTTAGTAAAAACCTTGGTGATTGATTATGTAGTAAACGGTAGGGCAGAACCATAGAACAGATTGCAAATAGTTTGCCATAAAAGCCAGCCAGGTCATTCTGCGAATGAGTCCAAAGTAGAATAGGGCATTTTGAGAATGAGGCATATCGCGAATAAGGCAATATGCGACTGCAGGGCATTTTATGAATAGGTCCTTTTGCTATTAAGCCAACTGAAGAAGTCATTTTACGGAAAGTGCGATATTGTTAAGAATTGCTCGTATATACTACGTTAGTATTATTTGTCAGTGCAATAATAAGTCGGAACTATGGTTCGTAGGATTTATTTAAAGGTCGTGTAGGATGGGGCGGAAGCAGTGAAACAAAATAATCAGATTCATCAGCCTTTGTCTTGGCGTTACTCTGTTGGCCCGGTCGCCAGGTCAGACGCGGATTGTCTGTGTCGATTGTTTACTTCGTTAGCCGACTCTATCTCCACCCGCACACACTCTCAAACTTTGATCGCGAGAAATATTTACCTCACTAAGGTAAATATTTTTACTTCGTTGGAGTATATTGACTTTCTGATAGAGATAATGCTGTGCATGCAACGTATGTGTACCATAGCACAGTCTGACCGTAGCGAAAACAAGCACTAAAATTATGTTAGCGCTACGCTTCTAAGTATATATAGGCTGTCTCACGGAGGCAGCGTAGATGGTGCCACCTGCGTCTCGCACAGGCTCGCTCACTGCAAATTTATGAATGCTTTCAGCGCTTTCAACGTGTGCCACCTGACCTGGCAAGCGACATTTCGTCGGACAAATGTCCCCTTGTCTCTATTTATATTGGGTACTTATTCTAACTCGGTTGCTCGGCTTAAGTAAGTTGTCGTACTACCTACACTCCATAAAGTATAAGCGAAGTGTAATTTGTTCAGAAACTTAATAATGTACAGAGTCTAGGTCTAGATATCTACTATACTATACAGGGTGTCCCAAAACTTTGGCACACGAAAGTAAAGTACCTTAAATATTGAAGATAGGAAATTTTACTGAAAGAAGACTTCATTTTTTTTTTGAAAAGAAACGGAACTGCATTTAAAGATTTAAAAAAAAAATCGCTTACGATTTGATACAAATTGATATAATTTGTAATAATTAAAATTTAAATGTTAAATTTCATGGTCTTCCTTTTGTTTAAGATGCTATGTGTCACTTAAGAAAAAATAATTCTTATGAGTAACCCTTTCGATTGGTATCGTAAAAATTTTTTTTTGTTTTTGCTGGGTTCGATTCCTGGTTAAGGCATGCGATTTTTCAATGTAGTGCCAATTATTTTTAAAAATAAAATGATGTCTTCTTTTAGTAAAATTTCCTATCATAAATATTTGAGCTACTTTCCCTCCGTGTGGCAAAGTTTTGGGACACCCTGTAGACATACGAAAAAGCAAAACTAAACGATCATATTATTTGTACCAAATTGTATTAATATCGCCGCGGTGTTGTCAGTGAAAGGAATAAGTACAATACATATTTCGCAATATGCCGCGTTTTATTTATTGTTAGGTTGGAGTTGTCCTCTATTATTATGCTGATGAATCTGATATCATAGTCAATGTACTTAAGATTTAATACTCCTAAGAAAGTCCAAGGCATTTATATTAAGTTCTTCATTGGAATCTTTTTTAAGATTGCGCTTAATTGCAATGGAATCCTCGCCCGCTCTCTTGTAGAAAAACTTTTTTAATATCAAGCGTTACAGGCTGTCCCTTCGATCGGAACACCTATCAAAGACAGTGAAAACAAAGGGCTTTTTATATGAAAGAATCACAAGTAGAATTGTTCCGGGTCGGAGCCAGATGAAATTTATGACGAAATGTAATGGCATCCCGAGGGACACTCATTCTCATGAGGTTTTTCATCAGCTACAACAGAAATAACGGGAAAGTTTATAAGTAGGCATGTTTATCATCATCAAATAAAGTAAAATAAAAATAAAATCATTGTAATTTATTTAAAAAAATGACCGTTATTGGTTTGTTAGAACTAGATAATCTGCTAAAGCTAAATCGTAGCATAATGACATAAATTGATACAACAAATATTGATAAATTCTGCGTCCTTCATTCTGAACAAGGAGGCGACCTGGCTGGTCAAAATAAATAGAATTTCTCTGAATGTATTATATGTAGCAAAACATAAACAATTATGTAGCAAATCTTAAAAATACTAATATAAGGACCATTTGCAACAGGTGACCAGCGGCGGTAATTTTTAAGTTGTTGAATCTAAAAAAAAATATTTTGATTGCCAGCCACTTTTCAAAGATTTGTTCTGAATTTGTCATGTTCATGACTCGTCGTATTCTAAATTCACTGTATTCCAGATTTGGCGTATTCCAGATTCGTCGTAATACAGTCGATTTATTTAAGTAAGTATTTATTTCATTTAAGGTAAGTACAACAACATTACATTTTAGTTCAAATATTATTAATCAATTATATTTATCTGTTTCATTGCTATTTTTTGAACATGAAAATAAATATTTTCAGATTTTAGGCATTCACAATGGTATATTTATATTAAGATAATTAATTTAATAGAAAAAATACTCGATTTAATTTTAATTTTCCTATAAAATTAATTCTCGAAAAAAATATTTATCCTTCTAAGTAGTTAATTCTATTTTATTTCGAGACGATTTTATGCGCTTATCGTTACAGCGCATGCGCGTCATGCAAGCAATTTCTTAACCTTTGAAGTGGTAAAGCGCCGCCAGTGTGATCGATTGTACCTCTGTATTATGACGAATCTGGAATACGACGAATCAGGAACATGACGAATCCGGAACAAATCATTTGAAAAGTATCTTTTTGTGGTAAAATTATTTATTTGGGGAAATTTCACGTTCATGATCATTCATGATCTGTCCATATCATGAGTGGACTGGAATAAACTATGTTGAGTGACGTTTATAAACAGGTTGTTGCAAATTGCAATGCATGCAATATTCATAATTTCAAATAAATTATTAATGATTACTTGCGTCATATCATTATACAAAAGTTGTAATAATTGCAAAGTGTAAGTCCACATAAATCCAACGTTTTTCTAACAACATTCCTAAATCTTATTTGCAGTTACTATAAACAAGAGTACTTCTTAAAATCGTGGTGCGAGATAATATCAGTCCGACAGTGCACTACAGTTGCCGACAGCCCGTGAAACAAGAGCTCCCGGCAAGCGATTGTAGCCGCACCGGCAGATTTATTCAGCGCAGATATGCCACGCTACACCGTAATGTGCACCTCGCCCATACACTACCTACATTACAGCCGTAT
Organism: Agriphila geniculea; assembly: GCA_943789525.1. Taxonomy (NCBI): domain Eukaryota; kingdom Metazoa; phylum Arthropoda; class Insecta; order Lepidoptera; family Crambidae; genus Agriphila; species Agriphila geniculea. Next base: position 10,486,837 of record OX038873.1, on the reverse strand, counting down.
AAAGACATGTAACGACCAGCGATACTGTTTTCCTTTTAAAGTTCTTATTATCTAACTAAACGATACAAAACTTAAATCTAAACTGAATGTATTTTTTAACTTTTGAAAAATACATGTTTGAAGCTTTCGGAAACTAATTATAAATTATATTTTGCATAAAACCAGTCACCATCATCCTTAGAGTAAGACGCGCTTCTGTCCCAGAAAGAGAAGCCATACGAAGCGTTCCCCTCTGCCGAAGTACAAGCCCAAATGGGCATACGCGGTTAATAAAACCAGTTGCGCCCGGATTTCTTTCTAGACCGAGTCCAGTCGCGCATGTGAACGCTGCAGTGTTTAAAATGCCGAATTGATGAGTTTTTTGCTGTTAAAAGAGGTCTGGAACATCAAGTTTACAAAAAGACGGTGTTACATTTAACATGAAAGTAATTTTTTGTCGTATTATTGCTATTTGTTTACATTTAAACATTAAATTCGTATATTTTATTCTTGATTAGTTGTCAAATTTGTTCAGTGACATCGGGTCTGCTCGTCCATGGCTCGTCCGTACAAATTTCAGATCTGTCGCTAGATAAATCCGAGTTCTCGCCGATGAGCAACTTAGTGATGTTACCGTATCACAATGTTTGTCGATAAAGGACATGGCCTGGTCCTGCTCCAGGCAGTCTCATAAATGTGATATACCTGAAATATTCCTTAAATATTTATAAATTTTTTTTAACTTCTGACAGACTCACGCTCAATTGCAAGAATGATTTTTATCTTTTTAATGCCACATTAAACCCTAATGTTTCATTAAAGTATTGTAGGAAGGAAAATTAGATGCATTTTAAAGCTCCTTTAAAATTTAAATATGGAAATGTCAAATTTATCTAATGAACTCTGAGGAGTAAGGCCATTTGTGGTCTTATCTAGCTTCTGATCTGTTTGCGGTTCTTCGCGACAGGCTCCTTCCAGATGGTACTAGCTGATCTGGCGAACATAGACAGCTCTACCTACTGTCCCCTTACATTACATCACATCAAAATGAAACATCAGTTCGATCAGCCCTTGTAAACACAAGAGCACGCAAGAGTGTATGAGACTAGACAATAAGACTGAGTGTTCTTGAGTCCGTATTAACTTGTTTAAGACTAATTTAAGAACGATGACAAGGTACAAAATAATTATAAGAGCCCTGGGGCCCTATTTTTGAATCGCTCGGCTGGCGTCGAGCGCTCGTTTCTGCTAATTTTCGTTCGACATCTCATTGTTTTGAGTCATATGTCGAACGAAAATCAGTCGAAAAGAGCGCTCAACGCCAGCCGAGCGATTTAAAAATAGGGCCCCTGTAAGCCTACCACTCTAATAACGTGCGCATCCTGAGACTTTTTTGCTTGTTGGGTCTTTGTTGTTATTCACCCCATGTAAAATATTTGAGTTTGTTACCTTTATTCCTTTTTCCGTATCGATATTGCTGCAACGACAGTTGGGCCCAGCCCTTTATGTCAAAAACGTGTCATATTTTGATGTGTGACTCATCCGTACACAAATTTTTGCTGTTTTGTTTTATTTTTTATGTGTTGGTGTCGTCTTTACAGTGTTCTTTTTGTATGTGAGTATGCGGAACTGCACTTGTGTGCACTTTCCCCCCCCGCAAAAAATGCCAGAATAATTTGAATAGCGTAATAATCGCTAAGGCTGCTCCCTTCCGCGATGCTCTAAGCCATCATCATATCAGCCGCACGACACCCACTGCTGGGTATAGGCCTCCCCCAAGGATCTCCACGACGATCAGACCTACGCTAAACCAGTAATTGTATCAAATTTAAAAAACTTACTTCAGGTGTTTCTAATACAAGAAAGCCTTCGTGATTCAATTCATGTTACGTTACATAAATTTAAAACCCAACCTTAATAGTAAAGGGTTATTTACACGAGCCATACTGAATGCGCGAGATACGTTAGGCTGTTATTTACATCCGGGATGTTTGCCAACGTTTATATTTTCCATTAGGGCTCGGTAGTCGGTACGTATAAGTTTAGTTTTCAGCGCAAAGTTGCTTTAAGTATTCCCAATCGAGGAGTCGGGTGCAGGCGGCGGCGTCGACACCACGCCTCGGGAAATATCGCCGGGATGCCACAAAAACTTCACCCCCGTTTTATTATTACTACGATGCTAATTAAAATAGCTACGAATAGATTACGGCCAGCTTCTGGCAGCGGTCGCTTAATGCGCTGCCTTTACGACGTCACGCTTTATGCTCTCTCATTAGCCCCTTCTCCTCACTGTTTTTTAGCACGTTCCGTTTTTCCGCAGACTTTTCTTTCTTATTTGATTAGTATTAGCGAGCTCCCTAAAGTTTCACTTTGCTATTGCTTATGTAAATGATTATTGTGTAAACTTCTACGAGCAACTGGCTTTGTAAAGTTTTGTATCTAGAAACTTGTTATGTTGATAGAAGTCGTTTTATTCAGACTGTACCTAGTGTTTCTTCTGAAGTTTATTCCTTTTATTTTTTCGTGGCATTGTTACTCTAATCATTAAACAGTGCATAGTCGGAAACGGGTAAAGAAACATAATAAAGTAATGTTGAAATAAGGTTTGCCAATATACTGAGGGAGTTGCAATTTGGTGCTTGTAGTAATCTAAGTAGTCCCAAAACCGATACAATTAATAAGCGTCCTTGTGACGAGCGTATAGAAATTCAACAAACGTTTTCCCTAAATATTTTCATGAAAGTTTCGATTTTAATTACTGGTCCCAGTTATTTAGTAGAGGCTTATTCTGTTAGTAATTACAGGGGTGGTGGGTGGTAACACTACGATAATAGCAATAAAATAATCCAGTGTCATAGGCGGGCGATAATGGCCGTGCCGCTCGTTAGCCGCGCGGGGATTACCTATATTGTTAATGTTTTAATTTGTGTCCGCCCGGACGCTCAATATCACACAATTTTGCAATAGTAGTACAAGTACAACTAAGAATGCACGCATATTTTGTTTGGGCGTTAACAATCCTACTAATATTATAAATGTGAAAGTTTGTGGGTTTGGATGTTTATATCTTTGGATGTTTGTTTCTCAATCACGCAAAAACTACTGAACAGAATTGGTTGAAATTTGACACACAGATAGTAGATAGCCTGGATTAAAACATAGGATACTTTTTATCCCAATATTCCCAAAGTCCCACGGGGACGGGAACCACGCGGGTGAAACCTCGGGCGACTAGCTAGTAGTAATATAAAATGTATTGTGATTTCATATATAAAAGGGAAATATGAATTATAAAACGTTTCATCGGAATTTCGATTTAAATGGTAAATAAGATATTAACACAAAAATAATCCGGACAATTTTTATTGAATGCAAAAATCGGTCGTGTGACTTTCAGTGTTGGTATTCAAATGAGTTTCATATGCATGCTCAATCGCTCGCGTATTTCGTTTATTACAGGTGGCTGGTATCGAAGGGGATCTGACCTCGTTTCTAGGCATGTGTTCATGAGAGTTTCGGGGTGCACGTAACTTTGCCTTTTCGCAGCAATTCTCACTGAAAGCCGGCGCCGCGCCGTCCGTCGGCCGCTACGGCCGCCCCCTCTCGCCGCAAACTCACACCCTATTGTGTCCATTTTCTACCCTTTACAACTACTTGTTTTACCTACCGCAGTTTTCACAGAGACACTACAATGTTATATTTTCTGTTTATGTCCTTGGGGCGTTGTTGTGTTTCATTAAAACTCCTAAGTCGCATTACGGGAACTCCAGGGATACATTTACTTAGATGTAAAACAATGGATACCATACCGGCCATTTTATCCACATAATTTTGTGCGTGACCTCCAACCGAACGCTTCGAATAACACAAAACTGTCTTTGAAGTTTTCCAGTGTTATTCGCAACATAAAAGTCTAATTTCTTCAGCAGCAGTGATGAAATAGTGAGTAGACGCCTATTCCCGGGAGCTTTGGCCTTTGTGCTTTACTGTCGGTTTGTTTATTTCAGGGGCCTGGCTCGTAAACACTCGCAGACCGATACACTAAATTTAAGTTGGGCTTTATTTTTCTTCGAGAAAATCTTTTGCTATTAGCCACGGTCCGCTGTTAGGATTTATTATATAACTGTACTTCTTAAGACACTACTTATTTTATTTTAAGTAAAATTTGATGATACTCGTACATTACGAGTATCATCAGATATTCATCATTATCACAGTTTAAGTAAATTAAGAATCACCGATAAATGTTGATCAGATTGTTGGTATTTGTTATTTGATTCGCATTTGTGTTAGTCTAATTATTATTACGTTAGCTAACAACTAAGAATATATTCAGAAATATTTTATGGCAAACCTGCACTAAACAATACGCTTTTTGAATAGCGTGCGATGAATGATCCCGCTTTAAGATAGCGACCGCAGCGCTGCGCGTCTCTAGTGTGGCTGCTTAATTTACTGCCACGGTTACGCCACGAGCACGCTCCATATCCACACCGTTATTGCCAACTTGAAAGCAAGAATTGCATACACATTTCCTTCATATCTTCAGAATTTAAGCGTCTGCCCACTTCAACATTACAGTTCTCTTTTTATACTGCGAACTGAACAGTCTTTGTCGAGACTCCTCTAGATCGGTAGTTTTATTTAAATGTTCTCTAAAATATATTTTCCGTCCAGTATCCTCTCTGCAGACAACAACTTTGTTTGCAGATATTTAAATACAACTTTGCTGAGAATTCTAAGTATCTGTCGAACTTATGATGTTGCTTTAGTTTTAAAGCTTTTTCAAAGCTAAGTTTACGTATTTTTAAAATGAAAACTTCTTTAGCGGCGTTGTACGCTTTTTTGTAATGGGGAAAAAATGCTAAACTCGCGTCAGTAAGAATCACGTGACCCTGATCGAAAATTCGTAAGACGGATGTGACGGATGGAGAGTAGACAGCCGGTGGCGGAAGTATCCCCCTCTCTTTCTACGGGGCGCGGCGAAAATAGCGGCGCGTCATTTCAAGACGTAAACACTTGTGTCACCACAGCAACGCGCAAATTTTTTAATTCAATGTCAAAACTCTAGATTTTCTGTCAAGCTATGGATAATACTTTCGTACAATACTGTTCTGTATTCGTAAATTCAAATGCAGAGTAAATTCGTAAGACGGCAATTCGTGCAAAATTATTCCCTAACCATTCCAAAAGATCAAAAATGCACAACGTTAATATTCAAGTTTTCACTTCAGCCGGCACTCCCGGAGTGCAACCCGATTTTTTTCTATTAACAACATAGCTTCAGTTGTTGAAAAAGCTTTGGCGTCGGCGCGGCCTTTTATTTTTCGATATTCGTTGCTAATTATTACATGGAATGATGAAAGTCACAAGTTGTCTGCACTAAGATCCCCTATGAGTTAAGTCCGTAATCGAAATTATACTGAAAAGTAGAATAAATTATCTCCTAGAAACACAAAATTCAGTAGGTTATATTAACAGTATACCATGATTTCTCTAACATTTAGTTTGTTTATCATGTATTTCCATTTTCTTTTATTATTACCGATTATAATATTAAAATGTAGTTAACTCAAATACTAGCAAGGTGTAAATAAATATTTTGCTTTGGATAGAACGCGGGAAAAAAGTACAACGGGCGTATCAGAGCTCGCGCCAACGTTTTGTCACCTCTTCGAGAGGCTTACACGGTAAAAGGAGAGAGGGCATTTTTCATGACTTTTCCACGCGGATGCATTTCACCACTTTGCTTCAATGGGCTGCGGGATACATAACCTTTGCGGCTGAGTTATGTCAAAGTGCTTTCGTTTCCACGTGCGCACTCAGTGAGGGTTAATTCACCGCTAAGGAAATATTCTTGACTTTTATTACACTATCGAGGAGAACGCAAAAATCACAGTGTAAGTTCTGTTAAATACGGCAATGTGGTTTTAACTTCCCGACTTAATTACTTTCAAGAGCGAATATAACTTGGTAATATAAGCAATTAGAAACTTATTTGACGCTGCCGGTCCGTCTGTTCCGCTTCGGGCATAGGAGGCGTGAGCGGGATGAGCCATTACGTGCTTTCGCAAAACTTTTCCTTTTAAAAGTCGTCTCTTACACTTTTAAACTTATTATATTGGACAATTCGGCCGAAAATATGAATACGATGGGCGTAACTTTAGTAATTTTAACGGAACAGGGAAAAATTCCAACGATTACCCTTGAAAAATGACCCCCTTGCGGCGTTTAAGCCGAGATACAGCTTTATGAAAATCAGCCCTATTACGAAGTAACAACCGAGCGAATTTACGGTCCGCTACCTCTGTAAGTGTACACTAGTTATTAACATCATAAATATTTTTGCTGGCTGGCTGATCATAATGAATGTCAATTTTGTTTTTGGCCTCTTGTGCGTTAAATAATAAATATGAGGACTGTTTGTCTTCCACTGAAAATGAATGAAAATCATTTTATTTTTCAATTCATGTGTGAAGATATTATATAGTGGTTTTTTTTGCGTAACCATTACATTAAACGTAAATGCACCATTGTCTATATTCAACGTAAAAGTAAAAAGTAGTTAAGTTTCAAGCTTTTTGCAATCTTAAATCGTTTTCTCATTGCGACTGTACTCGGTCGGTCGGAAGCCCTGGTTGGGTTACTGAAAGACCAATGTAACATGGATAGATGTTCAGAAATTATTATTTTGTACATGACGACGAAATAAAGTCTTTCGGCGATTTTGAAACGCAAATAAATGCACGCAAATAAATACATAGAAATGTAAAATTATTTTGCTGGGAAAAAAATGTGTTTGAACAACTGTTTGTAGAGATAAAAAAAAACTTTATCAAGCTAAATTGAGAGTAATGCGAGTGGTCAAACAATAAACATAAGAGCTTGAGCGATAAATAACGCTGGGCATGTCAGCTTTTATGTAGATATATCGAATGATCTGCTACATCAATCGTCGCGAAAAGTAATCTGGGGCCCAGACATTCATTTTCCCGGAAGTCGTAACAAAGTTCCTACCATCATAAATAACTTTACATGTCTGCGTAAATAGCCACTAATTTAGGCGGAAATAAAAAACTCGTCCGGAGGCGAACTCGCTGTGCGCATTTGGTTTTGAATCCCTATCTCGTTTTTGTTGTTATTTAGTGCCGGCTAACTGACAAAGCTAGCCGATGCAATGTATAATATTTGTTACTACCTATTTGAAAGTTTTGTGTTAGCAAATATAAAAAATATGGGTAATAATCCAACGGGACATGGAATCAGTTTTCAGTTTTGCCATCTATCTATCTATATCAGCCTCTCGTTCATCCGTCTTCGGACATAGGCCTCCTCCAAAGCTTTCCATAATTTGCCCTAATTTCCTTAATTTGCCATAATGTTGTATATTTATAATGAACTTTTGTATAAATAAAATACTCGTACTTTTTTGCATTTAACTCGGCGATTTATTATTATTACACCGTGTTTTTGAGCATTTCCTTACGTTTCAGCTTCTTTTCAGGGCCCGTCTTTACAGGGAGGTGTTATTCGTTATTCCTATTAAAATTAGTAATCAACTGTAGTTTTTGTTTTATTAGTCATATATTAATAAAATTAATTTCAGTTAATTATTTACTTTCAAGATTACTTTCAAGGATTTCTTAAAGACAACTCTACCTATGTCTTATCTTTATTCTTTCGTTTTGTTTATTGTTGTTTACTCTTGGGGATCTGCTAACGTTTGGTGTGAAGCTGCAAATAATGTCGTTAGTTACAATAAAGCCGGGGCGAACAGCTCTATCCGCCTCCGCCGCCGTGCCTATCTACTTGTATTACCAATTATGCAAAGCGTCTTCCGCGTTGCGGTGCGCGGGCGCGGGCGCGGGCGGGGATCGCGGGGCCGGCCGGCAGGGCTCCGCCGGGCGCTCGCTGTCGCGCTCTTTCCTCGTAGCGAAATAACGACCTCAATTTGCATAACAATGCTCGTCACCCTTATTCCCCACCAGCGACTTTCGCAGGCTACCCACTCTTGTCCCATCGGACCCGACACCTTTTTTCCTCGTAAAATCTGTCCAGTGACATTTAAAAGTACGTTAAATACTTTTTCCGGTCCGCTTAAAATCCCTTTAATTTTGTTCAAAAGCCGGACTGAATAATTTGGCCAATCAATTACTCGAAGCCGGTTCGATACTGCTGTGCAGCGTGTAGCTCTGAAAAGCCGAGCCGCAGAGCGCCAAGTCACTTTGCCGCTTCCGCTACCGCTTTCAGTGCCGCATGTAACACTTTCAGTGCCGCCAGTAACTTCTTGGTCCAACTTTCTGTTTTAATTGAATCAAAGTTTTCGGCTTTTTGCGGCGAGCGTACCAGCCACGCACGCTTCCCAAACTTTCTTTATTAAATTATTGGAAGTTCAGAAACGTTCGCCTTTGAACGTGAATTCTGAAACGAAATTGGGGATAGTCGTAACTTACATAAAAGTATTTATCCTCAATGGACTCAGAAACGAAACCTAGCTGGAACTTTCCCTGAAATTCGTATGCTCGGAAAATAGGAAATAGTCCGCGTGTTTCGCGATCCGACAGCGTGCAATAGGAAAATCTGTACAAAAGAACGGTGGGGACAATTACCGTAGACAATTCCGAATCCGTCGAGTAAACAGTTCATAAAGATGTACGATTCTCTCCGCTAACGACTGAGGCATTCGTCCGGGGCATTGTTTTGCGGCGTAGCTTTATCTGGCGCGGAACGAGTTGTCGTTCCAGTAATTTATAGATCTTTCCCCGCCCCAGGCTCGGCGTAACGATTTGGGCCGAGGAGCTAGCCCGTGCTGCTGCGAGCTCCGCCGCGGCCGGTCCCCGCCTGAATGCTATTAACGGTCACGTAATAGACTGCTGACTCCTCACGTCCCGGATTCAAATTTGAGTAAATATGTCGCCGTCCATTCTATTATTGTATTGCGCCATTGTATTTACATTTACTTTCCGTTGTTTTGAATCCGTACGTGGATGTTCCCTTATTATCTTCAATTGTTTCCCAGAGTAGGGGTCATTGTAGATTCGTTTACCGAGCTTATTACAACATTTCGTCTAACGAATAATTGTTAAACTAACAGACGAAAATATGTGTTATATATTATGTTACTGTAAAAGCCTGTACATTGGTAAAACTAAGGTTTTACTAGTAAATTTTAAGATTTACCAACATGAGTTGGTGGTCTGTTTTTCGGGCTTTTATTACCTTTAAAATTCCAAACATGCAAAACACCTTTAAAATCAACATTTACCGTGTCTCGAGCTAAAACCTAAGATTAACCGAGTAGTGGTGGTAAAAGTTTGAATTGAACGGTGGTCTCAGGACCGTTCGGATTTTTACCAGTTAGAGTTGGTAAATCTTAGGTTTTATTGGAAAATCTTAAGATTTACCTACGTTCGGGATTTTACATTAACATACACCTGACATCAGCCTTCCTTACGGGTGGATAAGGAGCATGGGCCATAACCCACCACGCGGGCCCTATGCGGATAGGTGGGTGTTAATGTTAACGACTGTAAATACAGCCGGGACCAACAGCTTAAGGTGACTTCCGAAGCACAGAGGAACTCGACATTATTAATTTTTGGTCACCCATCCCATGACCGACCCTTGCGAAAGTTGCTTGACCTCCGCAATGCCAGGGCAAGGCGTCAAACCTCTGCGCCACCGAGCTCCTAACAACATATACATATAATCAGCTATTGTGTTTCCCTATTATATGGGTTAAAATAGGAAAAAAGAGGATAAAAAACAAATGGATGACGAAAGGGGAAAAGTGTTGTGTAAAAAAAAGAATGTTGTATTTTAAATATCATATCCAATCCTCTGATAAACATTATCATCATCATCATCATCATATCAGCCGCACGACACCCACTGCTGGGTATAGGCCTCCCCCAAGGATTTCCACGACGATCGGTCCTGCGCTTCCCACATCCAGTGGCTTCCGGCAATCTTCACCAGATCGTCGGTCCACCTTGTCGGGGGCCTACCCACGGAGCGTCGTCCGGTGCGCGGTCGCCATTCCAGAACCTTTCCGCCCCAACGGCCATCGGTTCTTCTCGCTATGTGTCCAGCCCACTGCCACTTTAGCTGAGCAATCCTTCGAGCGATGTCGGTTACTTTAGTTCGCCTGCGGATCTCCTCATTTCTGATTCGATCACGCAGGGAAATGCCGAGCATGGCTCTCTCCATTGCACGCTGGGTGACCTTGAGCCTCCTTATGAGACCCATAGTTAGCGACCACGTTTCACTGCCGTAAGTCATCACTGGCAACACACACTGGTCATAGACTTTCGTCTTGAGACACTGAGGTAAATCGGACACGAAGATTTTTCGGAGCTTCCCGAATGCTGCCCATCCGAGTTGGATTCGACGAGAGATCTCCTTCTCAAAGTTGGACCTACCTAACTGGACTGCCTGTCCTAGGTATACATAATGGTCAACAGCTTCAAGTGCAGTGTTCCCAACATGAACTGGAGCGGGCACAACATGGGCATTCGACATGATTTTCGTCTTATCCATGTTCATTTTAAGACCCACTCTTTGGGAAGCACTACGGAGATCTTCGAGCATTGTGTTCAGGTCCTCCAACGTCTCAGCCATTAGAACTATATCATCGGCAAAACGAAGGTGTGTTAGGTATTGGCCATTAATGTTGATGCCGAGTCCTTTCCAGTCTAAGAGTTTAAAGATATCCTCCAACGCAGCTGTGAACAGTTTCGGAGAAATAACATCTCCCTGTCTCACACCTCGCTGCAGTTGGATAGGATTTGTTCTCTGGTTCTGTACTCGGACCGACATGGTGGCATTTTTGTATAAATACCTCAACACCTCGATATACCTGTAGTCCACTTGGCACCTTTGGAGAGACTGCAGCACCGCCCAGGTTTCAATCGAATCAAAGGCTTTCTCATAATCCACGAACGCCAAGCAAAGTGGCAGATTATACTCCTCGGTCTTCTGTATGACCTGCCGCAGCGTATGGATGTGGTCTATGGTGCTAAAGCCTTTTCGGAACCCGGCTTGTTCGGGAGGTTGGAAGTCGTCGAATTTGCGAGCGAGACGGTTCGTAAGGACTCTCGAAAACAGCTTATAGACATGACTCAGAAGCGAGATGGGTCTATAGTTCTTTAAGTGGGACTTGTCACCCTTTTTAAAGAACAAAATCACCTCACTTATGTTCCATGTCTTCGGCGTTCTGCCCTCGACGATGACGGAATTGAAAAGCTTCTGGAGGACTTTAAGTATCGGCTTACCGCCCGCTCTCAGAAGTTCTGTAGTGATTCCGTCGTCGCCCGCCGCCTTGTTGTTTTTCAGCTGTTTGAGAGCCATACTAATCTCGTACATGCTGACGTCCGGGATATCTTGGGTATAGTGTCGGGTAAGCTTGGCTCTGGGGTCTTTAGCCTTGCTTTCAACGGGTGTCTGCGTGGAATATAACTGCCCATAGAAACTCTCGATCTCCCTAAGGATTTCAGGCTTCGCTGAGATGATGCGTCCGTCGTCAGTTTTCAGCTTCGTCATCTGGCTTTGCCCAATAGACAGATCTCTCGCGAACACTTTGGAGCCTTTGTTCCGCTCGATAGCCTCTTTAATACGATTCGTATTAAATTGGCGAAGGTCGCTCGTCAAAGACTTAGATATCTGTCTATTAAGCTGCCGATAACGATTAGCATCTACTGAACTCTGGAACGAATTTTTCACGTCTCTGATCCATGAGTAGGAGTGTGTGGTCGGAGAGTTTCTTTAGCTTGGGACGGCGGGTCTTGAAGAACTTGGACCCTACCGTACGGACAGTATCCACCACCATATTGTTTAGATCGTCCACATCTATGCTGTTCTCAAGGGCTTCGAAACGGTTTTGGAGTTCGAGTTGAAAGCTCTCGGGGTTTTGGATATGGGCCGGCAATGGTCGGAGTGTTGATTTTATCAGTCGAGATCTTTCCAGCTTTATGTTGATATTCAATGTGCCACGTACCAATCGGTGATCGCTCCCCGTCTTAACGGCGTTGATCACAGTGACATCATTGAATATTTGCTTTTTCGTCGACATGATAAAATCAATCTCATTTCTGACTGTACCGTCCGGACTGACCCAAGTCCACTTCCGGCTTTCCGGCTTTCTGAAGAATGAGTTCATCATAAAGAGGTTCTCCTTCTCCATAAAGTCGGCTAGCATCTGGCCTCTGTCATTCCGTTGCCCAACTCCAAATTGCCCCACTCTCAGCTCATCACCGCATCGTTTCCCCAACTTTGCATTGAAGTCCCCCATCACAACGGTGTAGTGGGTTTTGTAGCTATGCATGGCTTTAGAGATCTCCTCATACATAGCCTCCACTTCGTCATCTTGGTGCGTCGAGGTCGGTGCGTAAACCTGTATGACATTCAACGAATACCGTTTGGATATTCTGAGTATAAGGTACGCCACCCTGGTCGACACACTTCCGATGGTAATCACGTTGTTGACAAGGGACTTGTGGACGATGAACCCGACACCACCTTGGGACTGTTGGTCGCCCTCCCGGTAGTACAGCAAGTTACCGGAATTAAGGATTATCGAGTCCTCTCCCTCTCTTCGGACTTCAGATAACCCAATGATGTCCCAGCGTAACTTGCTTATAACTTCTTCCAACTCGATTAACTTCGTGTCGGTCCTCAGTGTGCGCGTGTTATAGGTTGCCAGGTGCAATTTTCGTGATTGGTGGTAGCCGATCCGCACCCGGGGATTCTTAGCACCCCCTGCCCCGCCGTTACCATAGCCGCTACCGTAGCTAGGAATAGCGGGGCCGCCGGGGACTGGGGGCCAATTTATTTGTGTGTCCATTCATGAGGGGGTTTGCCATAATCGCCACGCTTGGCAGGCGGGTTGGCGATCGCAGTAGGCCAAGAATTTTGGAGACGCTGCTGCCCGTCTCCTGATGGCTGTGTTCCCTTAGTCGCCTTTTACGACACCCACGGGATGAGAGGGGGTAGTGCTATTCTAAGCCGGCACATACACGGCAATTCTAAGCCGGCACATACACGGCAAGTGTATAAACATTATAATAGAAAAAAATATCTGACTTATAATAAAATATTGAAAAGATGTATTTACCAATCACAGCAACTAAATAATTCTAAAATGATAAAAAATGCCAAAAATAAATGTAAAACTTCCTGGACTGTAATAAAAAATAATTTTGACCTAAATACCGATTCAAAAAATGTTAATAAAATTAAGACCGACAACTTAACTTACGACAAAACCGATGACATTGTGGAATTATTTAATGACTATTTTATAAATTTGACTAATAAGAATGAAAAAATTGTCAAAAAGAGGAATCTTGGCAAACGACATATTAAAGAAGCAGTTAATAGTATGTTTTCACCCCAATATGTCAATCAGATGTAATCAAAATTATTAAATCTTTAAAAGACACAAATTCTACCGGATATGATGAGCTAAGTACCAAAATTATCAAAAAAATGTGCTAAATTCATCGCTGCTCCACTTTGTTACATAATAATCAATAGGTTCTTTGAACAGGGGATATTTCCGTCGCGACTGAAAACATCAGTTGTTAAACCACTTTATAAAAAAGGTGATCCGACTGATATGGGCAATTACCGAACTATCGCATTAATACCTATTCTTTAAAAATTTTTTGATAAGGCAATGGAAATTAGGATACGTGGTTACATTGAAAATAATAACGTTTTGACTCCGAGACAATTTGGTTTTAGAAGACAATTACTTAGAAGTGAACCTCGACAAAAGTAGTGTAATCCATTTTCATTCTTATAATAGTGCAACAAAAGAATTTAATATAAAATATATGGACTCATCTGTGCCTCAAGTAGACTTCAGTACTTTTCTAGGGATTACTGTGGATAAAAATCTGAACTGGAAAGAGCACGTCAGTAAAGTTTGTAAAAAACTAGACAGATTCGTGTTTGCTTTGCGGCGCTTAAGAATAGTAACAAACCGAAAAACTGCTTTGGCGGCATATCATGGCTATGTCTCGTCCGTGTTGCGTTACGGCCTCATTATCTGGGGGAACTCTGTTGATAGTGACAGAGCATTTAAAACGCAGAAAAAATGCATTAGGGCTATTTGCGGAGCTGATTACTTTGATCACTGTAAGCCACTATTTAAAGAACTAGGGATCCTACCTTTACCCTGTCTTTACATATTAGATATTTGCATATTTGTAAAGAATCATTTGCATCTATTTCCCTTACACGACACGGTACATAAAAAAACTAATTCTAGAAATAGATATAAGCATAATCTTCATATTCCTGCTCAAAAATTGAAAATATACAGAAACAGTACATTCTGTTATGCTATTAAAATCTATAATAAATTGCCTATTGAATTAAAGGAGTTACCACTTAGTAAATTCAAACATAAATTATTTATTTTTTTGTTAAATGAATGCTTTTACTCAATTAATGATTATTTAGGACATAAACTTTAATATTTGTATAATCTAATTTTTATTATTCTTGTTTGACATTAATATTTGACATTTTATTATTTGACATTTTTAATTGACAAGATAAAAATTGTAAGATTTGTAAGAGACATTTGTGTTAATTTTCTTATTGTTTATTTAATTGCTTATTTATAATCCTATAATCAAGAATCTTATATTCATATTCTATTGCCTATAATAATTAGTCTTTGGTTATATAAAAACATTATACTATATATACAATATTTTCCACGCCGACGAAGGCAGAGTATGCCGAACATTATACTATGTAACATCCTAATGTGTACCATTCTTTTGGAAATAAATAATGATTTGATTTGATTTATATTTATTTGGAAATAGTTTTGTGGAAATACTATACTTACACATTTTTCAAAAGGTCTTATAAAATCAGATTAAGACAAAACATATTTTTTCAATTTTTTTACCTATTCGTAACAAAACAATTTTCAAACTGGTAGAAACTAATTGAGTTCTTTCTCCATTCATTATTATTACACTAATACTGGCTATTTGATACGCATCTTGAGTACAAATTTATATAATTTAAAGCCCTTATTTACAAAATGCTTCTTGAGCTCTGTAACGCAACGAAATACGTTTATCAATACACATGACTTGCAATGAATACGGTATTTACACTATATGCTTTCGGAGAGGATCGTAACGGATATTGGAGATTTACCTAAGTGTCAGAAGATCCGGCGAAGACTTTGGACCGAGCTCTCGTATTGAAACGTAGCGTCACATACAATGGCCGTTCGTACTTTCGGTAATAGTTCCCTTCCCTGACATCATTTATCTTGTCGTCGTATATTTTCGCTAGCTTTCCAACATGATTATTAAACGTGGAAAAGCTGACGTCAAAGTTAATATTCGGGAGGGAAAAATGTCATGTGAAAATGAAATGAATTAATCTTTGGTTTTACATCTTGTAGATAATATGATACATGTGAATGTGACACAATAGCGTAAAGGGATTATTGAAACTAATTATAATATGAATATAATTCATTTTGAATATTTTAGTCTACTATTACTTCGAAATGACATACAATTTATTCACCCATTATGTTCAACCGGTGCCTGGGCTTTATTGATGCTGGTTTTTTTGTTTATTCTTACTCGTATAATAGAGGCAACCGCCTGTCGATGACAGTGCTTTATCTATCGTTGGCGCAACTGGCGATTAACCTTTGCCATAAGCTGAATTTATTTTTGGACTCGTTTAAGAGGAAAGAAATTGCGCTTTGCTTTTATTCTTAAGGCGAGGTGGTAGTGAAAGTGGCGCCGCCACTACATTTATTTTTATTACTCGTAAACCAAGTCAATATTAAAAAAAAGCATAAGTAATTATCTCTTAAATTATCTCTAATATTTTTTTGAATAACTCTTCAACAGTTTTCATTCTTTCTGTAAGTTTTAAAATCCATTTTAGCTCAAAGTGGCCACTTTTTGTAATTATGGATTTTAAAACTCAAAAAATATTACAGTCAATTTAAGAGATTATTACCTGTGCTTTTTTTAAATATTGACTTGGTTTACGAGTAATAAAAATAAATATAGTGGCGGCGCCACTTCCACTACCACCTCGCCTTAACGTGCCGGACTACAGCTGCGCCACAAAAAAAAAAAGTTGGAAATCTGACATTTTGACTATGCCATGATGAAGTCTATAGTTTGTCGGAGTTTGTCGCCAAAAACCAGAGTTTGTCGGTCTTCCGTTTAGGAGATACATGTGGCTCAGCTGTATAGACGTCTCTACAGCTGCGCCACACAGATCTCGAAAACGGAAGGTCGTAGCGAAAATCTGATTACTTGTATGTATAGCCGTTAGTTTGTCGGAGTTTGTCGCACAAAAACCAGAGTTTGTCGGTCTTGCGTTTAGGAGATACGTGTGGCGCAGCTGTAGAGACGTCTCTACAGCTGAGCCACACAGATCTCAAAAACGGAAGGTCGTAACAGAAATCTGATTACTTGTGTGTGTAGCCGGTAGTTTGTCGGAGTTTGTCACCAAGAACCAGAGTTTGTCGGTCTTGCGTTTAGGAGATATGTGAGGATACGCTGTGGAGACCTTTCTACCTGGATCTTGAGAACTGAAGGTCGTAGCGATAATCTGATTAGTCATATCTATAGTCGGTAGTTCGACCGAGTTTGTCGCCAAATACCAGAGTTTGTCGGTCTTGCGTTTAGGAGATATGTGAGATTTTCGCTACGACCTTCCGTTCTCGAGATCCAGGTAGAAATATCTCTACAGCATATCCCCACATATCTTCTAAACGTAAGATTGACAAACTCTGATTTTTGGTGACAAACTCCGACAAACTAATGGCTACACACTCGAGTTATCAGATTTTTGCTACGACCTTCCGTTCTCAAGATCCAGGTAGAAAGGTCTCCACAGCGTATCCTCACGTATCTCCTAAACGCAAGACCGACAAACTCTGGTTCTTGGTGACAAACTCCGACAAACTACCGGCTACACACACGAGTAATCAGATTTCTGTTACGACCTTCCGTTTTCGAGATCTGTGTGGCTCAGCTGTAGAGACGGTCTCTACAGCTGCGCCACACGTATCTCCTAAACGCTAGACCGACAAACTCTGGTTTTTGGGCGACAAACTCCGACAAACTAACGGCTATACATACAAGTAATCAGATTTTCGCTACGACCTTCCGTTTTCGAGATCTGTGTGGCGCAGCTGTAGAGACGTCTCTACAGCTGAGCCACATGTATCTCCTAAACGGAAGACCGACAAACTCTGGTTTTTGGCGACAAACTCCGACAAACTATAGACTTCATCATGGCATAGTCAAAAAGTCAGATTTCCAACTTTTTTTTGTGGCGAAGCTGTAGTCCGGCACGTCTCGCCTTAAGCAATATATACTTCCATATCATTCTATGTTAATTAAATCAGCTAGGTATGCTTATCATTGATGCTAACTAATTTTTCTGTCTTCATGTTAGTGAAATTTGCTTATATAGGAGTTTTTTTTAATATTATTCATTTTTGGTATTTATGGTTAGAACTTTATGGTTAGATTATTTCGTAATAAAATGATTTTTAGGGTTGCGTACCTCAAAAGGAAAAAACGGAACCCTTATAGGATCACTTTGTTGTCCGTCTGTCTGTCCGTCCGTCCGTCCGTCTGTCTGTCAAGACCCCTTATCTCGGAAACGCGTGGAGGTATCGAGTTGAAATTTAAACCATATACTAAGGTCTACGGTCCATTGAAGCTGTAAAAAAATCAAACTTCTAAGTTAACGTAAAAAAAAGATACTGCCGTTTAGGGCCCAAAAAACGCATTTTCGATACTCTCAAAGGAATCAAAATTCATAGGGTACTTCCCGTTGACCTAGAACTATGAAATTTGGCAGGTAATAGCGTCTTATACTACCCTTACAGGAATAAATCTGAAAACTGTATATTTGTAATTAAATCATAAAAAAATATGGTCATTAAAATACGTAATTATTAATCATCTTGGTGAAACAACGGTATGCGCGGTCATAGTTTAACTTCTAATTACTTTTGTGATAATCGATAATTCTTTTTAAAATATCAATATTTATTATTATGAATTATTCAGATCCTTTCAAATATTATTATAGTTAATTACTTTTAAAAATAAAACTAAAAAGTAATAAATTTGGCTCTAAATATTTTCGCAACATGGCGGTATGTCACGCTGCATGACAGGGGGTCAAAGAGTAAAACAATCAACGGAGTGCATTCCAGCAGACCAATAGCTATCACCACAGAGTAGGTATATAACAATCAGCGCGTTTTTCACAATATGTCGTGGCTCGAACGGGATGGAAACAGACTTTCGGAGCAAGGGTCCTGTTGGAATACACCCATTTTCTCTAATAACATTGCGATAGATAAAACCATTTCACAGAACATTATACAGTGTACTATTGATATACAGCGCCATCTGTTGACAATTAGCAGTACTTGTATTTTATACAGGTGCTGTGGGTTTGTAATTATTTTATTTTTTCTCAAATATGCTTGGAAATTCGAACATTATTTTGACAACCTTCTTCGTGCAAATCGGAGTTTACGGACAGACCTAAACCGCGGCGTCAATATTTGTATGAGAATCCATTACTAACGTGTAATAATGGATTTTCATACAAAAATTGCCGGCGTCTGTCCGGCAATGTTTCTATTAAAACTCATTACACACGTGTAATTCAGATTTTTTTAAATATTCGTTATACTGGTATCACGTGAAAGGCCTTGATGAGCACATTCCAAAAAATTGAAAAAAAAAACGAAAAAAATAATGTTTTGGTGCAATATGGGTATCAAATGAACGGCCTTGATGAGCGCATTCCAAAAAGATGAAAAAAAATTTAAACGAAAAAAAAATTTTTTTTCAATATGGGTATCAAATGAAAGGCCTTGATGAGCATATTCCAAAAAAATTAAAAACGAAAGAAATTTTTTTTGCAATATGGGTATCAAATGAAAGGCCTTGATGAGCACATTCCAAAAAAATGAAAAAATAAACGAAAAAAAAAAATTTTTTTTTGCAATATGGGTATCAAATGAAAGGCCTTGATGAGCACTTTCCAAAAAACTGGAAAAAAATGAAAAACTGGAAATAAATGAAAAAAAACCGGAAATTATTATTTTTTCAATATGGGTATCAAATGAAAGGCCTTTATGTGCACATTCCACTTTCCATTTTCGTTTTTCAATTACTGTAAGTAATTTAAAATAAAAATAAAAAGCTTAAAACCTTGGCCGCAACTAGGCATTGATGGACTCACGTATGTTCTTCAATGCCTGTCTTGAGTGCCGCTGCAGTAATGTACTATTCCATTTCAAACCTTCGCCCGTGGTCAATTCTTTGTCGTAATCCCTGGAAGGGTTATTTTCTACGTGGCGACAAAGGATTTCAAATGGTTATCTATAGCAGTCAATTCTAAATGTTTTTGCGCGAATCACTCAAAAACTGCTGAACGGATTTTGATGGTATTTTTTTACAGTTTGGTAGCTTGGAGTCCAACTTATAATCTAAGCAATTTTTCACATAATTCCGGTAGGTAGAATCTGGGATAAAGCTTGAACTCTCCGTAGTACAGTTTTCATATAAAAAACTAATAACTACCAACCACTTTTTAGGGTTCCGTAGCCTAAACGGCAAAAAACGGAACCCTTATAGATTCGTCATGTCTGTCTGTCTGTCTGTCTGTCTGTCTGTCTGTCTGTCTGTCTGTCTGTCCGTATGTCACAGCCACTTTATTCCGAAAGTATTAAGACTACACAGTTGAAACTTGGTAGGTAGATGTATTCTGTTAACCGCTTAACGAATTTAATACAAAAATTAGAAAAATAAAAGATTTAGGGGGGCTCCCCATACATGGAACTGAAACTGAAAAAAATTTTTTTCTTCAAACCAACATGTGTTGGGTGTCTATAGATAGGTCTTTAAAAATGACATTGAGGTTTCTAAGACAACTTTTTCTCAAAGTCAACTGTTTGAAAGATAAACACCGCCAAAGTGGTAAAATGTGTGTCCCCCCCCCTTTAACTTTTGAAATAAGAGAGTGAAAAATCTAAAAAAAATATATGCTGTAGATCTTAATAAAAACTTTCAACCAAAATTGGTTTGAACGAGATATAGTAATTAGTTTTTGAGATATAGCACATTTTCCAAAACCGCAAATATAACTTTGTCATTCATACCAACACTGTGAAAAACAAAGTTATTTTTGCAGACGAAAAATGATAGGTGGTATTAAATATGGTATAGTATAAGGTAACTACGGAACCCTACGGCGCGTGGCCCGACACGCACTTGGCCGGTTTTTTTTCAAAATATTTCCTTTGTACCGACACAACTTTTCTATAGCTTTATTTTATGAATAGATGTAGGTCTGTACGGAACCCTCGCTGGGCGAGCCCGACTCGCACTTGTCCGGTTTTTAGGGGTCCGTAGCCAAAATGGCAAAAAACGGAACCCTTATAGATTCGTCATGTCTGTCTGTCTGTCTGTCTGTCTGTCTGTCCGTCCGTCCGTATGTCACAGCCACTTTATTCCAAAAGTATTAGGACGACATAGTTGAAACTTAGTAGGCAGGTGTATTCTGTAAACCGCTTTACGATTTTTATACAAAAATAAAAAAAATAAAAGATTAAGGGGGGGCTCCCCATACATGGAATTGAAACTGAAAATAATTTTTTTCATCAAACCAATACTTGTGGGGTGTCTATAGATAGGTCTTTAAAAATGACATTGAGGTTCCTAAGACTATTTTTTTTTAAAGTCAACCGTTTGAAAAATATATGCCGCCAAAGTGGTAAAATGTGTGTCCCCCCCCCCCCCCCCCCCTTTAACTTTTAAAGTAAGAGGGTGAAAAATCTAAAAAAAATATAAACTATAGATCTTAATAAACACTTTCAACGAAAATTGTTTTGAACGAGATACAGTAATTAGTTTTCGAGATATAGTACATTTTCCAAAACCGCAAATATAACTTTGTCATTCATACAAACACTGTGAAAAACAAAGTTATTTTTTCAGACGAAAAATGATAGCGGTATTAAAATATGGTATGGTATAATGTACCTACGGAACCCTACTGCGCGTGGCCCGACACGCACTTGGCTGTTTTTTACTAATATCCTTGCAAAAATTAAGAATTAGCTGGCGTGTTTATAACAGTATTTTTTCTAGCCATAAAGCAAAATACAATATAAGTTCTTAGCTTGAATGGATTTTTTTTTTAAATCCTGACGAATACTTTCAGTGTAATATCCAAGTCCTCTCCATCCATCAAAATACGCTTACTATGATTAATCTCAAACAGTTGTTTACAAAATAATAAAAAAGAAAGATATTATCGTACACGTGTCAGCTGAAAAAAGAGTGCCTAAATCGACAGCACCTCGTCTTGAGACCTGCTCCTAATTCATAAATAAGGCGAAATTTCTTTAAGGTACGTAACATTGCCCTCGTAAAACGCTACAACGATAGAGTTAACGGTGGGGTAAGTGCAGCCGGCAGGTACCGGCGCGATGACAGTGCTATGGCTCCCAGCGGGCCCGCTGCGATCCTCGTAAATTTCGAATATTAGATTATAAGTACGGAGTGCGGCGGGCGCGGGGCCCATCGCCGGAACATCCAACTCGCCGCTTAACATGGCCCCCCGATCTGAATCTGCTTTTTGGCTGTTCCCCACTGAGCCGTTACTACCACCGCCTATTTTTGGACCTTTGTTTTGATTTTTGTGACCGTTAACGGGAGATTAATGAAGTTTCTTTCTATTTTTTTGTGTAGGTGAGTACTTCTAACTTGTAAAATATAGTATTTAATACAAAGTATCAAAATACACTCGGCGTCAGTAAAATCGCACCTTTTCAAAAATGTCTTCAAAGTTAATTTAATCCTATCTAATTTAATGGTAAGTATTGTTTTATACTTCTTCCCCTTCGCACATAGCCAACAGTCTCTAGAAACCGTTGGAATACTCGCCGACCGGAATTAATTACTTACTAAGATTCAGTTTCCGAGCAACATTACATTGCCTCTTTTTTGCAATATTTGAGCAACTTCATGGGCAATAGTATCCATCTTGGCTATTCCTTTTTTAATTAAACTGTTGAAGTGTGTTTTCTCCATCATCTCGATAGCGAATTAACCGCATTTCCTGAATTGACCCCTTTCATTTCCCTTATGGCGGCGCAAGCAATAATGCTTTAAGCGTTTCATTTATGGTAACTGTTATGTTAATTAAATAAAACAATTATTAATTTGAAAGCTCATCAAATGTACTTTCAATAGAAATCAACATTTACACAATAAAAAGTTAGCTAGCAATAGCACAGGTGGCCAAATCTAAACTTATTTTTGAAGAGTCGCGATTTTTCTGACGTCGAGTGTATGTTAACTAAGCAAACTATGTTAAATAACATATTATTATTCCATCAGTTTAATATCTTCGTTCTACTATTGAAACCAAAGTGCTATTTATCATGCAACATCGTTGCAAGCACAACAGCTGTTGCTATTTTAATTCAGCTCAATCTCAACTCAACGGCCTCAAGACCGTAAAGAAAATGATATAAAACCACCACCAGAATGAATTATTACGACTAATTAGATATTATATTATGCTGTAAAAGTATATTATTATAATAAGGAAGCGAAACGTTGTCATGATAAAGTAGCATAAGAGCTTATTTAAAATAGCGATAATCGTTGTGCTCGGCGAATAATATGTTGTTTATATAGTATTCGCGACAATAAGGGCAGCTGTTGTGCGCTCATGCTTGCTACGCTCGCTCCGTAACTACTTCATTAGGGCTACGCCAGTGCCTGGTGTTTTCCTTTTCCCGACGATTTCTAATTTTAATTTACACTTATAATCTTTAAGGTTTAATTTTGTTTTACGGTTATTTAAAAAAAAGTTTTTCAAACATACTTTTAACCTTTTATATAGACATTTATAGAACTCATGTAAAAAAAACCGGTCATGAGCGAGTCGGACTCGCCCACCGAAGGTTCCGTACCATCATAATAAATACACTGCTGAGTAGAATAATAAAATTATTATTGCAGTTTTAGGTCAGCGCCATCTCTTGACTGATAGTGGAACTAATGTTAACTTTTTTTGAAATTTGATAATTTCTAAAAAAGTGTGCTATATTGAGACATCGTTTATTTTTCCTGTAATCTTTATAAAAACTGCTATATTTCAGATTTTTCTCTTTGCAAACTTCGGAGATAAGGGGGGGGGACGGTATTTTTTTTACATTTTTCATCATAAGTCGAAAACTATGCGGCCTAAAAAAAGAAAAAATGATTGAAAACGTGCAAACGTCGTTGTTCCATATGCCCCAATTACAATTTTGGTACGGAACCCTAATTAAAGTTGAATGTCAAGTCGAATAATCCGTAAGCTTAAAATTCAGAATGAAAAAGTATATTTCATTAATTTGTCAATCACACCGAGTTGGGGTGTCACGAATGTCACGATAATCAAATGTGTAACGGGAATACACCTAGAAGTAGCACAAGCAAGCATGTGATCCTCTCGGCACGGCGCGGCCCCTTATATGCTCCTACGCCATTATAGCTATTTAAATCTCCCATCTGTTTGCAATTCAATTATACTTAGATTTTATAGTCACTGTCATTTTTTCTCCGCTGCAGGGTCGGCACAAGAAAAACTTTTTCTGGGATTGTCATAAGTTATATAGAAAACGTAAAGTAGTCGCCACGAAAATATAGTCAAATTTGACAAAAGTGGCTACTTTTTGCTCTTTTGCCTAGTACTACTACAACGAACTATATTTTTACAGGGGTTATTGTTTGAAAATAAACTATAGAACCTTAGCTTCAATCGGTACGTGTGAATTTGTGTGTCAAACTCTTTTGCTATAGCTAACAGGATTTTTTCTTTCGTTACGTTTACTATATAAACTTACGGCCATCCCAAAACAGTTTTCCTGAAATGTAACCGATGTATATAGGAGGAGCTCGGTGGCGCAGTGGTTTTACGCCTGGCCCAGCGATTGCGTAAGTTAAGCAACGTTCGCAAGGGTCGGTCATGGGATGGGTGACCAAAAATTTACTATCGCGAACTCCTCCGTGCTTCGGAAGGCATTAAGCCGTTGGTCCCGGCTGCATTTGCAGTCGTTAATACCCACCAATCCGCATTGGGCCCGCGTGGTGGGTTATGGCCCGTCCTCCTTATCCACCCATAAGGAAGGCCTGTGCCCCAGCAGTGGGGACATCAAAAATGGCTGATGGACAACCGATGTATATGTCCACAACTTGAAATACATTGACACTACAATTACCTGATAAAATTTTACTAGAAAATAATTATTATCTTAGCCTTATTTCATTCTGTTGATTAAAAACAAAATACTGAAAGTGATTTCCCAGAGGATACCTAAATAAAAACGCTACCCGGAGTGGGTTTATAGTATTTTGTAACCTAATTATTGGATGCTTTCGCTGGCGCAAAACGAGCTTTACATAGCAATTGGATAATCTCGTTTCGTAAAGCTCATAGAGCTGCCATTAAAGTTGAATCTCTGTATAGAAGTGTTTCGCGTTTGGAAATTTGGCTATTGGGATTGGATCTAAATCGACAGTCAATATTTGTGATGCTAGAAGTTACGAGCATATCGCTCGGTTTGTTTCGGCTAAACGATTTAATTGAATCGACCTGAATACGTATTGATAGAACACAAATTTCCTCGGCACATATACCTGTGCATTACGAGCCCAGGTGCATAGGTGCCGGTACGGTTTGCCCTTGCGTCCTTTGTGCGCCTCGCGCGATGTAATTACTCTGGGACCACGGGAAATAGCTCCGCTGCTACACATTTTTGTGTTATTACAGTAAATTAATCGTGATAAATATATAAGTACGCTACTTGGAATTAATTTATAGCGTATGAGAGATGTAGGACAAATTACTTAATGTCAAAGCAAACAAGTGGCAAGAAGTTGTTTCTGCTTACTCCTATAAAAGGCGTGATTTTGTGTATGTAATGTACTATAAAGTTCATTTTTAAAAGTAGTTACTTTTAAAACTTATAACTTTAAAAGTTATAAGTACAAAATAACTGTTAAATTTAAATATTTGAGAGCGTTAACTCAACAGGGAAATAACCCTAAAGTTTGCGGAAAAATATTCTGGGACATACCGAGATTGACATACTGCGGTCGAATAAGTCACTGCTGATTGATGACGGTGAATTTTATAAAATAACGAACTCACTTCGCGATGAATTGGGACGCCAGATTTGTAACTAATTTTGGTAGCAACTTGATTAAAGGCTTTTGTTAAGTATGATGAATGTTGCGGGATTGTGAAGCGGCAGCATTTTGGGAGTTGAACAAACTTAATTTAAAATTGTTATTTTAGTTTTTTTTTACAATATTAAAAGCGGCAATCATAAATTATTTTCTGTGTTGGTATAGAAATAGTCCAATGTTAGTGTTTTTTTATTATTATCAGATTATCTTGTTTTAACCGACATTTAATCGAAAGATAATAAACGTATATAAAAGTAGTCTCAAATCAAACTTTAAAAATCTATATGTATGTATGTACGTACTACAACAGGTACCAGAGGTACTATGCGAACCAAATTAGAATAGCACTGTCAAACGGCAATCTTGATCTTTGTTCCTTATCTTGCACGTCCTGCACCCTGAAATGGAAGCGGAACGCAAACAAATATGGCCGTTTTTACAGTACTATTAATTATTGATAAATTTTTAATTAAAATAATTGGGGTATAAACTTTATATAAAAATGCCTTGGTGAAGGAATTTGTGTTTTTAGACTAATACGATAATAATTATATCCAGTGCTTTTCAAAAGTATCTGAAGTCTTAACTTTTCAAACCAGAATTCATACTTGCTAAAATAGCATCAATATTGATCTGGATCACTTATCGTAAATACAACTTAAGTAGATGTGCACTGTCACTGTATTGCAAGTTTTCCCCGTGTTATAACTGGGAGTTATCACCGTACCTGCCCTGAAAAGTTTGCTAAGACAAATTGGAGAGGAGGTGGTAAATAAAGTTTTACGATATGCACGGTTATCAGCGCGCGCGTCGGAGCGGAGCGCCGCCCGCCGTCGGCTCTGTGTTTGTCTTAAGTGGGTCCCGCCTGTCGAACTTACTCTCTTCGGTATACCGTTATAATCACACATTTCCAACGTCGCATATCGAACCAATTTCACGTATATGCACAAAAACATCCTTCAACTTTATACACACACGAAGATGTGTTTTCTTTCAGCTTTATTCTTAAAGTTTGAAACTTTTGCAGACCGTATTCTCAAACATCCGTTCAAAGCGCTGTTTGTTAACTTGCAATGTGAAGTATCTTTTAAAAATTCTTTTTATATACGGCTACCTGGGTAAAGTTCCACTTAGTTTCGTTCGTCGCTGTACCGTACCTAAGTAGAAACTACGTGAGCGGTTGAAAAGTCTACGTCTTAAGAAGTTTTCATAATAAATATATGTATAAAATAAAAAGTTCACGCATGATGCCAGGTTATGTCAAGCTTCATTTTCATAAATAATACGAACTTCATATTTTAATAATGATAACGATGAATAACATACATGTGCAGAGGCATCTGCCTTATATCTCCAGATTAAATTATCTTAGTAGACTTGGTAGAGCGTCTTCAACAAATGAGCTCGATTTTCAACTTGCGGATATACTTAATGTGTGTCGGATGGTCCTTTGTCGGATGTTCGTCACAGCTCTACGTGAATTCTTATGAAACAGGCGGCTCACACCGCTCAGAGCGAGGGGGGTCGGCACGAGCGTCCCGCCCGCGCCCGCCGCCGCCCCTGCCTCAGCTCGGCTCCCCGTCGAGCCGCGAGCATGAAAACCGACTCCGTGAGCGTAGAGATAAAACGTATGTTCATTTTATTTCCACATTTGTCAGCGTTCGTTTTGTGCCCACTAACATAAATTGGACGCGGAGGGAAACCTCGCAGGTGAATGTAAAATAGCCGGGTTTTCCCAAGATAATACCACCGAAATTTTACGACACCATTATGCGATTTATTGGCCGTGTCACATTCAGAAAGAATGATATTTCCTAAAATATTTTTATAAAATATCCCCATCGCCCGAATACAATCGTGGCATCACATTTCTAGCCCGAGAGTGTTTTTTTCGTCTCAAACTTATATTAGTACTAGCGGCCGGCCGCGACTTCGTCTGCGTGGAAAGGTTTTTTGCTATCCCTCGGGAACTATACTTTTTTCGGGATGAAATGTACCCTATGTCCTTCTCTGTACCCCTGACAACGTGTATGCAAAATTTCATGATGATCGGTTCAGTAATTAAGACGTGAAGACGTAACAAACAAACAAACAAATAAACAAACAAACGGACTTTCGCATTTATAATATTAGTAAAGACGAGATTTGATTTCTTCTCTTCTGTACTACTCGAATTAAGGCAAATGTTACTCGACTCGAAGTCGATATAATCTTCGAATTAATTTAAATATTTAAAAGATTTCCAAAACTTATTGATACAATTAATTTATTTATTACTTAACTAACACATATTTTTTTCTGAACTTAAATACTTACTAACTTATGCTCTAAGCTTACTAATAAATACGCATCAAATCAAGTATTGTGAAAATATTTTTATTACATTTGTATTTTTTTAGCAATATCCCTATTTGGTTTTGGCTTTTCGAATATTTTGAAAATTAAAATTAATGTTTTGAAAATTATGTTCCTCCTTCCTGATACTGTTAAAACGATACGACTCAGTTACAGGTGGATTGTTGTATAGTACGAATATAGACTTAGTAATAGAGTCCCGTCGATACACTTCAGCTACGAAATGGAAAATAAGCTTTGCTACATCCATGTTGCTCTGTAGCGCTACGTGTGATGCTACGCTCGAAAATCGTAGCTTTTCGACATGCGCTACGTGTGACCGGAACAGTCGATGCGACCGCTCTCTGCCAATGCCAGTTGTCCCGTGCGCTAATGACTGAAACAGGCGTTCAATTAAACGTGCCAATTCAGTCGCAGTTAGTTCTGTTAACGCATGCGATGCCTGACACAAGCCTCATTTGGTTAAGACATTTGAACCTGTCAAACGTTATAAGTGACAATGGGCAAAAGTGGTCCAAAATTCTTCGCTCATGGGAAATGAAAGTACATACTTGTCACATTATTATAGCAAAAGATTATCAAAAACCGTCCCGTGATTCTTTTTTATGGCCATGTTTACCTGATTTTTAATATTATTATATTACCTGGTTTACTATTAATATTTTTCGTTAACTATGGTGTATATTATCTTTGTATCCCGCTTCGTCTAAGCCTAAGCCCAATCCCCACTCCTCTACTCGCTTGTAGTGATACACTGGCCATATAGGTAATTGCCTGATTAAAATATCGTAAAACATGGCAAACATGGCACACAACAAGAATTGTTATATAAATATCGAAATTAAATTTGAACGTAGTGGAAATACTAACCTTTTTATTGTTTTTGCGAAAACGAGATCGTAAAATATGGAGGTATGCGGACGGGTGGCGGTTCCGGCGAAATGTACGTTTGAAAATAAAAACGAACCTTTGCCTTTTTTATAGTTATCAAATTATATTGAATGTCTTAAACGTCGCCTGTTTCGATAGACAAAGCATTGAAGAACGTAGGATTACATATAAACTTTAGATCATATAAGTGCCGTACTGTTTCTAATAATTTGAAACTATTCAATGTATCAAAAATAATAAGGATTTTTCGCTTAGTGTTTTTAGAACTAATGCATAATATTAGATTAAGAACACAGGTATTAAACGCGTTTAAACTAAACATAGGTGTTTAAACGCCTACCTTTTGCAACGCAAAAATGCAACGCGATACTTTAAAAGTGTATTAAATGCATAATATACTTGTATAGTTTATGTTGCTTTGCTACCATATATTTTTTTCTAAATACAGCTACAGTCTTACTTTTGGTGAGTAGAAGTGTATTCACCGGCTTCTTATTGGCGGATCTTTTGAACTTAATAATTAGCTAATGAAATCTTGCGTCTGGCTCTGTTCTACTTCAAAAATATTTTCCTTATTGCCCGCTACCACGAGCTGCCGATAAATTTATGGAAGGGCCGCCGCCGACGTCACCTGAAATTTTATGGTTCCCTTCTTTGACGTTAAGGTATTATATTTTGTAACTTTTGTACTTTGCGAATATAATTGAAATTACATCTTAATACTGCCGTGCATAAGCTATAATGCCGTTAACCGACATGAAGCCGAATTTGACTTTTTAATACCATTTGACACAGGAAAATATGCGCTATCGAACTATCTGACCCGTTTTTTTATCTTTTTAATTACCTGAGATAGCGACACGTAAAACACCGTTATTTGATCAACATTTAGAGGAATACAATGCTTTAATGACTTTATTATAATTCCAAAGCTATAACGCCGTTAACATTTTATTTCAAATGTACACTAAACCTTTCCCGTAATTTATAATTAAGTTATAACACAATTTCCGTAAACTAATTCAACCAAACTTTCATCCGGTTAAAATATTTTAACTGTTTTGTAATAAAGTTTCCTGATAAATCAACATTAAGTATAGCTTTAGATAGAGTTTTAAAAATAAGTTCACCGATAAGATCTTTAAAATACCTATTTAATGATATATCAAATCAAATCGGTTACATAGTCTTCAAACAGCGACGATTTTTAATTAAAAGGGAACTGTAATTTTTGCAGATAACGGCATTATAGCTTATGCACGGCAGAATAGATAAAGCTAACATTTGAAGAGGTATTCCTTAAACAAAAAAGTGCCAAAGGAGTAATTATTATTTTGTTTCAAAATACCGACTTTGTTTAAAGCTACTCTACAGTCACGTCAATAAATATTATAAAACTTGTCTTAGTTGGCGTATAAAGATGAAAAATGCACAGTTAGACTATCAGAACTACAACTATTAAAACCACATCAAAGGTGCAGTAGTTTTTGCGTGATGCGCGTACAGTCACGAGCAATAAGATGTACATACCTTAGAACTTTCACACATTACGTTTTGAATAACCTAGGTATAACATCACACTGAGATATACATATTGTATGATTGTGACATAGTTCTTAAGTGTGTACATTTTGTTGCTCGTGACTGTAAAAACATACAGAGACCAAAATTCTAAAATTATTTGTTTTGGCTTTTAATACCCATATCAAGACCATTCGTTTTTTCTTAAATATCTTGTATATACAGTCGGCCAGTTACATTTTTATTATATGTAAATATATGTTATAGTCAAACGCCGAACATCTGGAGCTCATAGATTTGGCTACTCAAACCTTAGGTTTGACATCAAAGGTGCAGTAGTTTTTTCGTGATGCACGTACAGTCACGAGCAATAAGATGTACATACCTTAGAACTTTGACACATTACGTTTTGAATAACCTAGGTATAACATTACATTATCACACTGAGATATATTGTATGAATGTGACATAGTTCTTAAGTGTGTACATTTTGTTGCTCGTGACTGTAAAAACATACAGAGACCAAAATTCTAAAATTATTTGTTTTGGCTTTTAATACCCATATACCTCTCATTCGTTTTTTTTCTTAAATATCTCGTGTGTACCATGGGCAACAGCGTCGCTTAAGGCGGTTGTATGACCGAAAGTGGCGCCCTCAGAGGTTTTTATTTAATAAGTTATTAATAGAAAAAGATTTTAATAATGTTCATCGTGGAGATTTTAGGGCCCATGGTCTAGTATTTTTAGAAGGTATCATGACATGCCCTCGTAGTCATTCGTAGAAGTAGATAGCAAATGTGTCAAAAACGGCCACTTTTAGCAGTTTTTCTATCTACTTCTAGCAGCGAATACTAGGGAATGTAACGATACCGTCTAAAAATACTAGACTGTGGGCCCTAAAATCTCCACGATAAACATTATTAAAATTGTGTATTAGAATTATGATATTAAATAAAATTCACCGCGGCGCCACTTTCGCTCAGGGTACCACCTTAACCACTGCTAAGGTTAAAATCGCTTGCACCCCGTGCCCGCTGTCACATACGTTTAGTTCGTGCAGGGGCGATACGCGCGGGCACGAATTTTGTTGCAAACTGGTTAAGCAATGCTCTTGCCCATTGTACAGTCGGCCAGTTACATTTTTATTATATATAAATATATGTTATAGTCAAACGCCGAAGATCTGGAGCTCATAGATTTGGCTACTCAAACCTTAGGTTTGACAAGAGGTCATGGTCAAAGTTCAAACCAATAGCGTGTTTCGGCCTTTGACTGACGAATTTATGTCCAATCCTAGGAGCGACCAACTTGGACAGTCAAACGCCGAAACTCAATACGATCAAATCGGGATTTGAACAGTCATGTTAGTTTGTTACACGTAGGAATAAAAAACATAATTTAATTAAGTATCTTTACTTTCTTACTAATCCTTACTAATATTATCAAATGCGAAAGTCAGTTTGTTTGTTTGTTACGTTTTAACTACTCAACCGATCATGATAAAATTTTGCATAGACGTTGTCAGGGGTAGGACATAGGATACCTTTCATCCAGGACAAAATATTAATGTTTTAATATTAAAAGAATGGATTGATATAAAAAAAAATTTTTAATTTTATTTTGTTTATGCAATAATTTTAAAAACTATTTATTTTGACAAGGTGATGCGTTGTGGCTTTATTTTACTTCGTCTTTCTTCGATCTTTTACATTTAAAGATTTCTTAAGAGCATTTTAATGTATTTTATGAAACCTTGATCGTCAAACTTACAACCTTTTGCACTGATCTTACATAAAGGCAGCTGAATGTCCTCGAAATTAAGAAAGTTCTCCTTGCATACTTGTATCAATCGATGTTATATGAATTTGCCTTTGTATTCTATAGACTAGGCAAAGTTTAAAACAGTTTATTTTGCTTTTGACGTTTGACTAAAAAGTTGCGAAATTCTAGGTTTGCCTAAAAATGCATCGGTCAAAGACAGAAATTGGAATTAGATTCGTGGTTTTTCTAAAGACGTTCGCCAAACCTAGGATAAACGATAAACCAGTTATTTCCATAAGAGTCTACATATCGGTCTTTGACTATAACATATAGATATGTAGACAGACACACTATTCTTAAGAACTCGGACTTAACATGCATTATATTATTATGTGGTACAGTCACGAGCAATAAGATGTACCTACACACTTTAGAACTATGTCACATTCAACTCAGTGCGAAAATGTCATAGGTTATTCAATAACGTAATATGACATTAGTCCTAAAGTGTGTACATCTTATTGCTCGTGACTGTACATATCATCATGTCATTGGGTTTCGGATGCCACGGGTGGAGAAGAAATATCGCAAGCTTAATCTAGAGGTATTAATTTAATCAGTGTTATAAAGGATCTATTATTATACCTTATATTGCATTCGTTCTTGCAAGTTTAATTTCGCCGTATAAAACAATATTGAACGCTGAAAATATATCATTTTTTGTTAGTCTTGGTGGGAAGTGTGAACAGAACCTTTTGACCCGGAATTCGATTTGTGCCGCATTATCGCCACCTGCGCTTCGGCCGCAGTACCGATAGGTTGGAAAAACTCCTCTCAGCCCGCAGTAATCTCGGCGGCACACTCGTATCACAGCAATATTCACCTAATAAATACTTGCCCGCCCTGGCGTTCATGTTACTGCTGAAAGTTCGCAAACTGTTATTGAAAATGCGGACCCAAATAATTCACCTAACTAGTTATTACCGCCGTGCCCTGTTTTAGGGTCGGCTTGAACGATGTTCTTCGCAGGTGTTCGCCTACGAAGTTAGTACCGATTATACGAAGTAGCTTTTTGTACAGATTAGGTATATCGAAAAGCTAAATTGTATCATTGATTTTCACTTTTATTTAAATGTGTCGAATGAATCCCTTGTAATTACCACCAGTCAATAGTTTATAACCTGGATTAACATATAGGCTACTTTTTATTTCGGTCAAAGGTTCTCTAGGGTCCACGCGGACGAAGTCGTGACGGCCGCTAGTTAGTAAAAAGTATAAGATAATTATAAAACGTCTTAAAAATAAAACTTTTTCAGCATTTACCGCGTCTTTGAGGTAAGATTTACCGAGTGCATGGTGGTAAAAGTTCGAAATGAACGATGATCACAGAACAGCTCGAAGTTGTACCATTAAGAGATAGTAAATCTTAGGTTTTACTGGAAAACCTTAGGATTTACCTTAGTTCGGGGTTTTACAGTAACAAGAATTTTCGGTAATGTTGGTGCGCTGGAAAGGGTGCGGAGCGTATTGTAAAAGTTGCGTTGCGAGTTGAGAGACGTTAGTGCAGTGCTCAGTGCTAAATCTCGCTGAGTACATTAACGTTTTCCGATATCTAAAGCGCTGTGCTAAGAGGCGCGGAGTGATCGCGGCGGCGGTCCAGTTGAATAACAAAGAACTGCGTGGTTGAGATATTGAACCACTAATGGACTGCAGGATTTATGAAGCTTTTCAGATCTATGTCGCTATTACTTATATCTCCGAGTCCGAGCTCGGTCTGTATAATCCTCACTTTGTTATTTTCTTTAGTAGATACGTCTTGTAGGTATGTATAGATGTGATCACGAACATAGTGCGGGGTTTACTTCCGCACAATCAATCAAGGCGGCTGATGAGGGTGCACCCTGTTAGTGCAAGCCCGCACTACTTAACTCGTTGAGCCAATCGATAAATTCATTACCGATATAGATTGGCAAATTAATTAAGTTATTTATTACACGATTCGTACATTAAATTTTAACGATCGACATACACTTTTCTCTTGTGCCGGATTTTCATAAATTTGAAAGAACACCGGACGGTTCCATGTTGGCAAATTTCCACGCTATGACGACCGGCGGACCTGTGTTTCGTTTTGACTTTGTTTCCAAGTTCCCCTTCCAAATTATGCAAAACGATCTGCATGTTGGTCTTTGCTGTTTTCTACTTAATAAATCATTGTTTACTTTCTATAGCAAGAGCCGTACCGGCTAACGAATCAAACTTCGGAAAATTTGCCGAGTTTCAAATTAAAAAAGATAAATTGAAGTAAGGAATTTCGTATTGTACTATTTGTTGAAATTATTTGGAAGATATGGATTTTTGTGTGAACTCATGAATTAGGGTTCGCCATTTTGGCCCAATTGGGGCTCGATTTATCTGTTTTAACTTGAAACCCGGCAGACTTTTCGAAGTTCGAATCGTTAGCCGGTACGGCTCCAGATCTGAGGCTCCTTATTAGGCAAAGGCTTAAATAAAATTTGAAAGAAAGCTTAATAAATTTTATTCAAATATTGACTATTTTAGTCAATAAAGGCCTGTGCCCCTGCAGTGCAGACGTTAAAAATTATTGATGGTCACGGTCATCTGTAGCCAGATAATATTCAGTTATGAAATTGCTGAATTATATGGAGAATTTTTAAAAAGTTGCATTTTCCATACTAACATTTATTTAGTTTATTTAACAACCGTGAAACAAAAATGATTGAACATTAAGCTCTCTGAGCAAATTAAAATAGTTTTTGCTAAGTTACAACAGATAAAGTAACGTGGTCATTTTTGTACATTAAATCACTTTCAAGGTATTTTTTTTAATGTTACGAAAACAGAAATAATAATTTCCATCATTACGACGACAGTTGACTGTTATGATCATAGTTCGATATAATTACGAGCAACTGATAAATATTTTAAATCACAAAAGTATAAGGTTCTCTGTGCGTGAAAAAATATCGTTAATTTCAATCGTAAGCAAAGCACCTAATAGAGTACATAGTCATAGTACGTCATAGTCAATAATCTCTAATACAAGTACATGGGGCCCAATCGCGGTAATTTTCAACGATAAAACCAAAACTAAATCGTTACCGTTTCAGTTCTGCTCACAGAAAAATACTCGGTTCAGTTTTGTTAAAATTGTTGAAAGCTATGCCTAGGGAGCCTTGAATGCCAATCTTGGACAATTCAAATGAGAATTCTAATGCTAAACCAAATATTTATAGGTAAACATACCCGCAACACAAATGACAACGTAATGGTTTTGGTTTTATCGTTTAGAATTAGCGCGATTGGACCCCTGTTTCTAACAATGCTGCCAAATCGCACTACTTATGTAGGTAAGGGACAAAAAAATATGCGCTTTATTTAGTGCTTTTTACGGAAAACCGAGCGTTGCCAGTTTTTGTCTCACTCGACACTCGTTACAACTGTCAGAGATATGTCGCAGCAGATAAATATGAGCGGCCCAGGCAGGTTCGGTAGTATTCGTTGCGTAATGTATTGTATTGAAACGAGAGTTAGATGGGTGGTTATGCGCGGGCGTCGCGGGAGCGGGAGGGACGGGCGGCGCCGCGCTCTGCTGCCGCGGTATATGGCCCGTGAATAATCCTCCCGTAATACTCGACTTAATGGCTTGGAATTAAACAATTAGTTGTTTTCTTTCTGCCTCGTCAATGATGAAGCCTTGCCTGGATGCGGTTAAGCACCGGCTTTTGTAAACGTTTGCCTTTGTTTTGCGAAGCCTATTAATATTACGAACTTTATTAGCGAAAAAGTAATTACTGGTTAAAAGTTCAACCGTTTGACTCGGTTATTCAAATAGTGGTATTTCACCCCAAAGATGAATAAATATTTGATTGACTTTTTATCAAATGACTTATATTTACGTCGTAACGGCCTCCGTATGAGGCCTCCCGTCGCAGTGAATTATAAATTATGGATTTAACATGGTATAAACTTTCGCTTTCCTGCATCGAGTAGGGTGATGTGTATGAAATGACCATGTGTGCGCTATGTCTCTGGTGATGGAAGCGTTGATGACTTTCGGTGACAATTTACCATCGAATGTGCCGTAAAATGGATACTGACCCTGACCCTATGATTACAAAAAAATGTTTTCTCAAAAAAAGTTAAATAAGTCAAGCTTATGCTGTGATTGCTCCTCTGACCTTCATTTCATTATTAAATTTTATATATTTGCACTATAAATATTATAACGCATACTCATCATGTAACAAATTTTTACCGAAGGTGGCGCCCTCAAAAGTTTTTCTTTCATAAGTTACTCAATAGAAAATTAATTATTTTTATAAAACTAAACGTAGAATTTTGAAGCCCCTTTGTCTGTTCTTAGAAGGTAAGGTATCATTGCATTCGATAGTGGGCCCTAGTAGTCATTCGTAGAAGTAGATAGCAAAAGTGTCAAAATGGCCACTTTTGTCAGTTCTGCTATCAACTTCTAAAGATGACTACGAGAGAATGTAATGATACCTTCTATAAATAGTATACCATGGTTCTTAAAAGATCCACCTTAAGTTTTATTGACATTATGTTTTATAATAAAATTCACCGCTTTGTCGGATCTAAGTCAATCTCTGTTTAATAAAATAATAATATTAACATTTTTTTAGTTTAATATAATAATAATAGGAATATACGAGCCCAAAAGTGTTTTGTAAACGTTGATAAGTACAGTTTTTACACGACTGCCCAAAAAAGGAGTGAGACTTCTAAAT
Organism: Agriphila geniculea; assembly: GCA_943789525.1. NCBI lineage: Eukaryota > Metazoa > Arthropoda > Insecta > Lepidoptera > Crambidae > Agriphila > Agriphila geniculea. Next base: position 10,450,272 of record OX038873.1, on the reverse strand, counting down.
GGCTCAACGGATTTGGATGTATGGGGTATCGTTAGAATCCTCACATCATTCCGAGTGACACTGGCTATATTTTTTTAAAGTTGATATGGCGACTGTAGCACGCCATTTTCAAATGTAAAAAAAATATATTTTTTTCTTCAATTATTACAATATGGGCATCAAATGAAAGGCCATATTGAGCACATTTCAAAACTATATAATTTGTCACTAAAATGTGTGAAATAAATTTAAAAAATATTAAAGCACGACTGCCCTGCCAAAAACGAACTAAAAAGATAAATAATAAGGTGTCATTTTATTATTTATATTTTTAGTTCGTTTTTGGCAGGGCAGTCGTGTTTTATAATATTTTTTAAATTTATTATTATGTCTCAAATAAATAATATGACTAAGTGAACAAAGAATTGATTTAACAATTTAAGAAATTATCCCTAGAACCCTACATCGTTTGTTTGCTAAATCAGTGACATTGCCCAGTGGTTTGTAAAGTAATCATTTAGTTAATTAGTTTCTAGCTCTGCCTCAATGTAAGAGAATTAATTAAGGATACGATTTTGCCTCAATCAACACGATGAAACTGTTACTGTACCATCATTCACCTTAAGCTTTTAGGATTTGCGATAATGGCCTGCGTATATCAATCAGAACAATACCCAGACGGCCGACCTGACCAACCAAGGGCATTGGATCTAGAGATTTAAGGAGCCACATTAAGACGGACAAGTTTCCTCTAAATATTTTATTCTTGTTGTAATTAAATGCGGTAAAAGCATTGAAAGACAGCACGAAGTTTTGCTAGGTTTTTCGCAAGGTGAAAAGTTGGAAGTCAACACGACCTTCAAACCGCCCAAAGACTCAGATTTGAATGAAGAAACCATACAACCATACATTAACAGCTGTTACCAAATCCTAGACGATGGATGAGGCATAAAATAATGTATACTTAAGAAAAAGAAAATAAACAAAAAAATATCAAAACTAAAAAAACACATCAAAATATCACTTCTCTCATATTAGAGTGCCTAAAATACTTGTGAAGTCGTGATAATAAAAATTCTCCAGTTATGCAGTTTTCTAAATAAAAATGCAGTAAGTCCCCAGTTAACAGATTTTAATAGTAGATATAGAAGACCACGACAATAAAAATCACGAAGAATGTTTATTATATTCTTTGTCGAATAATTTACGTAGACAGAGCGTTAGTCCGCCGCACAACCCCCATGACGCTGGAGGACCACACACCCGTCCTTGGTAAACGAGCCCGTCGAACTTAGTCGAGTAGCGTAGCTAGGCTGTAGTAGGCTTCCCCTATCCGCCACTCAGGGGACGCCCCTCTACGCCGTGACCATTTAATGTGAGAGGATCGAGCAGCCAAATGAGCGTATCTGAGGTAATTGACTGGACGCTGCCTTCCGGTGGGGCGTTCGAGATATCGCTGGAGAAAAGTCGCCAAAGAACACCTAAATGTACCCATATGGGTTCAGACCATACGGATTACGGTCTGAACTGGTACAAGACCGGACGAAATGTCGCACTCTGATGTCGTCGGAGACCAAGATCCACTTCGGGTCGCTAAGCCAGCGAAGTAAGTAAGTATGAAGAATAAATTCCGAAAATGGTTTAACGTTTACGTAAAGCTTCTATCGAAGCTATTTCCATCCACCATAGTATATTATTATACATACATAGGAACCGTCTTCGAGGGAAGATCTAATATTTGATTAATTAATCAATTCTAATAATATTTACTCAACGTTTAACGATTCTAATAATAGCCACATCAATATGGCAATAACGATCTGCCTTATTGGTATGTTAATTACAATATGTACATTAAGCGCTATTAGTACATTTGAGCACGAGCGTAATAGCTACATCTAGATAAATAAATTATAATTACGAGTGATGCTTTGTTTCTCTGAGTAATGTGTTATACCGATCAAATTCAATCAAATATGTCATTTTTACATTGTCCTTTAACGTTTTACAAATAGCATTGAATGAAAATTCAATGTAGGTTTAAATTGTGTGTATAAGAATTCTAAAATAATGTTTAAACTATTGTATTGGATAGGATATTTTAGTCTCCTAATGATAGGTTCGACCGAACTATGAGACCTCAATAGGTTGATTTTCAACATTTAATTCTTTAGTTTTTTTTATTAGGAAAACAAACAGCAATTTTACAATATACATAGGTATGTAGGCTCCACAATTGAATCAGACATTTGCCAAAACAGTTTCCACAAATAGTTTATACATAATTGTATGTCCAATAGCATTAAAAAAACCTTTGAATTTCTTAGGCTTTGTACAGAAAATATCGATGTAACAATACTTCAAATTATAAAGTTTCATGGATCTTAGTCATAGACTTATTATATTACTAGATCTTAGTATAAAACGGTTACCTGCATAGTTAGTACGACAAAAAGATATAGAAAATGTACTAAATATTGATCATGATGTTCTCTTCGCAGAGTAAGGGGAACAATATCCTCTGCGTTTAAGTTTCTGAATTTGTATTTCATTCTTTTAATGAACTTGTTCTATATCCTTTCATTAGAATTCATATATACTGAATACTGTGGATTCCAGACATTCGATACATATTCTACATTGTGATCTAACGGGTGTATTATATAAAAGCATTAAGGTTTTAATATAAGTAAACTCAACACTTTGCCTTGGATTAAAACCCAACATCCTATAGGCAGCCATTACACACGTCAATCTGGTTTCAATCTGATCAAAACCGCAGATTGATGGAATTTGATGCGGTTGGTTTGCGACGTTACACGGTCAATCCAGCAAGATCTGGATCGCAGTAGATCTTGGTAGATTGACAATCTACCACGATCCACGGTGGTCTTTGGTAGGGTTGCCAACTTTTTGCATTAATTTTCGCGTAATATCGATCGATGACCTCAGTGGTGCAGTATTCCACATGCCAGTCTACCACGCAAGAGGTCCCGGGTTCGATCCCCGGATGAAATCGAAATGATAAATTTTAATTTCTGAGTGACGGGTCTGCGTATAATAAGTACATAACTATTTCGAAAAGTTAGTACCTATTAAAAACCCAAAAGCACCCATTTTATGCCTTGGTTAGTTTAGGGTTAGATGGCGCTGTGTGTGTAAAATCAAGTATCGATATTTATAATACTATTTTACCAAGCTATGAACTATCTGAGTTCCGAATTTCATCCAAATCAGTTCAGCTTCAGAAGGCTGAACTGATTTTGATGAAATTTGGCACACATACATATACAGTTATAGCCTGGTATAGTAATAATAATATCGAGGTAAAAAAGTATTTTTCAAAACATTGCATCAAATATAGTAAGTAGACTTTTGGGAAATTTATGAAAAAATAAAGTCCTCATTTATTTTTAACTAGCTTCCTTTAAAAAATAAAAATAGGGTACATAGGGTAGGTAACTCCTAGGGCACCAAACTAACTGTATGCCAATAATCTTTCACTGCGATCCAATTTTTTTAACCGACTTAAAAATGAAGGAGGGTTCTGTTCTCTTCATCTGTATATTTTTTTGCATGTAGTCATGGGCGGGAGCTAGTTAAAAATAAATGTGGGCTATATTTTTTATAAATTTCTCAAAAGTACTTACTAAAGTATGATACCCTAGAGTACCTTTGACCAGGATAAAAAGTATCTTATAATTTAATCCAGGCTATAAACTGTGTGTCAAACTTCATTCAAATCATTCAGCCTTAAAAACTAACATACAGACGAACAGAGAAACAAGCTCCTGCTTTTTTATAGTTGGTTAAAAATATTTGATCGCAGTATATTGTGCTAGATTGTCAGTCTACCATGGTAGATTGACAATCTGCCACAATCTACCGCGATCCGATGCAAGCAGATTGTGGTAGATTGACAATCTACCGTGGTAAACTGACAATCTACCACAATCTAATGCGATTCGATATTTTTAACCGACTTCAAAACAGCAGGAGGTTGTTTTTTTGTTCGTCTGTATGTTTTTTTTAGGGTATTTTTCAAATGTCCACCCGGATGTGGTCGCGGGCGAAAGCTAGTTAAAAATAAATATGGGCTATATTTTTTACAAATTTCTCAAAAGTACTTACTAAAGTATTTTACCCTAGGGTACCTTTGACCAGGATAAAAAGTATCTTATAATTTAATCCAGGCTATAAACTGTGTGTCAAACTTCATTCAAATCATTCAGCCTTAAAAACTAACATACAGACGAACAGAGAAACAAGCTCCTGCTTTTTTATAGTTGGTTAAAAATATTTGATCGCAGTATATTGTGCTAGATTGTCAGTCTACCATGGTAAATTGACAATCTACCACAATCTACCGCGATCCGATGCAAGCAGATTGTGGTAGATTGGCAATCTACCGTGGTAGACTGACAATCTACCACAATCTAATGCGATTCGATATTTTTAACCGACTTCAAAACAGCAGGAGGTTGTTTTTTTGTTCGTCTGTATGTTTTTTTTAGGGTATTTTTCAAATGTCCACCCGGATGTGGTCGCGGGCGGAAGCTAGTTAAAAATAAATATTGGGCTGTAATATGTTTTTATAAATTACCCTAAAAGTACATATTAATTTCAATGTTTTAAAAAATAAAAATACCTTTGATACCTTTGACCGAGATAAAAAGTATCCTATGTTTTTATTTAGGCTAATTTAGCGCACAGTTTGTGCGCTAAATTTCATCTAAATCAGTTCAGCCTTTAAAAAACATGTGTATGATAGCAGCAGTAGATTGCGATGAGCAGACTGCAAGTTCTCTGTTCGTTCGTTTGTATGTTTGTTTTTTAATGATTGTTCGAATGTCCACCCACGCGGATGTAGTCGCGGGCGGAAGCTAGTTAAAAATAAATGTGGACTACATTTTTATAAATATCCCTATAAAATGTTTAATTGTTTTGAAAATAATACTATTACCTCGAAAAAAAAGGTGCCAACCCTAAGCCAGACCAAGCCAGATTGACGTAGATTGACAATCCAGCACAATCTGATCACGCCAGACCGCGCCAGATTGATACAGATCGCGAACAATGTTACACAATCAATCTCTGTCAATCTTTGTCAGTCTGGCACGGTCTGGATTGTGTGTGTAATGGGTGCCATAGGCCTTAGTAATTTTATTTACGTGACGTGAGTCGAAAACAAGTTCACTGTCTAGATCGACTCCTGTTTCTCACCTCGGTCGATCGTTTCAGACTGATCAAAAATTTTATAATTAAAAACCACTGGATGTTTTTTACTACTATAAGAAATTACGCAGCATTTACTTATCTATGTTAAGAGATAATTTGTTATCAGTGCAATAGCACCGATCTAAATCTTCCTGTGTAAGCCAATACAATGTTCTGGAGATTTTACAACTGTGAAAATTTTTGTATCATCGGCGAAAGGAAGGAATTAAGACAAACATTCATTACGTCGTTAATGAATATGTTAAAACGTAGGGGATCGATGTTGAACTTTATATTAGGCTCTTAAAATATGAAATTGCCGATTAGTATGAAGATTTAAAGAAGTTGCATACTAACATTTTCTTAGTTTATTTAACAACCGCGAACGCTATTGTCACATTGTATGTACCAATATAGCCTCAGCTAATTTGAAATAACGGGCCAAGTGCGAGTCGGACTCGCGCACAAAGGGTTCCGTACCAACAAACGGCAAAAAAAACACGTTTGTTGTATGGAGCCCCCTTAAATATTTATTTTATGCTCTTTTTAGTATTTGTTGTTATAGTGGCAACAGAAATACATCATCTGTTAAAATTTCACCTGTTTACCTGTTGTCGTTATTAATATCGAGCAAAAAAACCGGTCAAGTGTGAGTTGAACTCGCGCACGTAGGGTTCCGTACCAAAAACGGCAAAAAATACGTTTGTTGTATGGGAGCCCCACTTAAATATTAATTTTATTCTGTTTTTAGTATTTGTTGTTATAGCGGCAACAAAAATACATCATCTGTGAAAATTTCAACTGTCGACCTGTTGTCGTTTTTAGTATCGAGCAAAAAACGGCAAAAAAATCACGTTTGTTGTATTAGAGCCCCCTTTAAATATTAATTTTATTCTGTTTTTAGTATTTGTTGTTATAGCGGCAACAGAAATACATCATTGAATTCATCATAATTTGATATATTATGAAGCACCTAATGAACCTTTGAAATCATAAAAGCTATGAGGCTCTTCATGTGTAAAAAAATCGTCTATAAATATGACTCTAATGAAAACAATGGGAGAAACACATCCGAACCTTGATTCAAGCTACTCTCGTTTAATAAAAGTACGAAATACAGCCCTAGAGTATATCGCTTGTGTGAACCACGAATTTTAAGTAGTTCACCTAATATATAGGCCTGATTTGCCTGATTGCGAACATTAATTGATAAGATAAGCCATGGGTCGTTTTATTCATACAAATAATATGAGTAGCTACGTTGTCGCGTAGCAAGTATTTTCGTTTTAATTTTTTTTTTTTTTTTTTTAGTTTATTGTTTAAATTAATACAATGTTAGGTGTACATAAAAATAAACACCGCTACAAAATACAAAATTACTGTAGTTAAATAAATTATTGCCCTGGAAACGTGTTTGTTAAAAATAGATAGGCGCCATTATACTAAAGTTAAGTATTTCAGTCAAGAATACGGCAATATAATTGCGTCGCGTCAATTCTTAGTTGGTGTTTTATACTACCTCTTAGTTTTCAACAGAGACGTTTGTTTTAACAGCCTGCATTAATTCCGTTGATAAACGTGCCGCTCTTTGTTCATTCACAATATTGCGACGAGTTGGCATTTTAATCAAGGCTAACGAATTTTTAACGTTAGGTAGTTTGGAGTGGGTACGATATCGTGACACCGGCATCGGCGCGGTGGCAACTCGTCTCCGCGCCTCTCGGGTCGCCACTTTCGTGCTCGACGCGTTGTTCTTATCTTGAGTAATTAGGTACCTCGTTGCTTTGTTTTGTTATTGTCTGGCCACCCTGGCTCATTTTAACGTTACACCGCATACCGCTATCTACCTATCTCGCTTTACGATCCATTATATTAACCAACACGTGAAGCGTTGTACACTCATACTTCTGTAAAGTATGAATTTAATTATAAAACGTGCTTCGTTCGAACGACCTGTATAAATGAATTCCTTTATCTGCGTATCTTTAGATTACAGGGTTTGCAGCAAACTTACTAGGTTATAAAGTGCAGATTGGGGCTTGAACCGGTGTACAGTAAATTAAAATTACTTGAAGCCAGAATGTTACGGCGATTGTCAAGTAGTGTAAGTGTAATACAGGTTGTTCGTTAATAGCATAGACATAGAAAAATTTTCGCTGCGCTCAAGAAGACCAACAAAGCGTGGAAAAGAGAAGTTAACATCATACGGACACGGTCTATGTAGAAAAGAGACAAAGAATCAAGTGACATGTGCCAACATTTTTTTACAGTAAGAGCCCCTAGCGTCCCGCCTAGCAAATGAGCAATCACAGTTTGTTTAAAATATTTGTTAATCTTAATTATACTTTAAAATAAAGGTATCGTGGAGCCATGGTGTCTTGTGCTCTAAGTAATTGTGATGTAACAAAAGAAATAATCCAAGTAATCACACTTTTCACAGGTAAATAAGATATTGCCACACATTTCTCTAAAACCAAATTTCTCTACATTTATTCGTCTATCGACGAAGAAAACAGTATGGAACATAGTTATTAATTTCCTTTGTCGTATTTAGTCATATTTTATGAATCTAAGTCATATTTTACGTATCTCATATAAAATGTATGCATTCGTTTTCGGATCACCTGTTTATTGACATTGTTGTTCTTTGACATTCTATTTCTATGGTTAATAGTCTTCTATAGTCGAATATGCTAGATAAGATGGTAGATATCGCTAGGTATAGAGGAGGTTCCTGGTGAGTCCCACATACCCCCTCCCCGCTCACCTGCGGGGGGGGGGGGGGGGGTTAAGCGCGCAAATGCGTTTTTCTACGGCATATAAAAAAAGTATAGAGGAGGTACCATGCCTAGACTAGGATTTTTTATTCTATTTTATAATAAAATGCACAGTGGCAACCCTAGACCATAATAAGTATGTTTTGCTTTTGCTCATTAATGAGATTGATTATCAAATACAATAGTCTTCATTGGCCTTCAAAACTTAGTACCCACTATGTGATTTTCATACAAACATGCTCACATCACATTGTTATAAATAAAAACCGGCCAAGTGCGTGTCGGGCCACGCGCCATAGGGTTCCGTAGTTACCTTATACCATACCATATTTAATACCACCTATAATTTTTCGTCTGTAAAAATAACTTTGTTTTTCGCAGTGTTGGTGTGAATGACAAAGTTATATTTGCGGTTTTGGAAAATGTGCTATATCTCAAAAACTAATTACTATATCTCGTTCAAACCAATTTTGGTTGAAAGTGTTTATAAAGATCTACAGCATATATTTTTTTAAAATTTTTCACTCTCTTATTTCAAAAGTTAAAGGGGGCGGACACACATTTTACCACTTTGGCGGTGAATATCTTTCAAACGGTTGACTTTGAGAAAAAGTTGTTTTAGAAACCTCAATGTCATTTTTAAAGACCTATCTATAGACACCCAACACGTGTTGGTTTGAAGAAAAAATTTTTTTTTCAGTTTCAGTTCCATGTATGGGGAGCCCCCCCTTAATCTTTTATTTTTCTTATTTTTGTATTAAATTCGTTAAGCGGTTAACAGAATACATCTACCTACCAAGTTTCAACTGTGTAGTCTTAATACTTTTGGAATAAAGTGGCTGTGACATACGGACAGACAGACAGACAGACAGACAGACAGACAGACATGACGAATCTATAAGGGTTCCGTTTTTTGCCATTTAGGCTACGGAACCCTAAAAAAGTACATTGTATCACTGCAATGACTTTGATGTTGGTTGATGGATATACCAAATGTTAAACTATCAAATAAGCATTTCAACCATCTCAAAAAAACCCCTCAATTTCCTCAAAAAAGCCAGTTTTCGCCATAAGAATTTATGGTTTTCGCATTCTTTATAACTTTGTTTGGAATTTCAATCAATGTTATTCTTTTGCATATTTAAAGAAATGGAGATTTTTTGTTGTTATTTGAAATGCTTATTTGAGAGATGAACATATTTGGTCTATCCATCGACATAAAAGAAATTGCAGTGATACAATATGTACTTTTTTATTTATGAGTATGTGAAGTGAACATGTTTGTATGAAAATCAGTCGGTTCGGTAGGTACTAAATTTTTAAAGTCCAGTGTATTTGCGTCTAGGGTAGTAATTTTGCATTTTTCCATACAAATAAAAAAAAAAACAAAATTTCTCAGCCTTGAGGCGGTATTCAGGGCTTATAATAATTTTTGTATGCGTGGTACCCTATTTAACATATTTGGGTTTATAAGGCTATTACCAAACAGTCTGTATATAGGTATATCGTGTGGGTTGGCGAGGTGAGGCGGGCTTGCAGCTCATGTGCACCTGCGGATATTGCCGCGTAAATCAAATTTCTTATTTCGCCTCAACTATATGTCTGCCTCGCCATATTTACAAAATGGCGCTAGCGACACTTCATACAGCTCTTAGAAAATATTTTTTTATTTAGGTACACTTCTTGAAGCCAGATGTTCCATTTAATCAAATTGATTTGTTTCTATGTTACGTGTTTTATTTAAGTTTATAGTTAAATTATCAAATATTGTTGCTTATCAACAATCAAATAATTAGCATCAGCATGTAATGTATACGGCCGCACCGGGCAGTGCCGGCATGAATTACTGGCCATAATGACCATCTATATGCCAATACGATTAATATTTAATGCCGCTATTCTGCGCTGAATTACCCGCGCCTGTGGTTGAGCTTGTGCTAAATTACTATTCTCTCGACGTATGTCACTCGATTCGTTACGTTAATTTTGTATCCTGTCTACTACATTTCCAGTCAGTCAATTTATGTGAATTAGTAGTAAAAGAGTTGGTACAACAATAGGGTGCATCCTGAATATCAAATCTTACACCTGCAGGCGATATCCGTCTACGAATATCATTCAACCCTGGCGCCTTGCAAATTAATTGCGGAATGACAGAGCACAATGCTCAGCTCTCTTAATGCACGTTCACAAAGCGAAACGGCTTGGGCGGCACCGTAGCGGCACGCAGCAGCGGTGATTATGATAATGACGCGGTGGCCGCGCTTTTTGCGCCGTTGTTCGCCCGATATTACGGAACTCGACACCGTTTTTGGATTTCGCCGTGCTCCCGCCAGCCGGTGGCTCGTCGCCCGGGCCGAGCTCGCTGCTTGCCTCTCGCCGCTCGCTGCTCGCCGTGCGCCTTAACCACTCTGAGATGCGTATAAATTATGCAACTTGCCATAATCCACGCCCTAAACGCCTTCTCCGCCGCCTCAATTATTCATCTGAGCGGTTTGATGTTTTAGAAAATTGTCGCGATACTCCAGACGGGCGATGCTTTATAATTCAGGAGTCGAATGCTGTCGACACAGCTGGCTCCGGATTCCTGTGTTGAGTTTCGCGTCTCAAACAGATTAGGTTGACAACCGTTTGTACTTTATGACCTTTCCAGAATAAAAGTACACGACAGTTAAATAACTTCGTTTATTTCAGGACTCTGAAGGTGATACGCCACTGCACGACGCTATTTCTAAAAAGCGGGATGACATGTTGTCTCTGCTATTGGAGCATGGCGCTGACATGACTCTTACGAACAACAATGGATTCAACGCGCTCCACCACGCCGCTCTACGAGGCAATCCAAGGTAACATTTTCCTTTAGAATTTGCGGAATAAATAGGTACGTAACGTAGTCGTCGTTATAAAAATATTTTCTAAGTCATAAAAAATAAATTTCGGACACATTGTTCGAGTAAAATATTTGAGATACGAGTGCAGATAATATTGGGGATACTTATCTCCGGCGACCCTATATCGTGGACTTTGTCTGAAATAAACATAACGTCGCTTGTTGTCCGACATTATCCCGAGCAGAATGGGTAGTTATGAGCGAGCCTGCCGCACAATAAACTGCTTATGCGTCTAATACGCGGGCCGAGTGTGCCGCTCGTCGCAAGTGATGCCTTTATTACTTCCCGAATCACGCGAATATCCTCCATATACTTGAAGGAATGCTCGTATATCAGATTTTTCTTATCCCATAATCGACGCAGTGAAGGATAAGTGAAGTGACTATAAAATTCAAATGGCAGATGACGTAAGTGATTAGGATATAACTTTCCTGAATTGGCTTTGATTACTTTTTGAACATGACTGGAAATCTCAAAACCATTTCGAGGAATAAGCTTTCGGTACAGTGTCTACTAATTAGATTTAAAAATAAGTCTATATTTTTAAAGATATTTATAATATTCAATAAAAAGCTTTAACCTTCAAATGACCTTCATATGACGTCATCACATACAGATCCCCCAGCCATAATAAAAAAAAAGAAAAAAGGGCAAAGACAATTTTGACAATGAACTTGGCATTAGGGATGGTGGAAGGTGGAAGTGAAAAAATATCGATATAGGTAATATTTCTCAGAAAAAAATGGGAAGAAATAGGATGATGACTAAGTAATGGATTCTAATTTTAAGGTATTGTAAAACATAAAAAATAGCAAAATAAACCCCTACGCGAAATTTTGGCTCGATTTGACGAATTTTACGATGATTTTTAAGACGCAAAAGTTGGAAAACATCAAAATGCTCCAGTGACAAAATAGTGTCGACTATTAGAAACCATACGTAATTACAAAAAAAAATGTTTTGGAAAAATTATTGTAAAAAAATCTATCGATATATCAGAGTATTTAATATCGCCCGAAAAATATCGATGAACTTATCTCGTAATTTTTTCCACATCCCTACTATTAAATGTTTGTAAATAGAAATAAAGTATGCACATATTTTCACAATGTTTATTATGTTATCCTGCAAATTTATCAGTCCACTAGCAATCGTTACAATTTCATCCATGTAGCCTACATCCAAAATAGACACAATACATACAATACATTTCGCAATTTGGGTAAATTGGGCGTGTCAGTTTTTACAATGTTTTTCAGCTGAGTTTCCACTGGTAAGCATTTTTATTATAATTTTACCACCTCAAAAATTATTGCGGCAAATTAAGAAGGTAGGTTAGAACCGTCACAACTGGATTAAATGAATAAAATAGAAGAAATATTAACTATAACTTATTTGTTTACAAACAACCATAAAGTCATTATGACAGGTAATGACACTTGGCCGTTCTTTTTCTATAAGTAGATGGCAAAGGTTTTCCTTCTTAAACTTTCATGCCACTAATGACGTCATTCCGGTTGACCATATCCGCTCGACAAATATATTGATTTAAAAATAAATACGGGACCAAATGTTAAAATATTCAAATTAGTGTCTTAAATTGGCCTAATCTGTAGTAAAAAAATATAAAAAAAATACCTTTTATTTTTTAACCAAAGCCAATTGTGTGTATCTATATAAATTTCAATAAAATAATTCACTTGCTTGCTTGAAAAATGTTTCGCTGTTATGCCATTCGTCAAGCAAATGAACAATATTATTTTATCCATTAAAAAAATAAGGTTAAACAATTAAGATTTTCGTTAATTATTTAAAAATGATTTTATACTAGCAGCCGCCCGCGGTTTCACCCGCGTGGTTCCCGTTCCCGTGGGAATATCGGGATAAAAAATATCCTATGGTTTAATCTAGGCTATCTACTGTGTGCCAAATTTCAACCAAATCCGTTCAGTAGTTTTTGCGTGATTGAAGAACAAACATCCAAACCCACAAGCTTTCACATTTATAATATTAGGAGGATGAGTAATTTAATTAGTAATGGAACTAAGAACTTAGTATGTATCGAAAAAATAAAATATGTCAACTATTGAGCAACCTAAAGTTATGTATGTGTCTATGAATTGCTACATTAACTTTGTAATATGCTACGTTTCGTATTATAGCGCGTCGTAGTCCAATCTAAGTTTCGTAGCATTTCGTAGCATGAACGCCCGGCTACGTCGTAGTCCTCGTATATACAAACAGACGTAATGTTTTAATAGTTTTCTTTAAAAGCGATCGAGGTGTTTTACGGCGCTTTTAATAAAAACTAAACATCTTTAAGACGCCTCGAAGTGCGGCGGGTGAATCAGGGTGGGGTAGGTAGTAGAAAAAGAGCCCGATTCAATTGCTTTTAACTCCCGATGTTTTTAATTCTGGAGATAATGGATTCTATCTCGTCTACAGGAAAATGGCATTTAAAGTAGGCATTTCTTTTCCGTTAGGTGCTGGTGAAATGGCTAAATGTGAAAGACTCATCGATTCAGTAGAGCCATGATGAGAGTTTAATGTTATTAATCAATAAATCGCAACTCAATCGAGTCAATACAAATATGTTTGATTTGGCTACCAGATCTTTTATTTGAATAATATAAAGGAAGGGCGTCCCAATATATTATGAATCGCAAGTAAGAGTTAGAATAATGAATCTCCGCTGCCGAATCGTGCGTGAAGCGGTTTATTTGTGGAGGGTCCGAGGAGGCGCTGGAGGTGCGGAGGCCGCGCGGCGACCGCCCACATTTATTCAAGTCACGTGACGCGTCCCAGGGAAATAATACGAAATGTGGCTACGTGACCAGTTCATTATGCGGCGGCGCAGAGCGGCCGCGGTCACCTCCGCGCGCGCCGCACCGCCGTCCGAGGAGCCGCATATTACAAACAGCTGAACGTGCCGCCGCACACACACCCTACAGGATTCCTTTTTAAATCACCGATAGTTCTTGCGCTCAGTACCCGCCCGGATTTATTTCACGGGCCCACGGAATCCCGAAGATAAAACTTGGCAAAAGCAATGTTCATTTTGTTGTAAAGGATATCTTTATTACTTTGCGAAACTTTCACGATTCCCACTTTGTGATTTGAATAATATTTTCGTTACCTTCTTAAACGCTAGGAGATTTTTATGTATATTCAACTCTTTATGACTGCTTGTGACATTAATTTTTACGTGCCGTTTTTTCCGGTGAACGAATTAAACTTCTTTTTCGATTGTTGTTTAACGGTAATCGAATAGAAGATTGTCGTAAAACGTTGCCGATTTTATCGCGGAATGAGAAGTCGCTCGCGACTTTTCCCGTTTGACAAAAACGTTCCTTCCCCTTGGAGATGTAAAATCGTTTTATTTTATTACTTCCGCCAGTATATCGTTATATCAGAAGAGCCTATCGTCTTGATTCGAAAAACGCTTTGTAAAATCTTAAATTAAACACAGTGTTTTGCGAGATAAGCATGAGATTTAGTGACAATTATAGCCCAGATTTTATATTACTCATCATACATTATGCAATGGATGCGCATGTCCCTACACATAAATATTACTTGCGAATTACTGTTTGTATACTTGTGAAGTTTGCTTACTCACGGGATCGAACAGTCGCATGTCGAGTGCTATTCGTGTAGCAGCAAGTGCGGTGTGGCATCTCAAACCGACGAATATTTACTTAATGAAATTAAACAAGCGATCCTTTGGAGACGGTGGTGGGGAGTGGGGGAGCCGGGGACACCCCGCGGCGCGGCGCTGTGTCATTACTTCTGATTAGAAACAGTTATCTCTCGCGGTTATCGTTACAGCTACCCTAACGAGCCCATGTAAAACTTCTATAGCAATTTCGTGATACATTATAGGGAGTCGATAAGCTTCCGGTTAATCATCCTCATAAATTTCACGTTTATTCGCAATCATATGGAGGAAAGCGATTGTTAAAGTTGATGAAATTTATGATTCCCAAACTACTGTTAATTTTAACCAGCCGTCGATTACATTGTGTTATTTATAATATCGTGTGGTATTATGAATCACATATTGCTATGTGTTCTTGACAATACTGTTTGACTGTATTTATGTGTAAAAAGTAAAACCTCCTTCAAGAAAACCCCTATAAAAACCAAGAAATAATATTCAAATCTGCAAGTTTATTAATTAGGTGAACACATACCTAAAGAAGAACGTCTATTGAAGTGGGGGGCAGCGGATTATTTTTTTCAATATTGTTTTTTTTAGGGTTTCGTACCTCAAAGGAAAAAACGGAACCCTAATAGGATCATTTTGTTGTCAGTCTGTCTGTCTGTCAAGACCCTTTATCTCAGGAACGCGTGGAGGTATCGAGTTGAAATTAAAGCCACAGGACTACGGTCCCTTAAAGCTGTGAAAACATCAAACTTCTAAGTTTATGTAAAAAATAATACGGCTGTTTATGCCGCAAACAATGCATATTTCGACACTCAAGGGAATCAAAATGCATAGGGTACTTTCCGTTGACCTAGAACTATGAAATTTGGCAAGTTATATCGTCTTGTACTACAAGTATAGGGAAAAATCTGAAAACTATACATTTGTAATTAAGTTATAAAAACGATAGTCTTTATTTACGTACTAACAAATTTGTACGGAACCCTCGGTGGGCGAGTCCGACGCGCACTTGTCCGGTTTTTGAAGTGAAAACGGCGTTGTACGCTTTTTTGTAATGGGGGAAAAATGCTAAACTCGCGTCAGTAAGAATCATGTGACCCTGATCGAAAATTCGTAATACGGATGTGACGGATGGAGAGTAGACAGCCGGTGGCGGAAGTATACCCTCTCTTTCTACGGGGCGCGGTGAAAATGGCGGCGTGTCATTTCAAGACGTAAACACTTGTGTCACCATAGCAACGCGCTAATTTTTCAATTCATTTAATTCAATGTCAAAACTCTAGATTTTCTGTCAAGCTATGGATAAGACTTTCGTACAATAGTGTTCTGTATTCGTAAATTCAAATGCAGAGTAAATTCGTAAGACGGCAATTCGTGCAAAATTGTTCCCTAACCATACCAAAATATCAAAAATGCACAACGTTAATATCCAAGTTTTCACTTCTGCCGGCACTCCCGGAGTGGAACCCGATTTTTTTTAATAATAACAGCCCCAACCGACTTCATTTAACTTACTTTAAAAGATATTAGACTTAGATATTTTATATTAAATTTTTGTTTTTTAATGGTATATTAATAGCTAACCGCCATATTCATAAAAAAAAACCTTAAATAAAATAGAGTTATAGTCAATTTTAGTTATGCAAATTTTACTATAAGATTTGTGACATGATTGCGCTTTGATAACCTCCTCCTTATTTTTTTAAGTCGTTTAAATAGACAACAATACAGTTCTAGGCACTTACACGTTTTACTTCACTCATCAAGTTAATTTCGACAATCTAATAAGTATGTGACAACATTCAAGTTATACTTGAAAATAACGCTACTTCTTCCACACGTCAATCTGGTGTGATCCGATCAAAACCACAGATTGATGGAATTTGATGCGGTTGGTTTGCGACGTTACACGGTCAATCCAGCGAGATCTGGATCGCAGTAGATCTTGGTAGATTGACAATCTACCACGATCCACGGTGGTCTTTGGCAGGGTTGCCCACTTTTTGCATTAATTTTCGCGTGATATCGATCGATGGACCCGAGTGGTGCAGTATTCAACATGCCAGTCTACCACGCAAGAGGTCCCGGGTTCGATGCCCGGACAAAATTGAAATGATATATTTTAATTTCTGTGACGGGTCTGCACTCTGCGTATAAGAAATACCTATCTTTTTCGAAAAGTAAGTACCTAGTAAAATCAGTTGTCTAGGGTTAGATGACGCTGTGTGTGTAAAATCAAATATCGATATTTATAATACTAAATTACCAAGCTATCAACTATCTAAGTGCCAAATTTCATCCAAATCAGTTCAGATTCAGAAGGCTGAACTGATTTTGATGAACTTTGGCACACATACATGTATAGTTTATAGCCTGGTATAGTAAAAATATAGAGGTAGAAAGTATTTTTCAATAAATTGCAAAAAATATAGTAGGTAGCTTTTGAGAAATTTATGAAAAAATAAAGTGCTCATTTATTTTTAAATAGCTTCCTTTAAGAAATAAAAATAGGGTACATAGGCTAGGTACTTCCTAGTATATCAAACTAACTGTGTGCCAAATTTCATCATCTTTCAGGCAATCCAATTTATTTTAACCGACTTAAAAAAAATGAGGAGGTTCTCTGTCCATCTGTATAATTTTTCCCATGTAGTCATGGGCGGAAACTAGTTAAAAATAAATGTGGGCTATATTTTTTATAAATATCTCAAAAGTACTTACTAAAGTATTTTACCCTAGGGTACCTTTGACCAGGATAAAAAGTATCTTATAATTTAATCCAGGCTATAAACTGTGTGTTTCAAATCAGTTCAGCCTTGAAAACTAACATACAGACGAACAGAGAAACAAGCTCCTGCTTTTTTGAAGTCGGTTAAAAGTATTGGATCGCAGTATATTGTGCTAGATTGTCAATCTACCACAATATTTGTACGAGATTATTTGTGGTAGATTGTCAATCTTCCACAATATTTTTGCGAGATTGTCAATCTACCACAATATTTGTGGTAGATTGACAATCTACCACAATAAACTGCGATCCAATATTTTTAACCGACTTCAAAAAAGCAGGAGATTGTTCTTCTTTTCGTTTGTATGTTTTTAACACGTTTTTATTAGGTTACTTTCTCGTTTGTTTGTTTGTTTTTTTGTCCGCAAAGTTTGCGAACGATTTCATACTAACTTCCCTATGAGCTAGAGACTTGAAACTTTAAACATAGGTCAGAACTTAAAAGCAATGCAATATTATGGAATCATTGAGCTGATCTAATGATGAATCCGGAAGAAGGCCATAGGAACTCAATATTGAAACCGTGCAACCCCATCGAGTTTGGGCTCATTTGAATCGTCTTGACGAGTACTTTGTTGGGAAATAGTTTCCAGGGTCTGATTATGGAGCGGGACAAAGGATACAGGAACTCATTCATAAAACCATGCTATCCCATCGAGTTTGGGCTTGTTTGACGAGAGCTCTGATAGGAGATGGTGTATTTTTAGTCTCAGCTCGTTAACTAAAAAGCAGAAAATATATTTATGAATAAAAAACCTTTATAAAACACGTTTTTAAAAAGGACTAGTAAAAACAACTTAAAAGTAAAAAATAAACTCTTCTGTAAATATTTATAACCAACAGTAATTTTAAACCTAACCTGTTTTACTAATCCGTTTTAATGTTTTAGTCCGATTTTTTTGTAATAATTTGGTCCGTTTTAAAAAAGGTATTTTTTAAAAAGTTTTTTAGGGTATTTTCCAAATGTCCACCCGGATGTACCTACTCGCGGGCGAAAGCTAGTTAAAAATAAATTTGGGCTATATTTTTTATAAATTTCTCAAAAGTATTTACTAAAGTATTTTACCCTAGGGAACCTTTGACCAGGTTTAAAAGTATCCTATTATTTAATCCAGGCTATAAACTGTGTGTCAAACTTCATTCAAATCTGTTCAGCCTTAAAAAATAATACACAGACGAACAGAGAAACAAGCTCCTGCTTTTTTGAAGTCGGTTAAAAATATTGGATCGGGTTTATTGTGTTAGATTGTCAATCTACCGTGGTAGATTGACAATGTACCACAATCTACCGCGATCCGATACAAGCAGATTGTGGTAGATTGACAATCAACCATAATATACGCGATTCAATAATTTTAACCGACTTCAAAAAAGCAGGAGATTGTTTTTCTGTTCGTTTGTATGGTTTTTTTAGGGTATTTTTCAAATGTCCACCCGGATGTAGTCGCGGGCGGAAGCTAGTTAGAAATAAATATGGGCTATATTTTTATAAATTTCCCAAAAGTACTACAAATTAATTTCAATGTTTAAAAAAATAAAAATCCCTAGGGTGCCTTTGACCGAGATCAAAAATATCATAAGTTTGAATCCAGACTATAAACTGTTTGCCAAATTTTTGTCAAATGAATTAATTGTTTTTTTATGAGATTTTTCAAATGTCCACGCAGATGTAGTCGCGGGCGGAAGCTAGGTAGTTAAAAATAAATGTGGACTTATATTTTTTTATAAATTTCCTGAAAGTAAGTACTTAAGTACATATTAATTTCAATGTTTAAAAAAAACTAAAAATACCTAGGATACCTTTGACCGAGATAAAAAGTAGGTATCCTATGTTTTAATCTAGGCTAATAAACTGTGCCCTAAATTTCATCTTAATCAGTTCAGCCTTAAAAAAACATGTATCGGATAGCAGTAGATTGCGATGAGCAGACTGCAAGTTCTCTATTCGTTTGTATGTTTGTTTTTTAATAATTTTTGGATTGTCCACCCACGCGGATGTAGTCGCGGGCGGAAGCTAGTTAAAAATAAATATGTAATACATTTTTATAAATATTCAAAAAGTAAGTACTATAATGTTTAAATGTTTTGAAAATAATACTATTACCTCGAAAAAAAAGGTGCCAACCCTAAGACAGACCAAGCCAGATTGACGTAGATCGCGCCAGACCGCGCCAGATTGAAACAGATCACGAACAACGTTACACAATCAATCTCTGTCAATCTGGCGCGGTCTGGCGCGATCTGGCGTGGTCAGATTGTGTGTGTAATGGGTGCCTTAGTGTTGCAACTTTTTGTTTGGACAGTGAGTAATCGAATGCTATACTGACGGAATAATTAACCAATCAAAAGAAGAGGAACCCGTATTATGGCAATATGTAAAAAGGTTTAGCTCGGCATTGTTAATTAAATCGAATAGGTAAGTCAGCAAACAGCGCCATCAGTATTTGGATATGCTAATGCTTTTGAACTCCCGATCTATGGAATAGCCAGATTCAATATTTGATATTTCACTGTCTGAAATTGAATTCTTAGTACATGTTCATCCTCGAATGTGGTTATATTTTTTTTATTGCTTAATCACTAACCCTTTTGGGATACTAGCTTTCGCCGTAGACTTCGTCCGCTTGGACATTCGCAAACTCCCTGACCCCTCATTTTCACCAAGGTATAATACATGTATAATACAAGTTTTATGCAATTTTTTGATTTTTGTTCTCATTCATATACATGTACAAAACATGTTTATACAAAACTTATCGCCTACATGTTCAAAACTTGTAACTCGGTAAACGTGCATGCCATGCAAGATGGTAAATACTTGTTGGTTACACAGTGTGAACGAGAAGAAGGTTTGAGACTGTTGCAATACATGTATAAAACAAATACTTGTTTGTAACAAGTATTCTACAAGTTTTGTATGAAACAAGTATTTGACATGTTTTTTGGTGAAAACGAGGGGTAAGATCGTGATAAAAAGAATTCCATGTTTTAATCCAGGCTATAAACTATCTGTGTGCCAAATCCGTATAGCCGTTTTTGCGTGATTGAGTAAAAAACATCTAAACATTCAAACTTTTACATTTATAATATTAGTAGGATTAAATATTTTGTTGTTGCAACTAGCAGCGTGATTAATAATAAGTGAAGCCGGAGGTTCATCAGCGGCTAACAGCTGCGCGGCGGCGGCAGTGCGGACGAGCCCGATAAGACGCGCATTCCACCCAGCATTAATCGTGAGCTTAAATATTTTAACGCGTCGTAACATTGATTTATTCGGAGCATAATCTCAGCTCGCGGCTTGTTTGTTCTTCGGCTCGAGACGTATAGGTAAGATTAGGCAGAGCGCCCTCAATCCGCGTAGCGCGATCCGTTCAAATTCTTTCCTCCGACATCGTGCTTATTTGTTCCCATTAATTGGCCTCGTTTTATCTCTGTCGAATACTCGTACAACTGATTAATTTTTGGATCCACTGCCCTTAGTAGCCTGCCTTACAACCGTATTTATAAAACAGAAATCCGACAGACACCTAGGTGGAATATAGAACGAATAGAGCATTCACGGAAGATTTATATGGGCATTGTGCAGCGTTAATTGCAGCGAATGGAGCGAAGTGCGATGGTATCGTACCATCCGAACGAGAAATGAATGCCTCGCCGACTTGCTGTAGCGGTGGAACTCGAGAGAGTTATACGTGTACGCGATTATAAACACGTAACCCCGACACGGCACAGGGGTCCCGTTCCAATATACGGATGTGACTGTATAGGATATATGTACGATTTTCGTTACAACGGCATTGGCTTTCACAAAAATTAATGGGTGGCTATAAAAAAGGGCTCGCTATAGAAGGTCAGATAGCAAAAGGGCGCGTCTGACGGGCGACTGGTCCTAGTTGGATCGAAACAGGGGCCAGTGGCGTTGAAAACCTATTGGCACAGATATCGACTGTTACCGTCACACTAGGATCGACGCGACGGCGGAGCACATTTTAGTAAGGCAGATTTATGAGGACCGGCCGTTGGCGAGGCGGGGGCGAGGCGGGCGGGGCGGCGGGCGGCCCGGGAGGCTCTGTTATTGTACGACGTTTGATTTACGCACGTACCGCTATCACCCTTTGTTACCGACTGCTGTGCCAGTTCCGTTGGCCCGAATGCAGCCGCTCTTTACCGATGTTCATTTCCTTTTGTCCCGGCAGCCGCGTGGTTAATGCTTTGAGGAAATCCTTAGTAAAAGTAGTAGTTCTAACTGCAGCTTTATAATTATTTAAGTTAAGTGTGTGTTAATACCTAGTTATGTGCAGTTTCATACGTTACTTTAACTCTTATACAATTGGGATTGAACCTACTAAATATAAAAATAAATAAATTTAAAAAATATTAAAAACACGACTACCCTGCCAAAAACCAATTAAAAAGTTAAATAACAAGTGTCATTGCAGTCGGGGGAACGTTTTGTGGGACAATTTTTAATCAAAGATTTTTAATAAAATTATTTAACTTTTTAATTGGTTTTTGGCAGGGCAGTCGTGTTTTTAATATTTTTAAATTTATTTATTTTTATTTCACTTATTTTAGTGACAAATTATATAATTTTGAAATGTGCTCTTTAAGGCCTTTCATTTGATGCCCATATTGTAATAATTAAAGAAAAAATGTTTTTTCACATTTGAAAATAGCGTCAAGCAGGCGCCATATTGACTTTTAAAAAAAATATAGCCAGTGTCACTCGCAATTATATAAGAATTCTAACGATATCCCATAGATCAAAATCCGTTGAACCATTTAGAAGTTATGGTGGAATAAAGAAATTCACATACCCACAACCATACATGAACCCTGAACACATATACACACTTTTTCGGGCAGTCGTGTATAAAGATCAATGAAAAGATAGTGTCTCACCTTTGCTGGATTATGATACGAGTCATTTCCGTCGCCTCATCAAAAATATCTGGCGGAGTCAAATCTTCTTCACATTCACTGCTATCAAAAACCTATGAAATTTAGTACCTACAACGTACAACGAAAAGAAAATTTATAAATCAGTAGGTACTTAATTAAAAAATGGTGTGCTCCGCATATACGTTCCATTAGAAAAAAAATCTGATGAAATCTCTTTGATATTTTATTATTACTTATATTATAATATATTTGGGCTCTTTGGGCTTCACGTCACTACCTTCATAGATTTGTCCTATATCGTAATGGTAAAAAATGCTTTAAATACCTCGGCATTTAAACGTTAACCTTGGCTGTATTTATTAAACGGTAAAAATATATAAACAATTGTGATTGTGCTTAGCGATTACTTTAAAACAAGTTGTGCGTGTCGCTGGTTTTACGAGTGCTGAAGCTTTTCAGAATATTATCTTCAATTGCAATATGACTTCCGCTTAATAATTTTGCCGAGGAGATTTTCATGTCATTCCACGAACTGCTATAGTCTAACATAGGTTTAAGCAGCGAACTAAAATCTATGGAATAAGTATTCTGCTCAAAAAATGGCACCACACGAAAAGTACAACTGAGTGTGGATAGAGCTAAAAATGCTGGCATTTAATTATGCAGCACAAAGCAATCTGAACACTAGTGCTTATTAGCGACTATAATTTGTATACTCAAAGATATTTTCTATACTTAAATGAAAAAATAAGATACGTTTTTTCTGCATCTTTTTACTGCCTTCTTTACATCTTTTACACCATTTGACTATAAAGAACGTCATTTCTAATATACTCTCTCTTTTTATCTTTTCTCTACAATACAAACTGCAATTTATTGAAAAGAACACTAACGTCAGTCACCGGGTGCGTGGCTGGCCCGCCTAAAGCTGAGCGGGTTGTACTTTTTTAGCGCCTTGGTGCCATTTTTAAGCAATATTTGTTTGCAATTACACTTCCATAGATTTTATTTCGCTGGGTTTAAGTTAATTTTAAATTTGTACTTGTACTCTTTTAAAGTTAATTTCAAAATACTTGTATGAACCATTTGTAAGAATCTTCTATCAAGAATAAGTTTTGATTATTGATAGAAGTGTGGTTTATTAATTTGAGTTTATGAATTCCCTTAGTATTAAGGTGCAAAGTTAAGTTCTCATTTTTGTTCATAGGTTTTTGTTCAATCTTTTACTGGATTTTCCTGAGGCTTTTCTTGTTAAAGGCTATACCGTAGTGTTGTTAGTTGTATCATGATTAGAATATGTTTAAATTGCTTTGGCCTTAAGATTTGGTTACTACCTTGGTACCTATGTAAATTTTTTAGTACCTACAGTTTTACAGGGAAATAGTTACAGTGCCAGCGTGTCAAAAAAGCATGTATTGCATGTGTACATGACGTGCAGAACATCGTTAGCATAGCTATTTACCGACTTCAAAAGGAGGGAGGTACTCAATTCGACCAGTTTTTTTTTTTTTTTGTATGTACACCGATTACTCGAAGACGGCTGGACCGATTGAAATGATTCAAACGTTATTACATTTGGTAAACTTCCAAGTTGGTCCCATTTTTTTAAATTTTGAAATCGGTTCAGTACTTTTCAAGTAATCTTGAAAAAAGCACGAAAATAGTATGATTTTGTGTGAACTACCTTGATGATCAGTCGTATAACTTCTTTGTTTATGAACTGAATAAGATAATTATTTTTTTGTTAGAAAAGGGATATCTTAAGTCTAGTTCTTTAACCGACTTAAAAAAGGAGGTTCTCAGTTTGACTCGCATGTATGTATGTTTCTCCGCGATTAACTCACGTTTGGCTGAGCCGATTTTAATTTCTATCTTAATTAACCTACACTATCTAATACAAAAAGTACCTACACTAAAAATAAAAAAATAAAAAATTGTTTAAAAAAACAAAAAACCGACTTCAAAAAACCTACCTCTAAAAAGCAAGAAATAATATTCGTAATAATAAAACACGTCTATTGAAGTCGGGTGGGGCTTTTAGAATAAAAAAAGGGATTTGTACTCCAGCCCCACCCGACTTCAATAGACGTGTTTTATTATTACGAATATTATTTCTTGCTTTTTAGAGGTAGGTTTTTTGAAGTCGGTTTTTTGATTTTTTAAACAATTTTTTAAGTTGTACGGTATTCGATGCAAATAGCAAAATTAGGTTTAACGAGTGATTATCAAAACAATAGCGATGGTGCTAATATGCATGCATCGAATAGTGAGTGGTGATGATTGCTTGGCGCGGCGCGGCGCGGGTGGCGGAGGAGGCGCGCGGCGCGGGCGGCGTCGTTACCCGCAATTAGCGGCTCTACACACGCGGGTAATCCGCCCGCACCGCGCCCGCCCGCGCCCGCACACGATTGCACTACGGATTCAGCGAATAAATTCATTTGTACGCAAATTGTATCGGCGCTTGCAATTAAAACTTTGTTGGCGCTCCAGCTAAGATAAATAACACTAATACATTCTGCTTATTCGGGTAACTTCTCGGATACAGAGGATATATTAATGTTGTTTCTAATTTGTTTGGGCGGATTAACCTCTTTGGCCTCTCGACTCATACAACAATAGCACCTTTATCACAATGTTAGGCGTGTAATGTGACCACCTTTGTGATTAACCAAAAATAATGCTATTATTTGATAAACAAAACACTGTTATCTCTCGTGGATAATCTCTGCTACATGACTGTACGTGTATTGTATCGTCTGCTATCTTATTATTTAGAAAAACAAGAGGCCTGTTGATACTATGAGTGTTTGTTATCATTGTGACTTTTGATGTACTTGTTAAGGCTAATATTAGTAACCTCTTTTATATTAAATGAATTAGCAATATTAGGAATTTAAAAAGTGCTCCAATAGGTAATTCATCGCAAAATTCACAAAAGTTGCAAACTATTTAATATCAAGGTATCAATAAAATTTCTCTTTAGTAACCCAAGCGAAGATTAATTGGACACGTACGCTGCATTTTGAGGTACTGTGAAATGTGAACAAACCTTTTAGTGAATAATCGACCCGAAAAGCTCCTCACGAGTAGTTGTAATGTACGCGCACAACGCCCGACAAATAGCGGGGCTAATACGTGGAGGTTGTTCCGTCTCTTTGTGTGCTGCTCCATTGTTCCACCCGCTAATGTTGTTACTGCACTTTTTCAGCGACTACGCTAATTTAAATACCTCTCCTTCCTTTTGTGAAGAGACTCGTCTTCCGTTTTCCGCGAGTGGCGCGCTCCCTTTTCGTTTGAGACGTCCGCACCGAGAGACTGCATTTAAATAAGACACTTAATCACCCGAGTTGGCCTCGCGTTTCTTAAAGGCATTTGTTCTCTTCATTCATTACACAGTTAACTACTTGTATTTGTATAGGTCAGCTGTTCTCTAATTCGAGTCACATAAATATCAAGGTAGGTATACGTATATGTCAAAGTGTGAGTAGACCACTAACACCCATCGAGTTGTGTAAATATCAGTGGAGTAATAAACCCGGGGCGCAGGCTCGGATTTGCCTGCAAGTTGGCGAGTACGTGTCCCTCCCTCCCGGAGCCCCCCTGCGCTTCTCTCACATACCGAAGTTTTCTTCGCTCGCATTATTAGCTATCCTCTGAGACGTGTGTTATTTCACGCCGCGGTAGCAATCCCGCGGTTGACCCGCTACTTGCATTTTATTTACCTCATTTTCGTTTTTACGTGTGAATTGATATTTGAAAAAATATTTGAAATATACATAATATTGTGTGTACTCGTAGTCAGACCGAAATAAATTATCGCAAACAGACACACAACCTGCTTTAAAATCATACTTAAATGATAATTAAATTCGGGGGTTGTCCTTTTTGAAATTAACGGACGGGAGTTTACTTCATAATTAACAGATGGATTTGTTTGTTTAATGATGTTAAAGCTTTTGTTTCTCTGAATTTGTATAATAAGTTGAATTGTTTTGTGACTTTATTACCAAGGCGATAAAGCCATAATTTCCAAAACAATTAAACTTTTTAGATACTAAGGAGTATGTAAAAAGTTTGGTTTTTAAATGGACATAGACGAAGTTATTAAATCGTTTATAAAATCAAATTTTGATATTTTGTAAATAATTTGCGTTTGTCTATAGCGATCAACCTCTAGCTCTGTCTCAAAACGGTAACAGCAAATATTTATTTTCAAATACTCCTATCCTACATTCTATAATGTTTTCAAACCACTACCTATGGCAATTAAAAACATCGACGGTACCAAAGCCACCCAGAAACGTTTTGAAATTTTAAACTTTTCTCAGATAATTATATGATAAAACACTCTGTAAAAAAGTTATAAATGGTATAAGACCACTCCAATGATTTATGTGTTATTTATTTACTTACAATTATTATTGTTCCTAGTGCAGCGGCAGACGTCCTAGACATTATAGGTGTCACCTCTAGCTCGCTCTTTGCACCACCGGGGCGTTCATGAATACTTAAAATGCGTTCTAAAATGGATGGCGCAATAATGTTCACGTTGGAATATTACCGGTTCCTAGTCCACAAAACACTAAAATAGTGACTACCTGTACACCAACCGCCTTCATTAATAAATAATAATTAAAGCAAGACTTATTCAGTGCAATAAATGTATTCTATTAATTAAATTTAATCTAAGACAGCGGCTCTAGGAAATTATATTAAGCAAGTTGGCATGCTTGATTGTTTGTTACATTTGTGATTAATTGAACCATCTGCATTTAACTGAAATACAAATATTTAAGTACCTATTATCAACTGAAAATAAATAAAAGCTTTACGTATAGCCCATAAAATCAGTCAGTGTTGTGATACTGGTTAGTTACAATGTTTAATCTAAACTCTATGATTCTATGTCATCTTGTTTATACTTGTACTTTGTTTACTTGGTTACCAAAATTTTCACTAGTAAATACTGATTTTAGCTGCTCAATTCTTGTTTAATTCCTTTTACAACACAATGTCCGGCAAATGTCCGATTATTATAAGATCCTCATTTTTTTCTTGCCTGGTAGCTATGTCTTTAGCTACTAGCTATATACATACCCATGTGCAATCTTCGTGCGAAACTACTTCGAGGAAGTGGTCCGTATACCCGCAAATCCAACTAGCATGTTCAAACACTTCACACCTGACTGCAGCGTTGCTAACTACGTAAGCGCGCATCTCTCCCCGACACACTCATTCTCGTATGGGTAATGCAATAATAACGCCTGTGAATAAATTTGGAATACATTATCTTTGTTTGGGGATTTTTTTAATCATCCGCAGATTCCGCAGCCTTTGTCACGTAGCCGTGTGCCGCGGTACTCCGCCTATTAATTTCTATACTAAGCCGAGTGGATCATGGCGTCGACGTGGCTCCCCCGAACATAGCCTATGATGCACGGCGGCTCTGCGAGGCTCGCTTAATGAAATATTCGTAGCGAGAGTGAAACGGACCCGGCTATCAATCACAGGTGATGCTTTTACGTTCAACGGCCACAGGCTCTGTTGGATGCTGACGCAACCAATCTGGATCAAATACGCATTTGATATAGCATCAGGCCAATTTGATAAACCAATGAAGTACCTAGCAGTAGAGTTCATGAATATGTAAACACTTTTAACAAGTGTTGACTTTTATTACAAAGGTGTAAGGTTCATGAACTGTCAAAGGTGCGTACATATTATTGAACTCGACTGTGCCTATCTATATTATATGTTTTGACCGACTTCAAAAAAAGAAGGAGGAGGTTGAATTGATAAACTCCTCCACCCCGAATCAATAAGCGATCTTAATAAAAATCAATACCAAATCAAATCATAAAGTTCCATAATAGTACATTATGATACAAGTTAGCTTAGGTTGCTTATTGCACACAAGGCAGTGGGTTGCAGCCCGAGCCGCAGGCGAGGGCGTAACTCAGCCGAGTGTGCAATAAGTAAGAGCTCACGAGTTTCATACGACGTTTTTCAACACATTTGCGAGGAAAAAACAAAGTAATTTACCACATTGCAACAAATACGACAAAAACAAAATGATAATCATGGTGAAAAAAGGCGCGTAGGTTTTTTTTTGTTTTTTTCACACGCCCAATGCAAGAATATTTTGCGAACAAAGGGGTTAGTGAGCATACAGCCTACTTCAAAATTATAAATTTAAGTGAAATGCTAATATTTTGATATTTTATAACAAAATATTGTAAATTAGGAATAATTTGATAATAATAAATATTTATTTGACTATATTAGGGACCTACACATTTATTTATTCCAAAACTGCAAATGAATTTTCAGCGGCATAAAACCTCTTTGTTGTTACTAAAAAAATAACTGTATTACCCGGTTAAATTGAAAATTCTCTGTTTACTCGCATAGAACTTGCAGTAAGGTACCTATTTAACTTTGTAGG
Organism: Agriphila geniculea; assembly: GCA_943789525.1. Classification (NCBI taxonomy): domain Eukaryota; kingdom Metazoa; phylum Arthropoda; class Insecta; order Lepidoptera; family Crambidae; genus Agriphila; species Agriphila geniculea. The sequence continues at coordinate 10,421,606 of OX038873.1, read as the reverse complement.
GATAATTCTATAACCAACTAGTGTTTTATATATTATTGCACGCGTTTGTTATAGTTCGGTTTATGGCCCTAAAAGCGATGTATTAGGGCTCACTTTACGAGCAAGTGTGTTAAAAATTACATTCTATATCCATGTAACTTATATCGTACAACCACGTAATGACCGTAAAGTTACGGCACTTACATATTCCAACCGCGAGGCTTGCAGGCGAATATCGAATCGGCGCGAGCTTTCGCCTGTGACGTTTGACACGGCAGCTTTCATCATTCGGTTTGTTTTACCGGCGGCGTCCCGAATGTGTCGCCTGTGTTACATGTTATCGCTGTCTGCTGCTTGCCGTTATTGTTGCGCTTTGAAACTGGATGATTTTGTTTTTATTCTCCGATAGATACACGAGTCATGTTACACGTTAAAAGTAAACGAAAAAAACGGTTTTTACATGAACGAAACAACAATCGTTTTGATGTTTTTAGGGTTCCGTAGTCATCAGGAAACCCTTATAGTTTTGATATAAAAAATTGTGAACCACGGTATCCAAGTTAAGCCAACACAGAAGTACCTATATACTAAATCTGACCCTGATAATCACTACATATTATAAAACAAAGTCCTCCGCCGCGTCTGTCAGTCTGTTGTTGCTGTCTGTCTTGTTACTACAAGAACTATTATTGTTGAAGGGTGAATACATTTTTCCATGTAGCGAAATGGCCAAGCCACATATTTTGACTAAGGTGAAGAGTTTTTTAAGTTAGGGCTTATAGAGTTAGGGCGCGTAGAGTAAGAAGCTTGGCTCTACATGAGGTTTGATAACTTTTTGACAGTGTAAGCCATATGGAGTCTTGGCAACACTATACATGAAAATGTCTTTGGTGGGATTTATCTTTTACCGTATAGAGCAAATCCTATATCATACCTATCATACCTATTAATGTTACTGATTGATTAAGTTTATTGATTCCCCTATTACCTAATAATACGAAAGGATATGAAGAGGACGAGTGATAGTAAAGAATGGCACCGAGTAACGGGTCACGTTTGTACCATAAGTTTGTTGCTAACGTTATTACGTCAGACGTGAAAACAGTAACTGAACGACGTGACTGCAATAGTAACAATCAATTGCCTTCTGTTTTATTACCCGCAACAGGGCTTTGGTATTTCTAAGACAGCTCTGATTTTATCTGTAACTAAAGTTTAGTGAAATGAGTCAACGGTGTCTTACTACCGTTTTCATTTTTGGAATGTTTTTTAGTAAACGTTTACTACACAGGTTTATTTAGGTTAACGCTGCGTATAAAAACATTTCATCTTTTAAATGTAAATGAAAAAAAAAAGATGATTTTTGATGCGATAAATCTTGGGTTAATTATAATGTTTTTTATGTGACTTAGGAGTTATTATGTATGATACATTACTGAGCGACAATACCATGACATTCTTATACCTCTTTGAGAGGTGTAGGCGAGGAGATAAAAGGTGGCTTCGATAAGCACTGAAAATTGCATGTTAAATGTGTACCATTAAAATAATTGTTAAATTCAATAATACTCGTAATAACCATACCAGTTCTCGAAAACGAAAATCTCGTTTTGTATTGTAAAGTGAACTTAGTAGGTATGATTTTATACTAGTTCAAAGAACTTGTAATTTATGAAGTGTTCTTGCTCTTGAATGACATGGCGTGATTCTTCGCAAGCCTACCGAGGCACAGAATACGTAATAATAAGCCGAGGAGACAATGCTATACTTTCATCTCAGTATTGTATTGCACGAATCAAATCTGTAAATTACGTCTACAAATAAGTTGATATGTGGTTAGTATGCGTACATGCTAACCACGTACCCAATGTACATACACGATGGCTTTTTCCTTGCTGACGATCAGATTCGGCGCCCCCAGCACTCTCGTTGACATGCCTTTATGTAATCTATGTAATAAGGGCTCGACTACAAAGAGGCACAATAGCTGTTGGCATGCAGAGCGGAGCATGACTCGGGCGTTATTTTGCCATCACTCAAGATGACAGTTGTATTTTTCGCGGCCACCGGCCGACGCTCGGGCGCCGGTTCAGTGTCGTTTATCATCGACTTCGCTGCCGTGTCCTAGCCTTGCCTTAGTTATTTATGGATATGGGGATAAAAAAAGACATTTATATTAAATAGTAATTGAGCTTATTATACGACTGTCAACGCCTATTATATGATTGATCAACTTGCTACAGAATAAATATACCTAAAGGTAGGCCTGTGATCATCTAAATCATATTTCATTTAAAATATCGTTAAAATTTTTCAAAAAACCCGGACATTGAGTGAAATAAAGAATTTTACCCGGACGCACTTGAAAAAAAAGACAAAATAAAATAAAACCATCGTCTAGCGGGGTTTATTTGCCGCGCCGTATTTTTAACTACGGTATGCTTTAATTAATGAATTTATAATTCATTCAATTAAATGGATTTCACCCGGACACTATTTCAGAACCACGCCCCGACGCCCTACAAACTAGGACAAATCCGGGGAAACCTGGATTGATGGTCCTACCTAGAAGTAACTTCGCAATCTCAAATAACAACAAGTTTGAAGATTTAAGCAGGTTACCTGACCGAAAGTGGCGCCGCATTTAATTTTTTAAAATATTGTAATTCTAGTACACAATTTTTAATAAAACTTTACGTGGAATTTTTAGGGCCCATAGTCTAGTATTTTTAAATTTTAAATTGTATCATTACATTCGCTCGTTCGTAGTCACTGCTAGTAGTAGATAGCAAAAAGTGGCCGTTTTTGACACATTTGCTATCTACTTCTACAAATATATACGAAGGAATGATACCTTCAAAAAAATACTAAGACTATGGGCCCTAAATATTGCACGTAAAGTTTAAAATCCTTTTCTATTAACAACTTATTAAATAAAAACCTCTGAGGGTGCCACTGTCGGTGGGCTATCCACCTTAAAGAGAAAAATATTCTGCTGTAGCTTGTTTTTGTCGTTTAGATAAACAAGAAACGAGATTGTGTTCGTATTATTGCTGAATATTGTTTGTAGATAGGATTTGGCAGATTGTCATCGTTGTAAGCATGTCGTAGGAAGTTGGCGGCGCTACCTATGCAGCCGGAAGCCGGTGTCAGCAGTACGTGAGGCCTTACTGCGCCGCGCCACTCGACTCGCTCCACGTTTATTATCGAGTGATTGCCTCCCTGCGTGATCCGACTACCGAACTACCCTTTCGAAACGAACGCTACGGACGTTCCTTCTTCGAGATTAGTCGCTTTTATTTCTGTTTTATAGCCCGTCGCATGATCGGGAATTCGCCTCGAATGGAATATACGATATCACGTGCATATCGTTTTCGCTGCAGATTAAGTTCGCCTATATTTTTTTGCTGAAAATTTGTGCTGACGATGCAATGTGTCGTTTGTTACTTTCAGTCGATGTAAAATATGATAAACTGCTTTTCAGAACGTCTATATGCGGATGTTTGTGTAAGGTTCGCATACAGAGTTCCCGACACTTTGACAGTTAGTAGGGGCAAGTCTGAAATATCGGCGTACGCGGCTTAATCGCTCAGCGTGCGATATTGGCGTTACATCATGTTGTCAGCGGAGAGAAAAATTGCCGCACTCGCTACACCCCGCGAGCGCGTCCCGCCCGCCTCGCCGTCGACAGCGCGTTTATATTACTTGGGGATTTATTGTAGTTTTACCAACGCACATTTATTTGTATCTACGGAAAAGTACTCTCTATGAGATATTACTTTTATGCCATCCCCGTTCAGTGATAACCCAATTAGTTTGGCAAACCCATTTTCTTTGACGTGCTCTTGCACAATGTCGAGTATGTAGGAGAGAGCACTATTTCCTGGAACGTAATTTACCTGCCGGACGTAAGTCGTAACGTAGCCGCAAGTGATCACACTTAACAGACTGTGTCTATTGCATTGCTACTACCCGAACTAATGCCTGACTAGAATTCACTGGAATCCTCTTACATTCATCGCATTCTATTCAGCTTTATTTTGAGATCAAGTGTGTGTATGATCAATTGGAAAATATTATGTTATAAATTAAAACCTAAGTTGAGTCTGTTTAACGAAGCATGAGCATTTTTATTTCTTGGTCGATTCAAAACAGTCTTGACTTGTTCAGAAACGTTTCTGATCGAAGTAATAAAATAATATGATTTCAGGTGGAGCTGTATCTTTTTTAGAGATTTAAAAAAATAGAACCTTTGGTTATTTTTTACTTTTGTCAAAGTACGATAGATTAGTATACAATTTTCAATTATCCTAGTTTTTTCAGAACAATGCACTGATATTATTATGTAACTATGGAAATTATTATATTAATTATGCTGAAGTATCCGATTTGCAAACCATGTTACAGTCTGTGTAACAGTAATTAATGTCTGCCTGGTTGCGTGCTCAGCTCAGTAGGTACGCATGTAAACTGCACTGCTTAACGCATTAGCTTATAATGTTAATGTCAACTGTTGCATTTATGTATGTGCAGTCCTGTCATCTAACAGAAATATTAATGCATCATGTATTTGTACACCTATTGTAATGTATTCATATTTCTGCTAATTACACCTATTACGTTACAGTTGTAATTGGATTTAATATGACTATACTTCAAAATACCGACACAAAAATATGCCAAATGAAAATTTATTCAATCTTATTATTTAGTATTCTAAAACCAAGCGTGCATAAGTATGTATTGAGCAACAGATGATATGATCTATAATATAAAACTTTCAATTGGTTCACTGATTGATTGATTTTTGGCATACGCGCAGAGCCTTTACGGCTGAAGGCAGAGACACCATTTTTGGAGGGTAGACACTTTTCATGATGTAGGTGAGCACCAAGGAAGGGTTTTGGCAGATTTCGGTTATGCAGGGTGCTACAGGGTGTTCCAGTTTGTAAGTATATGTTTTTATGGGAACATTTAAATGTGTGATGGTGTTATGGGCAAGACAAATAATATTTAGGTACGTTGGCAAGTAAAAAAACTATTCTGCAACCGATTCACTGACGTCGTCATATCATACACGTAGGGACCTATAGCCCAAACGGTTGTCCGATTTGTAATTAAGTATAGCTAGAGTAAATATTCGTGTGGTTGCGAAAGACTGACCCATCATGTCAAAGGAGAAGTGACCATGGAACAAAAAAAAAGGTCTACTGATAAATACCTAGGTATATTATCCGTGATTTTCAAAATTGGAGCACAACTATCTTAATCACGCGAACGAAGTCGCGAGCAAAAGCTAGTAAGTTGTAAAATTTAGTTATAAATTTTAGTAAGAGTTAAAATTCTACCATTGAATCCATTGATCGTTATTTTTTCGTCTGGCATTTCTTTTTCTTTTTATCACTGTTTATTCTACTGGCTCATGAATAACAGTCCGGATCCGACGCCATTTACGTCGTTGATATTTATTAGATGACAAAAATGGTGCGCTCCTCTGCTTTTTGCGGGCATGCACAATATTGGATCGGTAACGACGCGTGTCAGGGAAATCAAATTATATTGTGCAATTTAAACATTTTATGCTTGTGATTCTATTCCATTGGAATCTGACGTAGATATTTTAACTCGTTTCATTGGCAATTAACAATGCAAAAAAGTTGTCAATTGTAGATAGAAATAAATGTTACTTGTATGACCGTATATTGAATATAATTACATTAATAAACTCCTATATTATTGCCGAAAATTCAATAAATTCAGTAAAGCATTTTGTATCTTTATTGTAATAAGGGAAATATGATAAAAGTTACGTTTCAGTTTTCAGATTGTATTGTCTAGTAATTCTTATACTTCTCTCTTAATTTTGACATTAACATGACGAAACCACGTACATTTATTATAATTTGTATAGCCAATTTCATTACTTATTCGTTAATTGTGTTACTGAAAAATAACCCAAGTAACATTTTAGGTTCTAGAAAGGTTTGAAAAAGGTTCTAGAACCTAAGCTAACTTTTTCCAAACCTTTCTAGAACCTAAAATGTTATTTGGGAAATAATAAAATACCAAAGTTCCGATTAAAGACTGATTTAAATACAAGTCGTGCCGAAAATATAACATTAAGATTTGCAATTAGGGGATTGTACATTGAGTGTAGCATAATGCCGGCAGTCGTCAACGCCTAGCCAAGCCCCTGTTTCCAATTACACAGTTCGTTACGCCCTGAAAGAAAGAAAATTAGAGGAAAATGGTGGCATAGCTTCAAGGCTTCTTCCGCAAACAGAAAATGTTGTTGAAATCACAATATTTACAACAGTTTAGATTTCTTTTGGACGATAGACGAGGGCTTTATCCTTCTTTATTGAGATTATTCGATCGTATTATTTGATTTTAACCAAATACTTTTTTACCTCGTTTCGTTAACCGAAAAGTGTACATAATATCTTATTTTTTGCTTTTGCATTAGAATAAATAACAAACCAATATCTGATAAATGTAATTCTTTCCTTTCCTAATTAAGTACTATCTACCTACATGGTGCTGTATTTATAACAAAGGCTCTAAAAATCTTAATAAGACAGGAGTAGCGCCCAAGGGAAATCACTCTGAAATAAATTCCACTTCATGGAATATCAATCTCTGTAACGGTATGGAGTGTAATGACAGCCCGCTCTTGATACCCGATTCAACTTCATTTTGTTCTCGATTACATAGCTTGCTACGTTTATTTCAGTAACAGGGTATAATGCTTTTTAGTGTTCCGTATCCTAATGGCAAAAACGGAACCCTTACAGATTAGTCATGTCTGTCTCTCTGTCTGTCCGTCCGTATGTCACAGCCACTTTTTTTCCAAAACTATTAGGATTATACAGTTAAAACTTGGTAGGTAGATCTATTCTGTGAACCGCTTTACGATTTTAATCCTTACTATCCTTACTTCCTTAAATGCGAAAGTCCGTTTGTTTGTTCGTTTGTTACGCCTTCACGTCTTAACTACTGAACCGATCATCATGAAATTTTGCATACACGTTGTCAGGGGTACAGAAAAGGACATAGGGTACCTTTTATCCCGAAAAAAAGTATTATTCCCGAGGGAGAGCAAAAAACCTTTCCACGAAGACGAAGTCGCGGGCGGCCGCAAGTACAATAATAAAATAAAAATAAAAGATTAAGGGGGCTCCCCATACATGGAACTGAAACTGAAAAAAAAATATTTCACCAAACCTATACGTGCGGGGTGTCTATAGATGGGTCTTTAAAAATGACATTGAGGTTCCTAAAACTATTTTTTCTCAAAGTCAACCGTATGAAACATATACACTTTCAAAGTGGTAAAATGTGTGCCCCCCCCCCCCTCTAACTTTTAAAATAAATGAGTGAAAAATCTAGAAAAAATATATGCTTTTAGATCTTAATAAACACTTTCAACGAAAATTGGTTCGAACGACATATATTTAGTAATTTTAGAGATAGGTATAGCCCGTTTTCCACAACCGCAAGTGTAACTTTGTCATTTATAAAAACACTATACGAGTAAAAAACAAAGCAATTTTTGCAGACGAAAACAAATAACGGTATCAAATAAGGTATGGTATACAGGGTTATTTGTAAAACACCAACAACCTCGCAGGAGCAGATTACTAACATCATAAACAACAACGTTTGTTCTACAACTTTCCCGAATGTAGACAAAAAAATATCATTCTTTCATACACAACTCAATCAGCTGATTGGGACATTTGTATGGGGAGTCGAATTTTTTTTGTCGGTTTTCGGAAAAGTCGTAGAACAAATGTTGTTGTCTATAATGTTAGTAATCTACTCTTGCGAGGTTGTTGTTGTTTTACAAATAACCCTGTATAGTATGCACTTGGCTGGTTTTTAATTATGTGAAATTATGTGTTTTATACGCAATGAAACGAACTCAGTGAGTAAGACATAGAATCAGATCTAATTAACGAGCCAGTAATTGAAATACAGAATGTGGCTTTCGGTTTCATCCGAGAGTGATGCGTATTGATTCATAAGGAGTCGACGACAGGCTACGATTAATGTAGTCTCGCATCGGCGTAGTCTATTCAATAACAGGCGCGCACCTGCTGGATTTACGAGCTCCACAAATTCATTGTTATTCACAGCCAATGAGCATGGCGCTCTCGATACTCTTCGCTGGAATAATAGTTCTCATCATCCTTCACAAGATATATTGGTTGGGCCCGTTTTAAGAGCTATTTCTAAGGAATTGCTCCCGGTTTTGATGCGAGCTTTACGATTACCGACGGCCGACCTCACCTCTACGCTCACCGCCCATTACACCGCGCACCGGGAATATTAGGGCGGCAACGGCCGAAGCTTTTCTTTTAGCTCAGTTTTACTCTTTAGTAGTAGCCTCACGTTTTAGAATTCCGCTCCTCCGTTTAGTTAGAAAAACCCAATAGGTCTCTTATATTTTATCAAGAAATTGGTTTCATCCGACAATGTTGCTTGGGAAAGATTCGATGTCACAATATACCTTTATTAATTAATTACCCACCAATCCGACTATCACCCATCAGTGATAGATAGACTGTAGGTAGGTACTATTTAGATACTAAATAACATTCTCATGAGCTCATGACTGTAATACTTTAAATAAATTAAGTATTCATCCTCCTTCAATCTCACTATACTTTTGACTACAGACCGCTTTCTGCCATTTTTAACACTATTTATTATTTATTTATGAATTTTTTATTTGTGAATATTAATTAGGCAATCTTATCGCCCCCGAAGCAAAAAGAGGGGTGTTATAAGTTTGACGTGTGTATTTGGTTGTCTGTCTGTCATCAACATCATTACCATTATCATCATTATCAATGTAAAAATATTACAATATAAAAATGTAAATGAAAAACGACACAAAAAACCTCAAAAAAGTAATAACATAAAATACCTACTAGTAATATTTAGATCCTAGTGTCGTCGCGTCGGGGTACCGCAAAAATACTCAGATTTAGCCGTTAGCTAGGGTATTTTTGGCCCCATTTTGTCGAGTTCGGTTCGGTGACTAATTTAATTATTCGCAAATTGATTCATAGTGGATATTGTGTCTTAAAATTGGTGCAGTTTTGTGGTACAAGTGTCTACGCAACTGAACAATATGTGGGATAATGGAAATAAGCGCGATATTGGTTGTGTGAAGCTGAGACTTTTATTGTAGTGGTGGCTATCTCGGCTGATCTTATACCGAGTCAACTGTCTTGATATACTTGGTGCCAAATGCTCCAAGCGTATTAGAATGCGATGCACCTGCATTTTAATGTAAACTGAAACAATCTACCACTGAACTATTCAATACTTGACACTTGCAAAAATTAGTCCTTAAAGAGGAGAGTAGATTGCCAAATTAAAATAAGCAGAACAAGAAGGGTATTATACCCAGTGGCAATAATGAAAATATTTCTTAACTCTAGCGGTATCCCGACGACGCGACACTCTAGGATCAAAATACCTCTTAATAGCATTATTTTTTACTTTTTAGGGTTCCGTACCCAAAGGGTAAAAACGGGACCCTATTACTAAGATTCCGCTGTCCGTCTGTCTGTCTGTCTGTCAACAGGCTGTATCTCATGAACCGTGGTAGCTAGAAAGTTGAAATTTTCACAGATGATGTATTTCTGTTGCCACTATAACAACAAATACTAAAAACAGAATAAAATTGATATTTAAGGGGGGCTCCCATACAACAAACGTATTTTTTTTTTTTTGCCGTTTTTTGGTACGGAACCCTTCGTGCGCGAGTCCGACTCGCACTTGGCCGGTTTTTAGAAGTTTTTTTGTGTTGGGGGGGTCATTTAAATTTTATGATGATAATAATGATAATATGACATAATCTCTATATAATTATAACACTCATCTCATCACACAGATACATCAATTAAAATACTTAGCATATTTTATTTCGCAGTCAGTCGTAAAAACATTTCAAATCATGTTGCAAATGCATGTAAGTATATTTGATCAGTTCACATTTTGGTTGGTGGCTGTATTTGATTTATCATCACTAGTGGTACAGTGTCAACATCGTGGGTGTCTGATTCCAGGCGAACCTATTATTGATTATTCGAGCCAGGCGATACGAATATAGAAAGCATCGCATCTGTACTTTGTACAAAGTGGAGTGTGAGTAATATTGTAGTAGTAGATTGTCGTGGTCGAGTGTTCGGCATGGTCCACGTGGCACAAGATTGCGGAGGCGGTGTTTGCTCTTTGGCGGAGCCCGCAACGGGCTTACGGTTCAGCGAGCCGTGCAGCGGCCGCGCGGCCTCTCGGGTCGCGTCTCCGGCCAAATTGAAATATCCCCGCTGCTATGGCTTCCACAACTCGCACACAGCTTTCTGCAATGTCACTACCCTGCACCCTCTCATAAATATCTCCCGAGGACCTGAGTCAACCAGTTTTATCCTATTATTGTGGCAAATTAAATTGTATCTTCAAATTGTATATTTTCGCATTGAACTCGTAATACTTCTAAACAAATACAGAGTCAACGCGAAAGATAATAATATAAACTCCGACGACTTTGAAGTGAATCCAATAACTTTCAATAGCTAAGTGAGAATGTCGCGAATATTGAAAGCCATATTGTCTAATCCCCCGATCCACGCGGACTTAACTCCGTTCCCGTTCTAAATAAATACAACAACTTGGTGATTAATTGAGCTTATTCAAAAAGTTTCTGTTGTAGAATTTTCCGTTCAGGTGCCGATGCTTCTTGAGCATTCCCGACACTAGTGTGTGCCATATTTCTAAAAATTATATATCGGCATGGTTATGGAACGATTCAATTTCCGTGCGCAGACAGCAGTTGAATTTACGTGCGCAGATTTACATGCCAACGAAATTATTTGCAAATGGTACCTCCAACGATTCATCTATATTTTATGATTCGTAGCGAACACTTAAAGGTTCTCCATCCGAATGAAATTATCACTTATTTTCAGTAGCAAAAGAGCTTTTTCATCTAAAATATGGAAATGTAAACATGCTTTTGGCGGATTATTTTGGGGAACTTCGAAATAAAGGAAACTTTTGCCTATTGATACTTATTTGTATGCAAAAGTTTCTTCGTACATTTGTGTTTTCTCAAGGATTTGCTGTAAATGTATAAAACGCTTTATTACTTACCTACATCTTCTTTGTGGGTGTTTCGATGAGAGCGGCTGATAAAAAGAAAATGTTGACATGTTTGAGTTCCTCCAGCGTACCCCGTGAAGAGTGTGAAAAGCAAACAGTAATAAAAAAAAAATGTGCCGCGTGCACACATTGTTTAAATCGATAACCTTTGTCGAGGTGGTTGGCTCACGAAGCCCCTTTGCAGGTAATCCTGCCCACTTGGAGTTATTGCCGCCGAGGGAAGGAAAGATTACCTCGGCGGGAGATAAGGAGGTCGACGGGGCTTCGAGTGCGATTGTCCCCGAGTCAGGCGTCGAATTGTGTCAAGTGAAGCGGCAAATTGAACGGCCGAGCCTTCTGCGCGCCTTGCTCACTAATCGTCACATAAACTACCGCCGCCCGAACGTTTAATTACGTAAAACGATTTCTTCGACATGTACTTCGCCACTGGTTACTGTCGAGGATAATTATTACAGTCAGACGACGTTTGAAATGTTTTTGAGGAATTGTATCTACAACTAAAGTAGAATTTTATGTTTTTCTATTGATCGAAAATAATGTATTTCGTGTTTCTACATAAATATATCATACTTGAACATTAACTTAATATTTTTTGTACGAAAGTTTAATTACCATAAATTTATGTGTTCGGATAATAATAAAAACAAAACATAAATACATCGCGAAAAAGGTTTAATTCTGAAAGAAAAGCGGAGTGATTCTGCAATAGTATCGAAATAGAAAACGTCAAAAATAGCTGCGCGTGTTGCCAATCATGGCCACAATTGTTTGTTATATAGAGCTTATTCTACTTTGTTCGTTAATTTAGTCCGTTAGCTCGTGTGAAATATTTGAAAACAAAATCCGGTTAGTAGCAAGTGGAGCGTTCCACAAACAATGTCCGCATCGGGCGAGGCCCCCGACAAATTTCCCTTAATTGACAAACCCGCCGCCCTGGGTTTTCAGTAAAACTTTATCTTGATTCCCTACAATTACTTATCTACACATTTCTCAGGAATAGTAAGTCGATCTTGATGAGATTCGTAAATTCTCGTCTTCATGTTTTAAAACGTGCTAATACATATCTGTTATGAATGTAATATCGGTTTAGAAACCGTCCTTTACTGTTTTATCTTAAGAGGCGGGAAAAGGACGAGGCACAACTATCAAACGACGTAGCTAGTTACACACTGATTTATTCTCGAACAACCAACGCCGGTGGGGACACAGCCACGCACCTAACTTATATCTACCCGATATTACATTCATAACAGATATAGTATTCGGTTGCTGAAATTTAACAATTGTTTGACTTCGAGGAATTGTTATTTGCCTTTCGAAATAATAACAACTTAATTTGCTCGTTAATAAATTAAAAATAACGATACCTACTTCAATCAGTTCAAATACACGTGTAAAGATATTGTGAAGATATTAGTGGTTTCTAAATAAATTATCAGAACGGTTGCTATTTTTGTGGGACATAGTTGATATTATACATACTATGAATCCAAAAATAAACGTGCGTTTCTAGTTTTAGTATTCTATTTAGTTATTAGTAAACGATGTATCGTGAATTATCGAAGCCATTTTGATAGTGCCAGGAGGAGAAACTTAAGAACTTAAGGTACAGGTTTGATTAAACCCATCTGTCATTTTAAAAATAAATTGGAATTATATCAACAAGACCCTGTTCAAGAGCGGCTGGTGACAGGCAACTTGGTAAAACAAGTGCTGAGATACATTTTCTAGCAGACACAGCTAGTATACCTAAAGTTTATATCAACCTCTGCCAAGCACAAGTTATCTATATCCTATTTTATCGGAACATTATAGACAGAAATTCTAGGAAACAATTTTACCCGAATCCACATTTTACATTACCTTAAAAAATATGAGTGATAATTTAAAATGTCATCAGCGGAATTGACGTGAAAAATGATTATTCGGATGCGGAGCAATGAGGTGGTGGATAGCAAATTGTGAGTGACGCTAATGATAGGGCGCTCAGCAGTCGCAGCGCCACGTAGCGTCTTTCCAATTACGGCGTCGGCTGTGGCGGAGTCACGCTGCGCCCCGTTCGTTACCGGGACGTGCCACCAACATCTGGACCTCGGTAACTTGTTGGCAACACCTAAATTGCTCACATCTTTTTACTCTGTGTAGTCTGAAACTCGGATCAAGTACTCAGGGATTTGGTGAAATAGACTTATTATCCTTTCCCCTTTTTCTACGAGTATATTATATTTATACCAACATTACTTTGTGTGGACCCTTCAATTTGTATTGGCTTGACTATAAAGAAATCTTTGTAAAAATTATCTATATATAAATATCTTCCATATTTTATATCAATATGAGAGTGTATAATGTGTACAGGGCTTATGTATAACTATATGTATACATGAACCCTGAACACATTACCATCTCTGTTAAACTACACTTCTTATTTTTGAATTCCGTCCGTAGTACCATACAGCAACTGCTACTGAACTGAAATAAATTAACTTCAGCCTAGCCGCGGTCCCCAGGGGCCTGTCTTCTGTCGGGCTTTCATTGCTGAAGACCCTAACTTAATCTTCTAACGTTCATCTAATGAATTTTCATTGCATTTCTTTACATTAAAATAAGTTCGTCTCGATAAGTTTTGTTATAATAATGTAGAGAAATATTACACGCTTTATTTTTTACCAAAAAGTATCGTATCACACACCTTTGTGGCATTAGATATTGTCTGAAACTTGGTATGTGAATAAAATTACGAATTCCAACAAAACACTCCACGTGGAATTCTGTGATAAGGTGAAACTTTCCCTGCTCGCAAATTACACTCTCTGAATTTCGTTGATAGAGAAACTTTGTTCAAATGAAATCACTTCAACGGTCTCCGCGTATTTGTCTATTCCACTTCTTGCAAAGTCACCGGAGCGGGAGCTTTTTAGTGATGCGTATCCTTTGGTCCCCTAATCTCGGGGAACTTTTATAATGCCTACTGATTCACTCGGAAAACACACGTTCGTGGTGGGAAATGAAGAAATAGTAAAAAAAAAGGACAAACGGTCGACTGGGGTCGCGTGTATCGAATTTTTCTTATTCGCTCGTTTATTACGAACTGTATATAAAGATTGTCCGGAGTAATAATTACTTTTACTTACTGTTATTAAGTAAGATTGAGATACCTATTTTGAAATCACCAGCAAACATTTATCTTCATATTTACGAAAGATATTTTTTGTGGGTATTATTTGCACTTTATTCAATCGAATTTTATTGCAAATTTTAAATTTGTTTATAGGTAACCCTGTAAATGCGGAGTAGCATTGAATTAATGAGCTCAATAGATACCACCGATGTCACATTTCGATGATATCTTACAATTCATATCTAGCACCGCTTTGAGCTCGAAATGCGAACGAATGAAAGGAGTTTTCAATCGTTATACAAAGTGAATTAGAGCAATGGCTGCTTTCGCCACTCAGATATCGTAATAGAAAGCTATCCTGTAGCGGTTAGCACTAGCGCGGTATGTGAATGCAATGCTGGTACTCATATCCGAAGCCACACCACTCCATTATGATATTGCCCTCTGAGTGAAATTTGTTTTCACGTTCCTATGTATGAGAGTAGATTTTTTCTAGAGCCGTTTACGCTTCGGAATGTGAACATAAATGAAAATCGACTCACGTTCAGCTGAAATTTCCATGGAGAAAAGCAAGCAAACAGTTTCAATTATTTATAGTGCCTTTCAGATTGTAACGACCTAACTGTGCGAATTGTTTTAGTTCGGTTGAAAAATACTTGAGAGCTAAGCTTGAGAAGAAAATGCGAAAGTAAGACACTAAAGAGAGAAAAGTCTTTTGTCATGTAAGTACTATCAAAACTTGTATTCTAACTGTGATTCTAACTGTCGTCCATGAGGCAACTGGCACACATGTCCTAAAGGTGTCATTTTTCAATAGTTAAATGGGTCGTTTCTACCTCGTTTTTTCATAGAATCAGTGTCGATCATGTTTTAACAGATCTTTTCATAACACATCAATTTGGTTAAATTACCATAATATAGATTGCGAACCGTTTGGTTCGTTGGGTGTGTGTGGGCGTTGTTGCTAATCATACTACCCACCGTTCCGGCTAAAATAAGACTGTCTATAGCCGGATTTTGTGGAATTCGTTTTATTAAAAAAGTAATTTTATTCTTCTTATCTCTTTCAAGTTTCCACATTTATTTAGGATAAGTAATAATAATTGCTTGGTAGTGGATTCAAAATATCATGTTTATTAAATTTTGAGCCAATTAAAATACAACAACTGTTTTAATCACAAAAACACTCAACAGTAAGTAAAGTAAAAAAGGCTTTATTTATCTCATACTAATAGGTACCTAACTACATAATGTACATAATACTTTGTAATACATAATACTAAGTAAAGTACATAGTACTAAGTAAATTCTTTTAGACAAATAAGCATGTTTAGTAATAATTTAATTGACCGAGCGAGCACGAAGTGCGAGCGAAGCGTCTCTGCTTCAGCTTGGGCAAAAATTCTTTCGTGTGTCCTTCCGGCGGCTGTCCGTCTGTTCTCCTGAATTTCTCCTGAATTTCTCAACCGATTCTCGTGAAAATTTGTGAACCGGTTCGAAAATTATACAATTTTTTTTTGTCGAACCAGATTTACGAAATTTTTCAAAATGGCGGAGATATTATTATGTAAAAAAAAACCTGTTTCAGTCCGACTTTCCGGCGCTGGCTGTTCTCCTCTACAGGTCGCATTTCTCAACCGATTCTCGTGAAATTTTCTGAGCAGGTTTGATAATTATATAGAATTTTTCAGTCGGGCCAGTTTTTCGATATTTTTCGAAATGACGGAGATATGTAAAAAAATTTATAAATATATATAAAATAGTTTATTCCAACAATTTCGAAAAATGATCAAAAGCATAACAAATCTTTTTTGTTAGCGGTGCAAAGTAAATTTTGTTTTCTATTTTTAACTAGCTTTTGCCCGCGTAGACATTCGGAAAGTCGCTATGGAACCTTTGACTGAGATAAAACTATCCATGTTTTACCACAGGCTATAAATATCTGTGTGCTATTCCAAATCCATTCAGCCGGTTTAACGTGATTGAGTAAGAAACATCCAAACATTAAACTTCACATTTATAATATTATTAGTTCCCGTTATCGTTCTCATTCCTGTTCCCGTTCCCGTATTATTTTTCCATTTAAAAATTTGAACCCCCGCGCCCCGGTTCAGTCCTTTAGGTGTTAAATAATGTCCACCCTGTCGTCTTAGACCCTAAAATAAATGGCATTTTCGCAATAAACGTCCCATAAAACCTCAATATCGACATCCATATCGATTTTTTTGCTTATTTATTTTAAGAAGTACTCATACGAATTTTCACCTCGAAAGGTCTATTTAATATTATTTTTTCATACAAAACATGAACCCCATTTTACCCCTTAAGGGGTTGAAACATAGCCACTATGTTGGATTTAAAAAGTAAATACCATTTTCGCAATGAACATTCCCTAAAACTCAATAACGACATCCATAATCGAGTTTCGGCTTTTTACCCCATTTACCCCTTAAAGGGTTGGTTTTCCAGAAATTTACGAAACACGTGTTTGCTTATTTGTTTTTAGAAGTATTCCTACGAAGTTTCAAGTCGAAATGTCTATTTTATATTTTTTCCATACAAAGTTTGAACCCCATTTGACCCCTTTAGGGCTTGAATAATGTCTACCACTTAAAAATAAATGCCATTTTAGTAATCAACATCCACCCATATCGATGTTGGTTTTTTTTACCCCATTTACCCCCTAAAGGGTCGAGATTCGGAAAACTACGAAACACGTGTTTGCTCATTTGGTTTTAGAAGTACTCCTACGAAGTTTCAAGTCGAAATGTCTATTTAATATTTTTTTCCATACAAATTTTGTACCCCCATTTCAACTCTTTAGGGGTGGAATTTCCAAAAATCCCTTCTTAGTGGATGTTTACACTATATAAAGTATCTATGTACGAAATTTCAAGTCTCTAGGTTTAGTGGTTTGGGCTGGGCAATAGTCTGTCAGTCACAACTTTACTACACAGTCACACTTTTATATAAGAGATAGATTCAAAATTTGAAAATAAACAAGGTTGTGGTGACTTTGTGACAGAACTTAGGAGTGTGTATATTATTTGCACAGTATAGATACTTATTAGTTGCAAAACTAATATCTATACTGTGTTATTTGTTTTTAATAAACATACCATTTGAGCTACTTTTTAACGCGAGGTCTACAGCTCACGGAGCCACTAGTATCTATTATAATATTTACATACGTGACAATGATACAATGTATAGAAAGGCAACTGTGACATAGTAATAGTTGCACAAGCAATACACCTAGTCATTGGATTATACCGGTCTGGTCGATTGGCCAACGCTGACGAGTTCAATATATCCCAGCGCTTTGTTGACTTTTCATTAGATGAATGAGTCCAGTTTCACTAGAAAGAAAAACAGTCATCAATAAGAGGATTAATTGAAGAAGCAATTTGAAGCAAATCGTTCTACAACATTTTCGTTATCTTCTGTTAAAATTGAAACAGTGTAGGAAAAAAATATGATTGACAAATTATGACGACTAATTGGTGACGATTGCGTTACTTACCTTGCCTAATATCGTCCAAAAAGCTCGCTAATATTGCAGTAATGGTTAAAGTTACGCAATTTATTGACATAATGATAAAATAATTAACTTGAATCATGATTCACATGACTAGCGGAACTAAGCAAGCGATATTGTTAACTATCAACATATAGGACGAAATCGAAGTCATTGGCAATCTTTTATACTACGAATCTAACCGCGATAATGATAACTGTAGCCCGGAAAATCGATCGCATTTATATTTTCCGGGCGGCTTGCTAGGTGATTTTAGTCGTATAGACTTTTTATTGACAATCGCGTGTAAAATCGAATCACAAACCTAATTCAAATGAGGTGGTGATTCTAAATAGAAACAATCGCTTGTAAAATTACAAGCGATTGTTGATAAAATCCCTAGTTAACAATAAGGTCACCTAGCAAGTCGCCCGGAAAATTTACCCATGTAAATGCCCCCACGGGTCGATTTGCCGGGTGACAGTTATCAATATCGAAGTTAGATTAAAAAGATTGCCAATCGATTTCACCCTGTACTTGTAAGTACTACTAGAGGTTTTAGACTGTCGAAAAATGAGAAAACAAAAAACCTCTCAACTATACTGAATTTTCACTGTGAAAAAGCAACAGGAAACTTGTTTAACGGTAACCGCAACTGATTTATAAAGAAGGGGTTTCACTTAAACCAGGCAGGCAGTGTGACACCACCTTTGATCACGTTTAGCGACACGTTGTCAGTGCTTATAATAGGACGTAAAAGTGGACTCGTCGGGTTAAGTTGTCAGTGAGGTGAGGTGGTTAATTGACGCGGCTTTTGCTGCGCCATTCAGTCGCCGCCGCGCTGACGCGGCCGCGCTCCCGCCGCACGTGCCGATCACCGACACTCCTCGCGATGCTATCGACACCTGACACCGATCACACACACGTCTACATACACACTGACGACAACCCGAACCGTGTCGTTTATTAATTTCATTTTAATTAACTCTTAATTAATAAACGAAATTTTGCTGAGAGCAAATGCTGATTCCCAAACATTTACTTTTAACGACTTTATTTAAGGCCTATTCAAACCTGACCGGTATCCTGTACCGGTGGCGATAATGGTATACCCGACCGATATCCCGAACGGTATTTTGTATTGCATTACCGCAGCTGTTGCGGAACACCTTTGAACAGCGCGTTACCGCATACCCATCGGGAAATCGTTACCGCCACCGGTACAGGATACCGGTCAGGTTGAGTCGGCCTTTAAAACTAACCGAAAGTTATAAATAATTCACACAATTTCATTTAATTATAATTGTTTGATTACCCAGGCGGTGTAGATCCGATATAAATAATTAATCACATTTACAACCTAATGCAGTAAATAATTAAAACATTTAAATTTCGCGATGATACTTGAAATATTTCTTTTGTAAATCACAATTACTTATTTAATTATGTTAAACTGACGACTGAATGAAATAAAGAGCTTGCTAAAACAACCAGATCAATTAAGTGATGACGTGGGGTTGTTTACTGAGCATTACCAGGAAATATAATACAATGCGTAGCAACTTTTCCTCGTCTTCCATCCCTGGTATGACAGGCACAATGGGTATTTCTTATTCTCAGAAAAAATGCCTATCGTGAGGCCATCTAAAGCGGCGTAATTCTCTAATTTATCCCTGTAACTTCCATCATACTTGTAGGAATTGTAGGTATAATATAAGTAGACAAAATATAACTTGCCAACTTTCTGAAGATCAATATAGTAGATTCTGTTGGCGCCTTTGACAGCGTCTTGTGCCTGTTTTTCGTTTGCAAAAACTTTGATTATATAATAATCTAAACATTTTGTATCTATGTTATGCATAAAATCTGTTTGAAATATTTGTTTGTGTGAAAACAGTAATAAACTAACATAGTCAACGGCAAATTAATAAGAAAAATAACGTGTAATTAATCTGTAAAATCTAAGGAACAAATAGTTAAGCTTAAGCATGTGGGAAAAATAATATCCGACGGATTAATCTTTCAAATATAGTTCATACAGTAATAAAGACCTTTATAGGGTAAAACCGGGATAGATGCCCTACATTTTGAAATTGCCTCCTAATTTCAAAAATATTCATTAATATGAATAATTTCTACGAATGTAGGCTACCTTAATCATTTATGTTGAATTATAATTATTTATTTTTGACCTATCAATGACAGATTTAGCAGAATTTAGCTTTTTGTGGAACCCTTTTTTTTTGAGGATAGATGCCTAACCCTATGAATAGTTGCCCAACCATGAAAATACTAAGAAGGATAGATGCCTGCAGTGCGGGATAGTGAAAACGAAAACCCAACCAAATTTTATGAGGTCGTTCTACTCCTAAAACAGCAATGTGTACGTAAATATATAAAAATATAACAGAACACTAAAAATAATTTTAAAAATATACACTGACACCATATATGCGTATATGTATGTGGGATAGATGCCCCTAAGGGCACCTATACCTTGAAGCTACAATTAATGAAGAGTCCAAATATAAATATTTGTTAATACATAAAAAATATAATAAAGCAGAAAAAATAATTATAAATAGACACTGACACTATATATGGGCATATAATATGGATGTATAAAGGATAGATGCCCCTAAGCGCACCTATACCTCGAAAAATCCGGGCAACTATCCTTTCTGATAGGGAAACATGCCCAAGTAGTTTTTAAATAAATTAAAAACAAAAGAGCAATTATTTACACCTAGGTGCACACTTAATGAACCAGTACATGCAATAAAAATATAACGGAATTAAATTAAATTAAAAGTTATACAACGGCAAATACTAACATTTAAAACTTTGACGTTTTTGTGAAGTTCGTCGCGGAGTTGGTTGCACACAGGAGCGAAACGCGTTCACGCCGTACAACATCCCGAGGACAATTTAGGTGCGGGGTGATTGCGGCTCCTACTTATACTATTAATTCTTAGTTGCGAGTTTGGGAAGTCAGGTTTTTTGAAAATGAGGCACCTATCCCACTGCGGCATCTATCCCGGTTTTACCCTACATGGTGTAAGGGGAACGCTTCCGTATGAGTCTCACACGGGTCAGTAATCGGCTGCGGCCGCAGTCAGGGCCGCAGCCGCAGTCAGGGCCGCAGCCGATCAGCAAAAAAAATATAATTATCCTTACTAATATTATAAATGCGAAAGTCCGTTTGTTTGTTTGTTATTACGCCTTCACGTCTTATCTACTGAACAGAGCATCATGAAATTTTGCATACACGTTGTCAGGGGTACAGAAAAGGACATTTCATCCAGAAAAAAACCGGCCAAGTGCGTGTCGGGCCACGCACAATAGGGTTGCGTGTACATTATACCATACCATATTTTAATACCGCTATCATTTTTCGTCTGAAAAAATAACTTTGTTTTTCACAGTGTTTGTATGAATGACAAAGTTATATTTGCGGTTTTGGAAAATGCACTATATCTCAAAAACTAATTACTGTATCTCGTTCAAACCAATTTTCGTTGAAAGTGTTTATTAAGATCTATAGCTTATATTTTTTTTAGATTTTTCACCCTCTTACTTTAAAAGATAAAGGGGGGGGGGAAACAAATTTTACCACTTTGGCGGCATATATCTTTCAAACGGTTGACTTTGAAAAAAAATAGTCTTAAGAACCTCAATGTCATTTTTAAAGACCTATCTATAGACACCCCACAAGTATTGGTTTGATGAAAAAAAAACATTTCAGTTTCAGTTCCATGTATGCGGAGCCCCCCCCTTAATCTTTTATTTTTTTTTATTTTTGTGTAAAAATCGTAAAGCGGTTCACAGAATACACCTACCTACCAAGTTTTAACTATGTAGTCCTAATACTTTTGGAATAAAGTGGCTGTGACATACGGACGGACAGACAGACAGACAGACATGACGAATCTATAAGGGTTCCGTTTTTTGCCATTTTGGCTACGGAACCCTAAAAAGAGAGTCTTATCCAGAGTCAGTAACTCCTACCACCTGCTTTTTTCGGAAGCGTTCTCTTAACACCCTGTATTTTATGATAATGTTTTTCTAGAAAAGGCGTAGGCTTACCCATCAATAGTGTCAAGTTACTTTCATGTTACTTGCATGCGGGATGATTGAAAGATTAATATAAATAAATATCTTAATACAAATTCAGATAAAAACGCTCCCATTTTTTAAAATAAATAATAAGTCTTTCAATGCCCTTCGTCACGTTCAATGAAAGCCCCGCCACTAAAATTAATCAAATTAAGAAAGTTCCGGCAACAAAACAAAACCGGTCCCTTGTTTCGGGGCCTAATTCCGGCGGTGGTCCGTGAACTGACACGACGCGACAATTATTTTCATATAACATAATCCTGGGCGTTGCGAGGTGTGCGCTCCCGTGGGACACGTGATTTCGCCCGTCAGGCCGGACAGGCCGGGCGAGTGACGCCTCGTCCGCGTCGCGACTCCCGGAAAAGTAGTATTAATGTAAATTGGAGTAATCTACCCTTGCTCTCCTCGCCGCCGCCGAGCACCCCGCCGCCGTCGGTCGTCACAAAGCGACCCCGTCACTACGCCCGTGTATTTAAGCGCACAGTAAAAAGCTTCCTATTCCATTTTCGTGGAAAACATTCACCCATCGTATTTCTTTGAGAGTATTTCTGTAACAAAACAATACGTATTTGTGTTGCTATAAAAAGATGTAGGCATTATTTCCTGAAAGTAAACAAATAGGTAGCGACATGAATTTATTTGTAAGAATATCTTAAACACTCGAAAATTATACACTTAGTTGTTTTGTACGATCGATTATAAGGCATGGCATTAGTTCTTGAAACTAGGTAGTTAATTTAAGCGGCAGTTATCTCTAAACTCGACCTAGTTTAGCCGAGCCAAGTTAAGTCAACTGATAAAATCCTACTTAACTAAGAAGCGCCACAATACCCAAGTTGCTGTATGTATATAATTACTTATTTTTTCTATTTCAGGTAAGATTGATAGCAACTTCACACCTAAACGCTTCCTAACGAGCTGGTAAGTGTAGTTCGTTTATCACCAAGCGGGATCTATTTATGAAGAAAACTGGAATCCTAATGTTAGACTCTTGAACAATCCTTGTCATAATTTACAGCGATGGATTTCATAAAATGTAAATCTAAAAGTTTGACACAAAAATTGGCATTTGTTTCTGTCGCAATTCCTCAAGACATTGCGCGCTCGGCAGAAACTCGGGAGAACGGAGACATTTGATTTTAAGCCTCGCGGACTATAAGTGTTATTTCTTCAGGAGAAGTATTATTCTGCGAGAGCAGCACAGCCCCGCCGTCTCGAATGCTCCATTTAGTTCCAAAGTTTTTCTCGTTTATCACCGTTGGGCTCTCAGAGGCGGAGATTTTTCCTTTAGATTTGTTGTCACGCCAGACCTTTTTAATGTACCTTTCTTATCGCGGCGTGATTAAGAACGTACTTGTTTTAAATTTGAAACTTTTAACTACGATTCAAATTGAAGCACTAAATTTTTGTGGGTTCGTTAAAACTTCGATTGAAATAACTTAATCATTAATCTAAGGCTTCCTGTATATGGCACCGGATGAAGCTCGAACCGAAGTTGGACCAGAATTAAAGCGGAGCAAAATCGGGACACTGCGCTAATACAGTATGGCCCCGTTGCCATAGTAACAACACTGCTTCCATAGTGACAACTAAGGTGAGATTTGCTCCGGTGAGGCACCGCCACCGGTCCGGCTTCGGTTGAGTTTCGTTTGATCTTCGGTCGAACTTCGGTGCCATCTACACAAACGCTAATGCTTTAATCTATTAGGAAAATAAGTAAACATACATCTACGTATTTTTCATATGAATTTAAAACTATAAACGCAGTATACAAAGTCGTCACATTGTCCATGTTTTTTTTATTTGGACAGAATCCGTTAGAAAAGATATGCATTACATTAAAAGTTAGGGAAGCGACTCGTTCGTTAATTAAGCGACTGAGACGAGGCACTGATAAAAAGAGCAGATTACGGCGGCCGGCGGCGGGGCCGGCCGAGTATGGCCAAACAGGTGCGAACGCCGCCCGCCCGCCGCGCCGCCCGCCAGCCGCGTGCTGCGCTTAGATATAAGGATTAGCAGACTTTCTACTCTCTTTTATAAGGCACTTACTCACTGTTACTTTATTTCTACCATTTACACTCAGAAAACCTTACTCCACTTTATCATTAATATCTCAATGCTATCGCACTTAATATTTAGATGTGCCTTCTTTGCAGTTGTTTGGGAATGTTTTGAACTGACAGAGTTCTGAAAAAACTTTCTTACACTTTAGAAGTATGTCATGTTTTAAAGCCTACTTACACACACCACATATGTATGGTGCTTTACCCTTTTAAGAAATATTTTATTTTTAAATCTGTAAATATTAACATCGAATCAACATAATGTTTTATCCTATTTTCAATGCAACTGCTCTCCTTGAAAAGGCCGTAAATTTCTTTCCGATGTAAATTTCCAATTTATTGGGGACCAACACCCACCTCGGATTAGATTTCGGCGCATCCTTAATGTTTGGCTTTAATTTATTGCGACTTAAACTTGAGTCACTAATGGAATAACTTAGTTAGATTCGAATACTTTATTTTTGCCATATTATTCGAATACCTTAACAGTAGGTATCCTATTCTGCGGTAGGTAACTACAGTGACCCATTAACACACTAGTAACATCACATTTTACCTGTTTAATTCCGTGTTAATACTGCATGATACAAAATTATGTTAATTTTGGCCGATCATTTGAAATGAGAAGTAAAATGAAATATTTGTGTGACGGGTGTAGCGGCGACATGAGGCGAGGTGAGGCCGCTCGCCGGCTGCCGCGCGCCCTAATGGCGCGAGCTCCGCTCTGAGATTGGAAAATGCCTCTGCAACTTTTCTACTGCTTATACAAAAAAGTTAACGCGAAAACTTTGTTGATAGCTTAAGGGCTGTTTTATTGTCATCAAGTTTTTTGAACGCGTTTCCGAGGTGACTCTGGAACAAGACACTTTACATACTTGTAAATAATGGTAGCAGCAAAAAAAATACATAAAGCATGTTTTCAAACAATAACGACAAAAATGCTTTTGATGGTTTGAAATTTGCATAAAAATACACTTACTTTGATTTGTGCTGTATAAAATGTATGATTTTGTGGTGAATGGCGCTGTAAAAGTGTTGTTACTCCGACGTAGGCAGGCTCGCGTAAACAGCTCGGTAAATCACGACAAGTGTACGCCACAGCTCCAGTTGGACAATATTTGTGCCAATAAAATCTTCTATAACAAAGCTGTTGTCGTCAGTGCAAAGCCGTGCGATTTCTTTAGTCTGTCCTGTAATAATTTCAGAAAATAGAAGATAGTAATACGATATTAATAAGTTATTTTATTTTATTTTATTAATCCTTGGGGGTTTACAGCTCTCAATACAGCGTAATATAGAAAAATAAAAACTAAAAGCCTATTACAAACCTCCACAGCTATTATGAGTTTATTAATTCACAGTGTAAATCAATCTATTTCTTTTTTCGAAAAATTGTTTGGGGCGTTAAATAATAGATTTGAAGTAGGGTCGTAGCAATCGTAGCATTGCGCGTAAGATGATCGTAGCAATCGTAGCATTGTGCGTATAATCGTAGCATTGGGTTCTTTTATTATTTTACTTTTTCACTAAGAATTATTTATTTTAAATAGTTCATTACTTTTAGTAGGTATACCAACTCTGTTCATACGGTTGCTGAATATAAAAGATTTCACAATAAATTCATTCAACTTACCGGTGCGTGATTCCAATAACTTATGTATCCTAAAATAAAGCATTCTGAAAGACAACCCAAGTAGAACATACGAAACATGATCACGCAACTGTATATAAAATATTGTTTTAAAAAACAAAAAACCGACTTCAAAACCCCACTCTACCTCTAAAAAGCAAGAAATAATATTCAAATCACTAGATACGCATTATCATTGTAATAAAACACGCCTATCTAGTGGTTTGAATATGATTTCTTGCTTTTTAGAGGTAGAGTGGGGTTTTGAAGTCGGTTTTTTGTTATTTTAAAACAATTTTTTATTTTGAGTGTAAGTAAAAAATTGGTTCAGCTAAACGCGAGATAATCGCGGACAAGCATACATACGAGTCAAACTCAAAACCTTATTTTTTTGAAGTCGGTTAAACCACTAAAACCTTCTTCTAAGTGTAACAAATATTTTTCTGAAAACCGTATCAAAATCGGTTCAGCCAAACGCGAGATAATCGCAGACAAACATACATACATACATACATACGAGTCAAACTCAGAACCTTATTTTTTTGAAGTCGGTTAAATTACTAAAACCTTCTTCTAAGTGTAACAAATACTTTTCTGAAAACTGCATCAAAATCGGTTCAGCCAAACGCGAGATAATCGCGGACAAACATACATACATACAGGTCAAACTGAGAACCTCCTTTTTTTGTTTTTTGAAGTCGGTTAAAAATAGCTCTTCCTAGCATAACCCTCAGCAGCATATTCTGAAATTGTTGTGGAATATCATTGTTTGGAACTGGCAAGCGCTCAGGGCTTGCGCGCCCCGGGGGGCCCGATGTACTGTTGCGCAGTAACGACGCATTTGCATCTATGTTTAAAATACACCCGTTTATTGCACACCCTCCTCATGTTCTGCTATCTGTTGTTCTACCTCATACTTGCAAAACAGAAACTAAATCAGTAACAACTTGTTGCAGGTGAAAGCTATTCATCAACACTCTTCGATAAATTAGATCTGCGAAATCTGCCAACCCAAACCTTTCATAATACTTTCCAGGACTAAATAAAAACCTTTTCCTTTATAGAAACAATATTTACTGAAAACGAATTCGGAAGTAAAGTTGATCAATTTCGGAAGAAAATATCTGAGTAATCTCATCTTTCCAACATTACGTAAAAGTAATCAGCCAATATCAATCGAACGTAACATATTACCGATGAAATGTAGCGCAGAGGTTTTCTTTCGGAGCTTATATGTGGAGCGTGCGCCTTCCTGGCTTCTCAATAACTTGAAAACTATCACCGTCAGCTATCGCGGGTGGATAACTAATAAAGTAAGTTCGAGAGGAAAAGTAAACTAATATCGGGTTGTTCTGGGCGACGACCGCGGCGGTGGCCGCGCGCGCCACTGCGACGTCATCTTCGCTACAGATTTATTACTTTTAATATGAGCACTCCATCCGCCGCCTATGAATGTCGCTCTTATTTTATTCAAACTGGTCGAGCATTTCACTTTTTTTATTTTATTTTTAAATGGTGAATGCCATTTTAATGATTTCAAAATTTAACTTTTCTGCTAGAAATTTTTATATCTAGCAGAAAATCACAATAAGATATTAGCCAAGAAACAAACAAACATTAAAATTAAATAATATAAATAGTTCTAAATAATAGTTTTCGAATAACATCGGATATAATCCGTAGCTCATACTGCTCAAATACTTTTTACGGATATTTACAAAATTAAAAGCGTAACTTTGCACTCCCTAAAAGTTCACAAGTTCAACTGATTATTAAAATTATAGTCCTTATAGTTAAGTTTTAGATTTCTGCATTCACAATGCTAATATCTAAAAAAATATCTCTATATAAAAATGAATCCAATTTCGCGTGGTCAAGCCATCACGCGTGAACGGCTGGACCGATTTCGCTAATTCTTTTTTTGTTGCGTTTGTTATTATCAGGAGATGGTTGTTATAAAAGAAAAAATTTAGAAAATTGCGCGGAAATTAGAAAATTTAAGAAGACTTAACCACCATATAAAATTATTTTGGACCAAAATCATTTTTTAATGTAACCTTATATGACTTTAAAAAAATTAAGAATGAGAATAATTATTTTGGACAATATAAACTTTTTTAATGTAACATTATGACGTTTGCAAATATCGTCAAAGAGGATGTAAAAAAACTGAATGTCGTTTAAAACAGATGCTTCGGTGATGAAATACATGTTAAATAGTTATTTTATTATTTGTTACAAAAAGATTCAAGAAAACTGAATTTCTTAGTGCTCATCACGGTTAGTTCAGATCCATCACGCCTAATATTAAATTGGTAAGTTGGATAGACTTACTAACGTTACTAACATAACAAGTGATCAGATATATACTTGGTTATAAAGCTGTTGGGTTATAAAGTAAACGGGAACGGAAACGGGAACGGGAAGGGTACCTACTAATATCTCTGAACCCAACTTTTAATTAATTATACCAATAGGGAACATGCATAAGTCACCGATTTTGATAAATTTGAGCTTGATCGGTGCAGACACGTATAAAAACATGATGGAACAGAAAAATAAAAAATATATTACTTTAATTAATAAAAATAAAAAATATAAAAATGTATTACTTTAGTTTTATCACACAAGGAAAAATAACTATTTTTTTTTCGTTTTCAGATATAATGCACTTAACAGTCGGATAGAACATCAAATAAGAAATAATATTTTGTATGACACATTGCATGTTCCCTATTCGAATTCAATATTCATAACTAAGACAGGACAACGTCTGTCGGGTCATAGCTAGTATTCTAATAAAATACAACTCTTCTCTAACCCTAGCCAATCAACTTTCATGTTAGTGCAGAACTTTAAAAAATCTGACTTTGTTTACACCTACGAAGGGAAATGCGCAATAAAGTTGTGGGTAGGCTACAAATTATAGGAAATGGCTTCTAAAATACTGTATATTGAAAATTACCCCATAAATCGTATATTATAACATTTTTGTTCCATTTTTGGAGATACTCTTTTAGAGTTTTTTTTTTTAAGTTTGGTTGAGATTATCTTTTCCGATAACTTATGTTTTGTTCGGTACAGAGACAGTAATAGGCTATTATTTTACTTTATGATCTTTTTGGTCCCGTGATACTCTGTCATTATATTTTATCATGCCTTATCGGTTAATATGTTTATACTAGCAATAAATAGAGTGGAAGAAACTAGACGGAAAAATCCTACTAATATTATAAATGTGAAAGTTTGTGGGTTTGAATGTTTGGATGTTTGTTCCTCATTCACGCAAAAACTACTGAACGGATTTGGTTGAAATTTGGCACACAGATAGTAAATAGCCTAGATTAAAACATAGAATACCTTTTATCCCGATATTCCCACATGAACGGGAACCACGCGGGTGAAACCGCGGGCGGCCGCTAGTATTATATAAAATAAACAAAACTGCATCAAAATGTGTCCATTACTTTAGAAGCTACGTTGCCTCAGTCAGACAGACAGACACATACACACGTCAAACTTATAACACCCCTCTTTTTGCGTTGGGGGATGTTACGAATGGTCTGTGCTTGGGGGTTAATAAAAAAGGAAACAACTGAAATAAATATATAACAAGAATTCAAATATCGAATATTAAAAAATCAAAACAAATTAAAAAAAATCGGTTGGCACTCCGGGAGTGCCGGCAGAAGTGAAAACTTGAATATTAACGTTGTGCATTTTTGATATTTTGAAATTAGCGGCAAAGGATTAAAATTATTTCTTTCTTATTACTATACAGTCACACAATTCAATCAGTTTGTAATTAGAGAAAAATTCTAAAGATTTCGTGCCAGTGACCTTTTTAATTTCTACATGCACGCATTCTACGATTTAAACTTATAGTCACAGAGTATAAATAAGTATGATTTCACCGAAGAGATCGCTGCTATTAGTTCCATTTTCAAAATTAGCGCGTTGCTGGTGACACAAGTGTTTGCGCCGCCATTTTCAACGCGCCCCGTAGAAAGAGAGGGGGTACTTCCGCCGCCAGCTGTCTACTCTCCATCCGTCACATCCGTCTTACGCATTTTCGATCAGCCACGTGATTCTTACTGACGCGAGTTTAGCATTTTATTCCCCATACAAAAAGCGCACGGAGCCGCTAAAGAAGTTTTCACTTCAATAAAAGCCTTTTTTTATTTAAATGAGCTAATATTATACAGGTGTTCTTAAACTTTGCCCCACGAGGGGAAAGAATGTACCTTAAATATTGGGTTGGAAGTTTCACTGAAACAAAAACTTAATTTCGATTTTAAAAATAATTTGAACTGCATTCAAAGATTTTTGAAAATTCTCCTGCCCTAACCAGGAATTGAACCCACCAAATATGAAAAAAAAACCGGTCAAGTGCGAGTCGGACTCGCGCACGAAGGGTTCCGTACCAAAAACGGCAAAAAAAATTACGTTTGTTGTATGGGAGCTCCACTTAAATATTAATTTTATTCCGTTTTTAGTATTTCTTGTTATAGCGGCAATAAAAATACATCATCTGTGAAAATTTCAACTGTCTACCTGTTGTCGTTTTTAATATCGAGCAAAAAACGGCAAAATAATCACGTTTGTTGTATAGGAGCCCCCCTTAAATATAGATTTGATTCTGTTTTTAGGGTTCCGTACCCAAAGGGTAAAAACGGGACCCTATTACTAAGACTCCGCTGTCCGTCTGTCTGTCTGTCAGTCTGTCTGTCTGTCTGTCACCAGGCTGTATCTCATGAACCGTGATAGCTAGAAAGTTGAAATTTTCACAGATGATGTATTTCTGTTGCCGCTATAACAACAAATACTAAAAACAGAATATTATTATTTTTTAAGGGGGGCTCCCATACATCAAACGTGATTTTTTTGCCGTTTTTTGCTCGATATTAATAACGACAACAGGTAGACAGTTGAAATTTTCACAAATGATGTATTTTTATTGCCGCTATAACAACAAATACTAAAAACAGAATAAAATTGATATTTAAGGGGGGCTCCCATACAACAAACGTATTTTTTTTTTGCCGTTTTTTGGTACGGAACCCTTCGTGCGCGAGTCCGACTAGCACTTGGCCGGTTTTAATATTTGTTGTTATAGCGGCAACAGAAATACATCATATGTGAAAATTTCAACTTTCTAGCTATCACCGTTCATGAGATACAGCCTGGTGACAGACAGACAGACAGACAGATAGACAGACAGACAGACAGACGGACAGCGGATTCTTAGTAATAGGGTCCCGTTTTTACCCTTTGGGTACGGAACCCTAAAAACTATCTTTTATTTTGACGATACCGACATTAGCATTATTTTTAGGGTTCCGTAGCCTAAATGGCAAAAAACGGAACCCTTATAGATTCGTCATGTCTGTCAGTCTGTCTGTCTGTCTGTCTGTCTGTCTGTCTGTCCGTATGTCACAGCCACTTTATTCCGAAAGTATTAAGACTACACAGTTGAAACTTGGTAGGTAGATGTATTCTGTTAACCGCTTAACGAATTTAATACAAAAATAAGAAAAATAAAAGATTAAGGGGGGGCTCCCCATACATGGAACTGAAACTGAAAAAAATTTTTTCTTCAAACCAACACGTGTTGGGTGTCTATAGATAGGTCTTTAAAAATGATATTGAGGTTCCTAAAACAACTTTTTCTCAAAGTCAACCGTTTGAATGATATTCACCGCCAAAGTGGTAAAATGTGTGTCCCCCCCCCCCTTTAACTTTTGAAATAAGAGAGTGAAAAATCTAAAAAAAATATATGCTATAGATCTTAATAAACACTTTCAACCAAAATTGGTTTGAACGAGATATAGTAATTAGTTTTTGAGATATAGCACATTTTCCAAAACCGCAAATATAACTTTGTCATTCATACCAACACTGTGAAAAACAAAGTTATTTTTGCAAACGAAAAATTATAGGTGGTATTAAATATGGTATGGTATAAGGTAACTACGGAACCCTATGGCGGGTGGCCCGACACGCACTTGGCCGGTTTTTCTTGAATAACACAGCATCTTAAACAAAAGAAAGAACATAACATTTAAATTTAAATTATTACGTATGGAATCGTATCGGATTTCAAAAAAATATTTGAATGCAGTTCTAATTATTTTTAAAAATAAAATGAAGTCTTCTTTATGTAAAATACTTTCCGTTCGTGTGACAAAGTTTTGGACACCCTGTATTGTATAGCCTATAGGCACGACAGCGTTCATTTATAAACAACTAGCGACCGCCCGCGACTTCGTCTGCTTGGTCAGTTATTTCTCTATCCCTCGGGAACAGTACTTTTTCCGAGATGAAAATTGCCCTATATCCTTCTCTGTACCCCTGACAACGTGTATGCAAAATTTCATGATGATCAGTTGAGTAGTTTAGAGGTGAAGGCGTAACAAACAAGAAATCCGACTTTCAAATTTATAATATTAGTGAGGAAATCTGACGTGCAACTAATTAGCAATTCATATGAAAATTATGATCTTTACCCAAAAGCAACATTCATAAACAAGAAACAAAACAATGATCATTAGCACTTCGTCCATCTTTCTCACTTCAAAAGTCGTTTCGAAAAGTTTCTTAAAATTCGCGAAAAAGTTTCGGTACAAATTAAGAGCAAATTTTACTCCGTCCGTTTAGCCATTAGTAATTTCAAAGTTCTAATGAATTTTCTTCTCTGACATTGAAAAATGAATTTCAACCCCCTTTTCTACCATTGGGACACTCACAGATGCGTCGTATATTATGTTTTATATTATATACAATACAGGGTGTCCCGAAACTTTGTCACACGAGGGGAAAGTACCTTGAATATTAAAGTTAAGAAATTTTACTGAAATAAGACTTAATTCTGCTTTTAAAAGTAATTGGAACTGCCTTCAAAGATTTTTGAAAAATCACCTACCCAAACCAGGAATTGAACCCACCAAATACGAAAAAAAACAATATTTTATTTTTACGACACCAATCGAAAGGGTTACTCATTAAGATTATTTTTTCTTGAGTAACAGCATTCTTATCCTTATCCTTACTAATATTATAAATGCGAAAGTCCGTTTGTTTGATTTTTTGTTTGTTTGTTACGCCTTCACGTCGTAACTAATGAACCGATCATTATGAAATTTTGCATACACGTTGTCAGGGGTGCAGAAAAGGATATAGGGTACCTACCTTTCATCCAGAAAAAACGTACAGGGTTAGCAAAAAAACTGTCCACGCAGACGAAGTGGCGGGCGGCCGCTAGTCTTAAATAAAAAAAAATAACATTTAAAATTTCATTAATACGTATTGTATCAATTTGTACAGTATCGAATGTGATTTTTAAAAAAACTTTGAATGTATAGTTGACATTATTTTTAAAAACAATATTATTTTTTCTTTCAGTATTTAACAGTAAAACTGTAGTACGTCAAGATGAATAATGGGCATGGAGTTTTTGCTTTTCTTTGAAATGACGTTGACACATTTATTTCATTGCAATAAAGTTGAAATTTGGTATGACTTTTAGGGCCAAACTACTTTTTGTTAATAAAATTGTCTTTGTTGTACTGTATGTAAACGATTGTTCCCGATGTTTGCCGATACCCATTATTTATCTTGAAGTACTGTAAGGTACTTTCCCTCCGAGCGTGGCAAAGTTTTGGGACACTCTGTACATGTGCTGTTTAGTCGTTTACCCTTTAAGTAAAATGTCAAGGCTTTATTTGAAAAATGATATGTGTAAAACATTGAACATTTTAGTATAAAGACAAAACAATTAACTGCGCAATCAATGCAATGAAATTAGACTTCTACCATCATGGCAAAAACCTGTCTGATTTATTCACAAATCTCAATCCAAAAAAACCGTAAGATGTACAGATCAATTACGGTTTATGTTTTGAGAAAAAGTATTATATAGATTGATTCATGAAGGTCTCAATTGAATATGGCAAATATTTTCGATGAGAGCGTTCGCAGTAGCGAGGCAACCTCCGCGCCCCTCATTACCCCTAACCGTGCCCCATTAGGCGCACGGCCCGAAGTGCCCCGGACCGTAGTTAATCCACGTCCTCATTCACTGTTATTTCGAAGGTCTGATCTAATCTAAACAGGACTTAGGATCCTACAATGCCAGTATTTCGCGCGACTCATCCCTTTTATGTATTTGACTATCCTCATACCCGGCCTCGCCGGTCGCCCGACGTTCGCCTTTGCTATAAAAGGAAATAACACTTCCGAAACTTCCGATGTGATTCCGTGTTAATGCCTTTGTATGAAAATTAATTTAGTATTTCATGTAAGGGGGACGAGAACGACAAATTGTAGTACGAGTAACGACCTCGTGTAACGAGAACTCTGTAAATTGTGTTGTATAATAGGTTGTGAAATATAACGGTAATGCTGAGCCGAGTGGTGGCGAAAGCCGAAGTGAAAGGGTCAATTTGGAAGCTATTATACGGCGGCGGTTACAGGCCTACTTCCGGCGGCTGCACTAAGCTGCCTGTTTCAATCCCGCGCTCAATTTCGGACTTTCTGAAGCGCTATTCGACCTTAGCGCATGGCCTGTAAGTAATGATCGCTCACTAAACCCAATAAAAATAAACTAAGCAACGAATAATTCAAATCCTTCAAGTTGTCAACGCTCTCTTATTTAGACAATATAAAAAACGAACTCCGTTCAGTTATGATGAATCGATTTGATGAATTGCTCTAGAGGTGAAAATGTTTTAACAGTGCCTCAGCCATAAGCCGATTTCGGATTACCTCTTCATTTTTTACGATACCCGGAGAAAATTTACGAATTTAGATTGAGTATTTATGGATTCCATATCCGATATTCATTTATAGCTGGGTCGGATCCACGCCCAGCCCCTACGAGGGAGACTCGAAAAGTTGGAAATGACTCTTGGATAAACGGTTATCGAACTTTCATCCGCACCTTTCTACTTTATTTTTATTTTTACGGGATTTAATATTTAATTAATTTTTAACAAATGGTTTTAAGTTATCCAATTTATTTTTATATAAATCACTCTCATTATGGTAAAAGACTAAAATACTTAAAAAGGTAACCATGATTGATGTTTAATGGATTTCCTTTAAATCAACTCTGACCTAAAATAATTATTAACACTAGCAGCCGCCCGCGACTTCGTTTGCGTGGAAAGTTTTTTTTTGCTATCCCTCGGGAACAATACTTTTTTTCTTGATGAAAGATACCCTATGTCCTTGTCTGTACCCCTGACATCGTGTATTTAAAATTTCATGATCGGTTCAGTAGTTAAAACGTGAAGGCGTAACAAACAAACAAATAAGCAAACAAACGGATTTTCGCATTTATAATATTAGTAAGGAAGGATGTAGTAAGGAAGTAAGGATAAAATATAAGTATTTATAACTTATTATTCAAAAAAATTTTTTTTATTTTGCAAAAATACGCTCTTTTGTGCGTATTTTCTCGTAAAAGTGTTTTATTTCCAATAAACAGTGCGCGCTAAATCCTTAAAAGTGTATAAATAAAACTTATAAACTTTCTTCATTCTTAGATTTTTTTTTCTGAAAACCTTACAGAACACGAAAAACTGTCATTTTCTTTTATTTCCCTACGCGTTAAAAGGTAAAAAAACTAGGTATATTATGATATAAGGAAACCTTATAACAAATAGCAAAGCTTTTCGCGTTTCCCACACTATAAAAACTAAACAGTAAAGGTGGGTAAAGGAGGGCGGGTCGGCGCTGCACCGTCGCGCTAGTGGAAAACCGGTGTAGAACATTGTAGCGGGCTAGCAAACGAGGAGTTATGACGGCGGCGGAGGATTACGTGAGTGGATGTCGTAATAAAGCTTGCGATGAAGCCGTTACCCGGAGATAAACGTAAATATCTCGGGCCGTAGCTGTCGGTCGCTCGCCGCCGCCGCATCGCCCGCCACGCCCGTACCCGCACGCCGCTCACCACGCGTATGCTACTCTCTTGCCTTGTTAAACTGGCTATAACGAAAAACGTAGTCACCTTAAATGCAATTTAACCCCTTTAAAAATAAACTCCAAGCGTCTCCGCTTTGGATTTCCGTAGAATGTAATTTTCATTGGATAGCTGGAGATTACTGAGATAAAGCTGGCACTCGGAGCAGAGGTGCCGGTGGCAACGGCGTTACAGTATCCTTTGTGTGCTATAACGTATGTATTCACGCGCCTGCTCTTATCTCGTAAATTAATTACATAAATCTTGTTTGCATACGTCTTAAGCGTATGACACGCTGCCATAATTCAACCAGAGCGGAGGTTTACACTGCTAATGAAGGTCGACTGTGCTGCGATAGAAGATGCAATATGACTAAATTTTATTCATTATAGTTAGTTTGCTTTTAAATCTTATAGATTTAAGAAACTTTTATAAAACAAATGCTCGTTTTATGAACTATGTTGAAAGAATAGATTAGAAACTTTTCTTTTTAATGTTACTAAGTAAGGATACCGCTTTTTTTGGGCATGTGGTAAATCGTTATTATTTAATTTGGCTCTTCTATATTATTTGGATTATAAAAATGTAGAAAATGCTTTAATTGTACGTGTTTTATAAAATCAATATCTTACAGGAGCCTGTTATACTCAACATCAAGATTAACATTGAGAGAAAAGCTATTTAAAGTAAGTACATCAAAACTCATTTTCTTTCATTCTCCAGGGAGACAGGGCGGAACTTCATTAATCATAAATTCTCGAGTACTTACCTGTTTTGTATTTATTTATCTAATGAAGTACTGTCAAACATTAATTGCATAATTTAACATGTATATTAAAGACTTTTATTATAAGTATATATTCAAATTAAGCCTTATTTTACTTTTCGATGTTCAACATTAAATAGTCAAAAAATACTAAATGAAAACCAAACTTTTCATTTAAAACAACAATTATGTGTGTTGATAAAATCCGTTAATATAATGTTATGGCTGGCTCAAAGTGTTTACAGCAGTTTCCATTGCGATCAGTTTAGAGCTTCATCTAGTTAAAGCTTTTCCAATACTCCTAGCCGTTGCCAACATCGTGAAATTATAAAAGCTTTGAATTAGTTTTCGGTAAACATTCTTTGAAGTTCACAACTTCAAAACGTTAACAAACTTAAATCGCCAAAATGAGATAAAATATCTCAAGTGGCCTATTGGATGGATCACAAAGGGAAAAAGCCACGTTATCAACTGTTTGTATAGATATTTCTTTTAAATATTACGAATAATATTTACCTAGCTTTAGAAGAAGTACAGTTATATCATGCACATTGTGTGACAATACCTGGAAATTACTCCACGTGTATACAACAACGAGTTTTTTCAGTGGTGTCTATCTTTCAATAGCGAAGTCTTGCGTCTGTATCAAGACAAGTCAATGGTATTACGCGGTATGGTAATAGTTATGTGCGTTTGGTCGCAAAAAACGTCGAATCAATGCACCCCGCGGTACGCGGTATCCGCGTGATGTAAACGTGTTGAGTTAGACGCGCATCATGTCAAAATCAGGTACGATGACATACGAGCATGATTAGCCACTTCATACCTTAAAAGTGTCACTAAGCTTGAGTTTGAGAGAAAAAAAAGTATGTACTTGTTACCTATTTAGTTACAAGAAAGTTCCTCAAAACTAAGATAGCAAATAACATGTCTCTATATCAACTAATTTTAGAGTCAAACACTTATGTATAGAACTATAAATTAAAGTTTGCCTTTGTCTTGAATATTAAGGTATTTTACATGCGGCTGGTGTTCCAATTCCCACCTTTAGATGAAAACTATGTAACATTGTAGTGAAAATTTATAGCTGAATATTCATAGCAAAGCAGTTTACGTAAGTAATTTCCCAGCGGTAGTTTAGATATCTGGTTGAACCGCAAGACCTTGTTGCAATCACGCCAATGTCGACTCAAGCTGAAATTAACTTTGTAAAAGGCCGTAACCCCAAAACCACCCATATCAATTAGATTTTTATCAATATGGATAACGATGTCAAATTAAATGTCTATAAATATACAAGGTTTTGGCAGGTAAGGCACGACGATTTAAATGGTATATACGTATATATACTCCTCGTAAATAAGTTCGGTTTGGCCATCTGCTACTGCTAGTACACGTTTAATTAATTGAATGTTGATATTAATTTAAAGTCCATTTAATAAGCTTTTTATTAATAATTGTTTAATTTAATAAACATATCAGTTACCACAATTAAATACTTAACGCGTAAATACTTGCGCCACTATATTATGGTGTAAAGCTATCGAGACGTTGGAGGGAACACACAATCAAAAGCTCAATTAAGAAAAAGCTTGTTTTTAAGAAAGATCTTCAAAAAAACTGAAAATAAAAACAAACAGCCTAAAAATTAAATACCTCTAAAAGCAAGAAATAATAATCAAATCGTTAGAAAGGCATATCGATTTTAATATAACACCTCTATTTAAGTCGGGTGGAGATGTTTTCGTTATTTTCAAATTTTTAGTGGTAGTGGTGGTAGGTAAAAATATTTTTTAACTTTATATAATACTAGCGGACGCCCGCGTCTTCGTCTGCGTGGAAAGTGTGTGCAAAATTTCATGATGATCGGTTCAGTAGTTAAGACGTGAAGGCGTAACAAACAAACAAACGAACTTTCGCATTTATAATATTATTAAGTAAGGATTTTCAATGATACAATGCCTATAACTCAAGTTCCAAATTCACACTGTTTGTTTTTAGGAAGTTCCGTTGTGCCTTCGTAGTCCAAGTCTAGTCCAGAAAGTTGCAGACCGTAGCTCGGTTTGTTTTGGATTGTCATAAACCTCTACCAATATCTCAATCACTATACATATCCTAATTGACTTTGAGGAGTTCCCTTGTGTGTCTTCGAAGTCTAAGTTCCAATACCAATGAATTTAAAATGTAACCACTCTTGAGGTATAACCCTTTCAAACAAAAAAATAATCATCTTAATCGGTTCATAAACAATGAAGTTATGCCTGAAAATCCGTGGAAACTCGTGCGATTGTAAAGCTAAATAATAGACATTTTTCAGGATTATGAAAAAGCTACTAGCCAGAATATCTCTGTAAAAAAATGAAAAAAATATGGGACCACACCTGTACTATGTTCTTTCAAATATAAAAATAATTATTAAAATCGGTTTACAACTGGTGAAATTTTGGTGAAACATACATAAACTAGTGGCTATCGCGAGGTCTACAGCTCACGGTTGTAGACCTCGCGATAAAATAAAATAAAATGTCGCCATGAAGTTTTCAAAACACACAGTAGGTACGTGAGTATTCGCAGCTAGATGGTGCTTCTAATTTTTATAATTTTTCACAATGGGTGAATATTTTTTTCAAATTTGGAAACATTGGCTTGACTAAACAGTTATATATAATTATCGAACCTACTCACAAAATTTCACCAGAATCGGTTGAGAAATGCGACCTGGGGCCGTACCGGCTAACGAATCGAGCTTCGGTAAATTTGCCGAGTTTCAAATTAAAATAGATAAATTTGAGTAAGGAATTACTTATTGTACTATTTGTTGAAGTTATTTGGAAGATATTGATGTTTGTTTGACCTCATGAATTAGGGTTCACCATTTTGGCCCAATTGGGACTCGATTTATCTGTTTTAATTTAAAACCCGGCAGACTTTTCGAAGTTCGATGCGTTAGCCGGTACAGCCCCTGTAGAGGAGATCAAACAGCCGGAAAGCTGGACTGCAATAAGTTTTTTTACATATCTCCGTCATTTTAATAAATTTCAAAAAATTGCTTCGCCAAAAAAAATCTATATTTTTATCAAATCTGCTCACAAAATTTCACCGGGATCGGTTGAGAAATGCGACCTGTAGAGGAGAACAGACAGCGCCGGAAATCCGGACTGAAATACGATTTTTTACATTATCTCCGCCATTTAAAAAAAATTAATAACTGGCTTGACAAAGAAAATCTATACAATTTTCAAACTTGCTTACAAAATTTCATGAGAATCGGTTGAGAAATGCGACCTGTAGAAAACAGACAGAACTGGAAGGCCGGACTGAAATATGTATTATTAACAATTCTCCGTCATTTAAAAAAAAAAAAAAAACTGGCGTGACAAAAAAAATCTATATTATTTTAAAACCTGCTCACAAAATTTCACCGGGATTAGTTAAGAAATGCGACCTGTAGAGGAGAACAGACAGCGCCGGAAATCCGAACTGAAATATGATTTTTTTACATTATCTCCGCAATTTAAAAAAAAAAACTGGCTTGACAAAAAAAAATTATACAATTTTCAAACCTGCTTACAAAATTTCACGAGAATCTGTAGAGAAATGCGACCTGTAGAGGAAAACAGACAGAACTAGAAAGCCGGACTGAAATATGTATTTTTAACATTTCTCCGTCATGTTGAAGAATTTCAAAAAACTGGCGTGACAAAAAAATCTATATTATTTTCGAACCTGCTCACAAAATTTCAAGAGAATCGGTTGAGAAATGCGACCTGTAGAGGAGAACATACAGCGCTAGAAAACCGGACTGAAATAGGTTTTTTTAACATATCTCCGCTATTTTGAAGTTGGACAAAAAAATTCTACATTATTTTTAAACCTGCTTACAAAATTTTACTAGAATCGGTTGAAAAATGCGACCTGTAGAGAAAAACAGGCAGAGCTGGAAAACGGACTGAAATCTGTTTTTTTAACATATCTCCGCCATTTTGAAAAATTTCAAAAAACTGGCTCGGCAAAAAAATGCTATATAATTTTCGAACCTGCTCACAAAATTTCACAAGGATCGGTTGAGAAATGCGACCTGGGGGTCAATTACGAAAAGTTTAATGCGATACACGCAGCTGCGTCCGTGCTTCGTTTTGATTCTTTCCTATTACAAATCACTTTCGTATGCGATATTGCGAAGTAATTGCGTGAGTTTGACTGTTTTTCTCTAGTGTATCTGACAT
Organism: Agriphila geniculea; assembly: GCA_943789525.1. Lineage (NCBI taxonomy): Eukaryota > Metazoa > Arthropoda > Insecta > Lepidoptera > Crambidae > Agriphila > Agriphila geniculea. The sequence goes on along the minus strand of OX038873.1, from coordinate 10,381,052 downwards.
TGTTCGTTCAGTAGTCTATGAACTACGGTTGCCAAATTCAAAATGTTTGTTATAACTACAACCAGCGAACTGCGGACGATTATCGTGGCCAAGTGACTGCGTAACGCAATTGCGTACGTTATTTTCGTAATAGGCCCCCTGTAGGCTGGAACAGACAGCCGGACATACGAAAGAATTTTTGTCCAAGCTGAAGCAGAGACGCTTCGCTCGCACTTCGTGCTCACTCGGTCAAAAAATACCGTTGACTTGGTAATCTCCTCCTTTTTTTAAGTCGGTTAAAAAGGAACACTCAAGATGGGTACCATTGCCCATGAAGCTGCTCAAGTGAAAATTGTGATATTGTAAAAATGCGGCAGTGTAATGTTGCTCGAAACTGAATCTCGGTCATATTTTGACGAGTATTCCAACGGTTTCAAGAGACTGTTTGCTGTATACAAAGGGGTAAAAGCATATAACAACACTTATCATTAACTAGTACGGCTCTTTTCAACCAAACATGGTCCCTCATTTATTATTCTAATTTACAAAAGTTATCGTAAACGGTGAAAGCTACAGCAAAACTGTCGAATAACAATATATTCTTCATTAAATTTTCTACAGTAATTTTCTTGGAAGTATGTTGATAGGACTAAAGGTATGATTTCGATGTCTGCAGCACTGCTGCGCGACACTGCTGCGCAACAGTGCTGCGCAGCACTGCTGCCGAACTCGGAATGTAGTCTCATATTAACCTATAGAGAATGTATGGGGACCAGTGGTGTTGCGGCAGCAGTGCCGCGCAGCACTGCTGTGCAGCAGTGTTGCGCAGCAGTGTCGCGACGCTTCTCCGCTCACATCAAATTGAACCTTTCAAACATAACATTAGGGTTCAATTTGGAGCACACAGAGCAGTGCTGCCGACTTTGGAATCATACCTTTATAATTTTCAAAACAAACTCACAATCATTGGGTAAGTAACGAAATTTAGGCAATTAATAAAATTACCTATCTATTTCATGACTAATCACAAATTGTATTTATTTTTTAATTTAAATCACACGCGTCTCCCCCACAATCACAGAGCCTAGTAGGTACAGACTCGTGTGATTTAAATTAAAAAAAAAATATTCATTCTTTAGATAACTTCTTTGGAAAAACGCTAATTTCTTTGAAATGCGGATATACACTCTTAAAAGGAAATTTTTGAAAAGGTGCGATTTTTGTGACTTCGTGGAGTGTATTTACACTTATTATTATTTGAGCTTCCATAGAATTTTATAATTCTTTTCCAATACTTATAACACGTTTTTCTATTTGAGATTTGAAATAGTAAAAAAAATACTTGTGATTTTTTTTCCAAAATCACGTGCATTATACAAATAAAACGAACTAAAAAGTATAAAAATCGGACTAAAACAAATCAAAACAGACTGGAAAAAACAGACTTAATATTATACAATAATTACTTCCGTAGAGATTTATAACCCTATACAGAAGTTTTAAACCTAATTTTATAAGATTTATCATCAATCGTCTTTTGCATGCGTCCCACGTTTTTAGATTTAAAACTTCTGTATACCCTATACAGAAGTTTAGAACTTAAAAATTGATTAAAAAAACAAAAAACCGACTTCAAAAAACCTACCGCTAAAAAGCAAGAAATAATATTCGTAATAATAAAACACGTCTATTGAAGTCGGGTGGGGCTGGAGTACAAATCCCTTTTTTTATTCTAAAAGCCCCACCCGACTTCAATAGACGTGTTTTATTATTACGAATATTATTTCTTGCTTTTTAGCGGTAGGTTTTTTGAAGTCGGTTTTTTGTTTTTTTAATCAATTTTTTATTTTTTTATTTTTAGTGTAGGTACCTTTTGTATTAGGTATACTGCCCGGCATATATATTGGCAAGAGAATGAAAGAGTCAAAGGATGCGCAGTAGCCATAAACTTAGTGTTTATGGCTACTGCGCATCTTTTGTCCCTTTCTTTCTCTTGCCAATATATATGCCGGCATCTGTAGTGTTAGGTATATTATTTAGGTAGAAATTAAAATCGGCTCAGCCAAACGTGAGTTAATCGCGGAGAAACATACATACATGCGGGTCAAACTGAAAACCTCCTTTTTTAAGTCGGTTAAAGAACTACACTTAAGATATCCCTTTTCCAACAAAAAAATTATTATCTTATTCAGTTCATAAACAAAGAAGTTATACGACTGATCATCGAGGTAGTTCACACAAAATCATACTATTTTCGTGCTTTTTTCAAGATTACTTGAAAAGTACTGAACCGATTTCAAAATTTTAAAAAATGAGACCAATTTGGGAGTTTACCTAATGTAATAACGTTTGAATCATTTCAATCGGTTCAGCCGTCTTCGAGTAATCGGTGTACATACAAAAAACAAAAAAAAAGCAAAAAAAAAACGGGTCGAATTGAGTACCTCCCTCCTTTTGAAGTCGGTAAAAACGTTGGGCTATAAATCTATGGAAGAAATTATTCGTTAATTTCTATGGCCTTTTTACGGCTCTTTCATCAGACCTTGGACACGTATCTCCCAACAAAGTACTTGTCAAGGCGAATCAAACGAGCCCAAACTTGATGGGTTGTATGGTTTTATTACAGAATTCCTGTGGCCTTCTTCCGGCTCCATCTTTAGACCCTGGAAACCGTCTCACATCAAAGTACTAGTCAAGATGAATCAAACAAGCCCAAACTTGATAGTGTTGCATAGTGTTATTACTGAGTTCTTGTAGTCTTCTTCCGGCTCCATCATCAGACCCTAGACCGCATCTCCCACCACAGTACTTGTCAAGAAAAATTAAACGAGCCCGAACTCGATGGGGTTGTGCGGTTTTATTACAGAGTTTCTGTGGCTTTCTTCCGGCTCCATCATCAGATCAGTTCAATGACACCATAATATTGCTTTGTCTTCCAGTTCTGACTGGAAGTCAGAACTGAAAGAAAATGCAATATTCCAACTTTTAAGTCTCCAGCAACTATTAGCTCTAGCTCATCGGGAAGCTTGTGTAAAATCGTTTGCAAAATTTATAGACAAACAAACAAGAAAACGACCTTATTTAATAAAAACGTATTTAAAACAGACAAAGAAGAGGACTCGCAGCATAGCAGATGCAGTACAAATCTAAATCCACTTTTCAGTAGTGTAACAATACACGTACACAGCGCGACAGGCGGCGGTGAACTTATCGCCGCTATCTACAAAAGAGTTTGTCACATTCCAAATAACATTACGAACTGTATATTGCATTTTGAATAAGTTGAAAGTGTCGTAGAGCAAGCGTAGGTGCGGCATTGTGAAGCTTCATCCTTTTTACTTAAGGTAGAGGAGACGGCCATGATTTCCCAGCGGTGGCTCATCTGGCGCGTCCGCGGCCGCGACGCCTTATTGCAATCACGTCACCCGGAGACACACCTCACCTTGATGAATGCTCCTCCGCTGGAGCATTAGACACACAGCCCATTGTTTCCCGCTTACGTAGTCTGGGCACGAGGTGACAAATTGCTCTTGATTGTGATGCGGACGCGCTACACCTACATATATCTTAACTCATCTTTGACATCGTTTCATAAAATAAATGCCAAATGTTTTTCGTCTTTGTGATACTAAAAGTGATTTGGAAATCATAAAATGATATCGTTTGTGCACTCGCGTCGCAATTCCGTGAGTTTCGTGATTTTCTTAAAAAATCTCGCCAAATAGTTTCATAATAATTATGTTTTTCAAAAATTAAACAAAATGAATGTGTTTGCTATAAAATGAGATGCTTAATTTTAAATAAGTAATCGTAACAAATAAACTAACTACTGTTTCATAGTAACTTAAAATAATTTTTTTTGAATAATATTCAAAGTTATTTTACCAAATACATAACATTGAAGAGTCAATTTACACTAATTGACAGGATAAAGTGAATCGGAGACTGCTGACCGAGCCTGACTTGTCAGATTTCGTCCAAAAGATGAAAAAATATAAAGCTTGAGAACACGCAGTTTTCTCAGTATTTTCCTTATTTGGATTTTTTCGATAAATCTAATTTTGACAGAAAAACTCTTAATTAAACACGGAAAATGGTAGAGAAGTTTACTTTGGTTTTTAAGTGTTTGACTTTCCATATTCAAATGAATAAACCAGGCAATCAATAACCAATTTTACAATTTAAATTAAATTAGTAGGTTCATTTAAAACCAATAAATTGAATAATCCAATAATTCCAATTATCGTTATAATACGAGCTTACCATTTACAGTTTAATTCTTAATTTAATTGAGAGAAATATAATAACGTTTGCCGGCAATAAATGATAAATGGCAATGGGCTCGGAGCGGTGGTGGCTCGGGACCATAAATCTCATGCCAAAATGTAAACGTTCAGAATATCAAACGTTGAAAACGATGAAAGAAATTTTGAATACCCTGCGGGTCCGCAAGAAACCCCTAATATATAAATCAGCACCTCTGAAAAAGTGTGGGCACACAAAAACAGTTCTTTCAAAAACCACAATATTGGATACGGTCTGAAATAATACATCACATGAAACCGACAAAGGACATTCATTTCAGAAACTCCGAGCGTACGAAACTACGAGTGAAACAAAAATCTTTACAGACAAAATCTATTTAGTGACGTCGTTTTCAATCAGGGACTCCCGTTGTACGTCACCGTCTTGAAAAGTAAAGAGAGTAAATGAAGAGTTCCTCACAAGTCGTTCAAATATTCCGGTGGCGCGCGGCTGCAGCGGCCGACGACACGCTCCGCCCGGCGCGCGGCGCGGCGCCCGCACCCAGCGCGGTAATCAGCTTTTGTGCGCAGTAATTGGGTGTCTGAGCTGCCAACCGAAGCATTTATTCCCGATAAATTGAAAACTGCTTTGTGCTTGGAATCAGTTGAAGCTGCGGGTTTGGTTTTTCTAACTTCATGTACGCGTCTGTGATCATAACCTCCCTCTGCATTCTGTACGTGGCCACTTTCTTATTCATACGATTATGGAACGGACCACCGCAATCTCATTTCATTTTTCCTTTTAAACCTTTTACCCTGCACTGGACTCCTGATTAAGCGAATTGTTATGTTTTACAAACACTACAGTTATCCTGGATACAATAAATTGTGATAACTAATATCTACATTTTGCAAAGTAGGTATACAAACTTTACTAAGGGTAAAAAAAAATGTTGTAATGTAATGTATTATAGAAGTTCTGTGAGGAAGATAAAAACTCAATGTTATGCAGTATTAATAATACCTAATGAAACATATGAGTATTTTCAGTGCTATTTAAAGGGCTTACAATTTTTGTACCAGTTAGCTTTAATGAATTTCCCATTTTCTCTGAGAACCGCAGGGAGCCTCAGTGATGTAACATAACGCAGAAACCTGTATAAAATTGTGATAACGCTAGTAGGTAATAGTCTTGCTAATGAAAATATTGCGTCGTTAGAGATATCCTCCCTCGCAATTGTAAGGTCCTCACTGTAGTATCTGCGAGGTGGAACGGCGTCATTTACATATTTTAATAAAATAATATCGCAACTGAATCGTAACTGAGAACTTGATTTAAGTTCTTACCGCGATGAATGTAAATTCGCCACTGCCGCCGCCGCCGCAATTCCAGATTTCAATTCTGGAATTAATGGGAGCCGTCGTGGGCCGAGCGAGCCTCGTCTAATATTTGCGTTACTTCCGGGGAATTCTCTTTAGGAATGGAATAAATTAGTGCCAATAAGTGAAGCTTGCGTTACGTCGGGACCGGTCGATACGGGTAAATACAAACGGTTCAGGAGGTTAGTGAAGGTTCTTTGCGATGTTTTTAAGGTAATATTCCGCAGGCGGTGCACGCCGCCGCTCGGCCCTGCTAAGCGTGCATTAATATTGTCAATAGTTGGGAGTTAGTGGAAGTGAAGTACGTGTTCCGCCTGCCGCTATCTACGGCACAGCTCGCGCGGTGAATTCGAATGGCCTCTCACACCGCTACCGCACCCGCCCCCCACCTCACGCCCTCCACCCCGTAACGCCCCATAAACTCGCGTCTTAATTTTAACTTTATTTCTTACCGCTACTGTGTTCCAAGAAAATTAAGTGTGAACGTACCGCTGAAGGAATCGCTAGGGCGTTATCATGAGCTTTTATGCCTATTTAGGAAGACACGTTCGTAGTGTGTATATATTTAATAAAATGATTAATAACAGATTCAATTATACAACTTGTTAATGAATAAACCCAAAATCAGAAAACCGTTTCTTCCGACCATCTAACTGAACAACTCTTACTATGGGACCAACTCTGAAATCGCAAAAAAATATCTGCTGTTTCTTACAAAAATTAATAGCGAAAATACCAGAATGTATGAAACAGCTGATCTTTTTTCGTGATTTCAGAGTTGGTCCCATAGTAAGAGTTGTTCAATTTGATGGTCCTAAGAAACAGTTCTCCCATGTTGGGTTCATTCATAAACACGTTGTATAATGGCGACAATCTCATAAACAACACCCCGAACACCAAAATAAATTATTAAGGAGTTTTGAAACTGCTTTGTTCGCATAAATATGTACAATATTATATCGTTTTACAGTCAACGGCAAGCTCCAACATGACACGGTGGACATTATTCAACCCCACGACAGTAATGGGGGTTTTTAATGGAAAAATAATACGGGAACAGGAATGAGAACGGGATACAGGAATGAGAACGAACAGGAACGGGATATGGATATCCTTCTAATATTATAAATGAAAGTTTAATGTTTGGATGTTTAGATAACTCAATCACGTAAAAACGGCTGAACGGATTAGGAATAGCACACGTATACTCTTTATCCCAGTCAAGGGTTCCCTAGGGATTTTACGCATGTCCTCGCGGACGAAGTCGCGGGCAAAAGCTAGCACAAATATATGCAAAGGTATGTCAATTTTGTATAACCTGACTTACCTGATTTGCTGCTGGCTGATTGTAAATACATATTTCTATTATCTGATTATGCTTTTATTCATCTGAAAATAATTAATAATCCGTATTCTTGAAATGGTTCTTCAACAAAAATGTTAGGCAAGTTGCCATACTGAGTTGAACTGCAACAATAATACGGAAAATAAATTGGCAATTCCGGTGGTTACGTATCTGGTTATTGCGAGTTTACATCGAGAGCACGTTGGAACGTTTGGAATTTTCTCAAAGGTGGAAGTTTTCTTGGGCGCATGCAATTTGGAAGTTGCACAAGAGGCCGGCCAGTCGACTGGAGCGAGGAACGGGCGCTGCGAGTACGCCAAGTTGGCGCCCGCCCCGCGCCCCGCGCCGCCCGCGCCCTCGGCAACCTCACGAGCTCTACACAATAGCGATTATTGGGGCAATCGGCGGCGCCCTAGGCCGCGGCCCGGCCCGAGACGAGCCCCGCGATGCAAATAAAATTTGTAGGAGGCCGTGGCCGGACAACGCTGCCCCTCGTTATTATTCGGCTCTCGCGGAATTGCTTTTATGTCCTTAATGGAAAAGCGAGATATTTATTTCGGGTTTGCGAGAAGACCTTCTTTTAACGTTTTCCTTGTTATACCTCAAGTTATGATATGACTGAAAATTATATTTGATTTTCTTTTCGATCACCTTTTTTTTACTGCGCGGCGAGGTAACTATCTATACCTACTAACCACAAATAAATAATAATAATAGGTAATTTAGTAGTAAAATATTTGATTCCGAATAATGAAAGGCAAGTGAAAGAGGCTTATAGCCTGCACGGGATGGAATATAAGCTACCAATTGCTGTGCTAAGAGGATTAGCAACACATGGCGTTATAGTCTGCCGCTTTGTTTTTCCCGGTGGCGAATGTTTCTTGTTGCAAGGACTTAATCTGTGATGTCTTTTAAAATTTCGCGTTGTTCTCTACTGTCACAGTCGGACGTGCCTTTCATGCAGAATTTCTAATAAGCATCCCCTCGCGTACACTCTGTACACCCCACGCCAAATTTTCACGAGTTCATTAGGTGACTCTACTCTTTATTGTTTATTTTAGTTTTGAGACCTTTTTAACCCTTTTTGTTTCTCTTTCTGTTTGTGCGATTCATTAGTTATAACTTCGAAGGCAATTATTTGATTTGCCATTGCTTTCTCTTTGTGTTTGGTGGAAATCTTTGTGAAACTTTAATTCAAGAGTCATTCTGAATAAATTGGTTTATATACTAGGTATTTATAATATAAGTAAAATATTTTCCAAATTGGAGTTAGTATAACGGATAATGCTTACGTATCCCATATGATCTGAAACTTTTGACGTAGGTACAATATACTGTTCGAAGTTGGAAGTGGTTACAACGAGATAAACTTACACTGTTGAGGTGAGTGGCTATAAATAACGGTCACCAGTTTCGCCAGTTGGTGCGAACTGCCCCTTTAATTATGAAAATGTATGCGAGGCGGAGGAAAGTTTGTGCAATTATGCCGCAGCGAGCGTGCAGTGGCCGGCCAGCGCCTCGTCGACGGCTATTCAATTACCAACTATACGCACGGGGAATTTCAAGATGTTCTCTAATGCTTGTACTCACATACGAGAGGTTAGAATACTTGAAATAATATTAGATTGAAATATGAATTATAGTCCAATCAATGAGCATATTTGTTGTATGGAGACTTCCGAAAAATTCTCCCGTCTATAAAATTTGGCATGTGATGAAGTTAGGTAACACAGATTACAGATGAACAATAAGCCAATAAAATTTGTTACGAGAAGTTAGGTATTTTTACCTAAACATGAAAATCGCTTATATCTCTCTGTGAATATTTCCTCGGGCTAAAATACTTTCTGTATACGTACTTGTGTATTAGTTAGAATAAGTATGTAAAAGAATCCAATATTTTTTCGATTTCGGAGATACTCCAAATTTAAATTTTAATATTTTTCAATATATCTTTTCTTGATAAAAATATCTGCTGATTATTATTTTTTAATATGTTTTTATACCCTTAATATATAGATTTGTTCAGTAGGCCAACAAATTTTCTTCTTTAATCATATTTATACATAAATGTATGAAAATGGACCGACTATTTTTCACATTACCTCGTAAGACCAAAAAATAAAAAAAATATGATTAAAGAAGAAAATTAATTGACTTACTGAACAAAGCTATATATTTAAGGATATAAAAACATATTAAAAATAATAATCAGCAGATATTTTTATCAAGAAAATATATATTGAAAAATATTAAAATTTAAATTTGGAGTATCTCCGAAATCGAAAAAATATTGGATTCTTTTACATACTTATTCTAACTAATACACAAGTACGTATACAGAAAGTATTTTAGCCCGAGGAAATATTCACAGAGAGATATAAGCGATTTTCATGTTTAGGTAAAAATACCTAACTTCTCGTAACAAAATTTATTGGATTATTGTTCATCTGTAATCTGTATTACCTAACTTCATCACATGCCAAATTTCATAGACGGAAGAATTATTCGGGTTGCATAAGCCCCGTTGATTGGACTATTATAATTTCGAAGGCAATCGTCATGTGTAACTTGTGTAAGTCGCTTACACAGATACTTTTTTGAGAGATAGCTGAAACAGTTACAGTATTATTTTGAAAATTTTACAGCTAAAGGGTTTTTATTCTATTAGAATTAAAATCCTTAAAACTAAATTCTATTGAACCAGTGATAATTTTGCCTATGTATAAAACTGTCTAGTACCTATACCTACAGTTCTGTATTCGGCCAATTTGATAGCGGTAGCTTTTCGGCGCAAGTGAACATAGTGACAGGTATTGGCCCTTAAGAAATCAAATCAATCTCTAATATTATGGGATCTTTTAAAATGACCTCAAATATTATGAGCTCTTAGAAGGTTATTCTAACTCCACGAAAGTTAATACGATACGACTTTTTGATTAATGTATCACACTAAAAGGAAAACATTAAAGTTTGTTTGTTGACGCTGTTTACATTTCCACTGCCTGGCTTAGTACCGAAACATTAGTAGCTTATTTACGATGGAAACTTCCCCAAACATCATATCCCGAAGAGCTTCATATGAAAGAAGCGAGTAATAAAATGCCGCGGTCTGGGGTTATTTACAGCGGGGTCAATTATGTAACAATAAAGTTTTTAGTGTTGCACAAATTGTCGATTTGGAGGCGCTGCTGACGGATGGCCGCGAGACGGCGCCGGCAAATGAGCACACGATAAAATTATCGTTAGCGGTAACGACATGAATAAATGCAAGAGGGTGGTTCGCGACCGAGGAGCGCGGAGCGGCGAGCGGAGCCTCACTCGTTAGGGCTCTTGTGACGACTGCATGCTCCGCGCTTCCCGATCTCTACACGCTTATTTACTCTAACGCGAACCACTGCATCGGCTGAATTTTCTATTGCACAATCTTGCGTTTCCGTCAATTTAGTTACGTGGGCTTAACATGCCCGTAATCGTTTCTATTTCATGTTTCCTCTTTATTTTCGAACTAATTTTACCTTAATCTAATAGGTAAACAAATCAAGACACATTAAAAAAACAAAGTGTGCGGCCAACTAGGCCCCAGCCTCAGCTATAGTGCTATGTGTACGCAAAAAAAACGCAAAAAGCCGTTTGTTACACGTATACTTGAGGTGAAAACAAAATTTTGGAACCGCAGTTCTTAAAAATTCTTCCTTTAGGAGTCATCTTTTGTTTGAATGGGGATTTTTTTTTTCTAAAACCTATCGTGTATTATCATATGTTTATTATTTATTATTTATTCAGATTTTTAGAACCGGCTCAGCAAGCCCTTTCATTCGATATCTCGAATGAAAGGGCTTGCTGTGCCGGTTCTAAAAATATATGACATCATTATATTTCATCCACTTGTTTTTAAATTAAACCAAAAAAACATTTGGGCTCCTTCAGATCCTATGCGGTTTCATGATGTAGGTTAGTACTAAGAAAGTAATTTGGAAAATTCACCCCCTGAGAAGATGAAATAGGGGGTGAAAGTTTGTATGGGAATTTGTATCGATAACAATTTTGTAGGGTAGACCTTTCGTGGTGTAGGTGAGCCACTAAGATAGGGTTTTGGAAAGGAGATAGGGATAGGGACGAGAACGGGAAGGGGGACGGGAACGCCCTCTACCAGCATTTTCAGGATAGACTACTGATTTTATAAAATGTCCATGCGAACTAAGTCGCGGGCAAAAGCTCGTAACCTTATAAAGTCGATAGGGTGCCATGCATTTATATCGGCTTTATAAAGTTACGAGGTGGTTTAAAACGTAGTGGTTTTAAGGGATTGTAATAATTTTCCGGGGATAACCCCCACGTTTAAAAAAATAACCAAGAATAGTTTGTTTAAAAAAAACGGTTGGCACTCCGGGAGTGCCGGCAGAAGTGAAAACTTAAATATTAACGTTGTGCATTTTTGATATTTTGAAAATAGCGGCAAAGGATTTACTATACAGTCACACAATTCAATCAGTTTGTAATAAGAGAAAAATTCTAAAGATTTCGCGCCAGTGGCCTTTTTAATTTCTACATGCACGCATTCTACGATTTAAACTTATAGTCACAGAGTATAAATAAGTCTATGATTTCACCGAAGAGATCGCTGCTATTAGTTCCATTTCCAAAATTAGCGCGTTGCTGGGGACACAAGTATTTAAGTCTTAAAATGACGCGCCGCCATTTTCAACGCGCCCCGTAGAAAGAGAGGGGGATACTTCCGCCGCCAGCTGTCTACTCTCCATCCGTCACATCCGTCTTACGCATTTTAGATCAGCCTCGTGATTCTTACTGACGCGAGTTTAGCATTTTTTCCCCATAACAAAAAAGCGTACAACGCCGCTGAAGAAGTTTTCACTTCAAAAATATTATTAACTAGCTCTTGCCCGCGACTTCGTCCGCTTGGACATTCGGAAAATCGCTATGGATCCTTTGACCGAGATAAAAATGTTTTACCACAGGCTATAACTATCGGTGTGCCATTCTTAATCCGTTCAGCTGGTTGACGTGATCGAGTAAATGCCATTTTCGCAATAAACATCCCATAAAACCTCAATATCGACATCCATATCGATTTGTTTGCTTATTTGTTTTTAGAAGTACTTAACTACTTACTCATACGAAGTTTCAAGTCGAAATGTCTATTGAATATTATTTTCCATACAAAACACCTTTAAGGGTTTAATTATGCCACCGTGTTGGACTTCAAAATAAATACCGTTTTCGTAATCAACATCCCATGAAACCTCAATAACGACATCCATATCGATTTATAAAAGTACTAGCGGCCGCCCGCGACTTCGTCCGCGTGGAAAGTTTTTTTGCTATCTCTCGGGAACAATACTTTTTTTGGGGATAAAAGGTACCCTATGTCCGTCTCTGTACCCCTGACAACATGTATGTAAAATTTCATGATGATCGGTTCAGTAGTTAAGACGTGAAGGCGTAACAAACAAACAAACAAACGGACTTTCGCATTTATAATATTAGTAAGGATAAGTACTTGTTTATTTTAATAAAAAAATAAAATTTACATTTATTTTTTAATGGTTGAATAGGCAGATCTTTTAAAGACCTCTAGTATACCCTACTAATCAAATGCAAATAAATGATATTCTATTCTATTTTATGGGTTTATCCATTTATCCCTATGGGGCTAATTGTCGGAAAATCACAAAATACGTGTTAGTTTTAAAAGTACTCCTACGAAGTTTCACGTCGAAATGTCCATTTAGTATTATTTTTATATACAAAACATGAGCCCATTTTACCCCTTTAGGTGTTGAAACATAGCCACTATGTTGGACTTAAAAATAAATGCCATTTTCGCAATCTACATCCCATAAAACCTCAATAACGACATCCATATCGAGTTTGGGCTTTTTACTCCATTTACCCCTTAAGGGGTTGATTATCTGAAATTTACGAAATACATGTTTGATCATTAGTTTATAGAAGTACTCCTACGAAGTTTCAAGTCTTAATGTCTATTTTATATTTTTTCCATACGAAGTTTGAACCCCATTTGACCCTTTTAGGGATTGAATAATGTCTACCACTTAAAAATAAATGCCATTTTCGCAATTAACATCCCACAAAACCTTGATAATGACACCCATATTGATATGGGGCTTTTTTACCCATTTACCCCCTAAAGAGTTGAGTTTCGGAAAACCACGAAACACATGTTTACTTATTCACTTCTCAAGCTTACGCGCTCACTAGACATGAAATAAAACACTTTTTAACAGATACTAGCGCGGTTTTATTGAAAGTACTTTGGTATTTGGTTTGATTTTTGGTTTTCCCGACGTTTCGGCACCTTTGCAGCTGCCGTGGTCACGGGGGACTGAAGCTACCCGTGAGCCTACCCTCAAGCGATGAATTTTTTTTAGACGTTCAGAAATTAAAATTTAACAAAATTTTTAATTATTTTATGTTGATTTATAATTTAATTTTATGAATTATTTAATGCTAAAAAGAGAGAGAATCTACTGAAAATACCACCATTTCATAAAATTGGGAGGCCCCTCCAAGAAAGAAATGGCGAAAGAAAACTTGGAGAGGAAGCCGACCTCCGTCTTTTGTATTAATTTATTTATTTGCAAAAGGAACTAACCGTATCATTAGATCTTACAGTGTGTGTGAGGGGCTTTAGCTTGTGAATGATGGGGTCCCAAGCTGGTGGAATTTTCCAACCATCATCTCTATTGAAATTAGGATATTTATTTATTTCGATAGCCTCGCGGAGCATTCTAGGGATAAATCTACGTTCCCTAGCAAGGATTTGGGGTTTGTCAAATCTAATAAAATGGTTGGGCCCCTCAAAGGCGTGTTCACTCACTGCAGACTTGTTATCGCGCCTATGTTTTATGTCAGCTACATGCTCTTTGACGCGGGTCCCTATGCTTCTCTTTGTTTGCCCGATGTAGGAGAGTCCACAGTCACAATCTAGTTTGTAGACGCCTGCAGCTTGAAGGGGGATATTACACTTGACAGGTCGTAAGAATTGGTTGATCTTCTTCGGCGGCTTGAAGTAAGTTTTGATTGACGCTCGCTTCAGAATGTTTCCAATCTTGTCAGTGACACCCTTCAAGTATGGTAGGATGGCAGGTTGACGCTCTACTGTGGCTGGTTTGGCGCGTTTTCTGTGATTGAGATGTGGTACTTGCAACTTGTTGTTACGCAGTACTTGTTGGACGTGCTGAAGCTCAGCAGTCAGGTGTTGTTTGTCACAGATTCCGCGGGCTCTCTGAAACAAAGATTTCCCTACGGTAGCTAAAAACCAAAAATCAAACCAAATACCAACTAAATACCAAAGTACTTTCAATAAAACCGCGCTAGTATCTGTTAAAAAGTGTTTTTTTACATGTTTACTTATTTGTTTATCTACTTCTACGAAGTTTCAAGTTGAAATGTCTATTTAATTTTGTTTTTTCATACAAACTTTGTATCCCTTATTAAACCCTTTAGGGGTGAAATTTCCAAAAATTATTTCTTAGTGGGTGTTTACATTGTATAAAATATCTGTGTACAATATTTCAAGTCTCTTGTTTCAATGGTTTGGGCTGGGCAATAGTCTGTCAGTCACCCCTTCACTTTTATATAAGAGATTTATTGAAAGTATCTACTGAATAGTAAAAAAAATATTGTCATGTGCTTCAATAATATTATGTAGATAATCACAGTGGTGTATTCATAAACAACCCTTATAAGGCTGCCTGGTAGCCGAATCTAGTGTTTACTGTGATTTATAGTGGGCTGTGGGCCGGCGGGTGGTGGTGGGTAATTTTAAACGTCACGCATTATGATGAATACTCGCAATTTTCTCAAAGTACATAGACCTGATAACCATGTGACTTCAAAGGCCGTTTTTCTTTACGATATTAGTATTCAGGAAACATTGTAAGTATATAGATCTACCAACCCAGTTTATTTTAGAAAACCACAGACAACAGTCTTTTTCAGGCTTTAAATTCTTTTCTTTTACCCGATGTGGTTATTTAAAAACGCCTTAACTCGTTTGTTTCTAATCAAACGTGAATCGTACCCGACTTTACTTATCATAATAACAATCTTTTTATTATTCTCCATGCCGTTTATTTCTTTGAATTTCAACATTAACTAACGTTCTAACTACTAATTTCCTGACTGATTTATGTAAAGCTAAATAAGACTGTGTCAGACTGAGTTTATTTTTAGTAAGTAACTAAACTACACTTAAAATATCCTGTTTAATTTTTGGGTAAATAATGCACGCAATGCTTGCATTATTCTAAAAAGCTAAAAAATAAATTGTTAAATGCTGAAAAAGTAATTTAATGCCTCTACCCATTTATACTAACTGCTACCTTTATTTCAAGACTGTATCAGTCTTGCATAGCAACACAGAACAACGTTTTTTTTCTATTGTTATACGGGCACACATAGAGGTTTGATTGAAACGGAGAGTTAATAACGGTGCGCGAATTCGACAGACTTAATGTAATTTTAGGCCAACGATGATTTAAATCGGCGTTTCCGAAGGCTCATATTCGAGTCTCGAAGATTTGGGACTCGCACGCCTCGCTTACGTAACGCCATTATATTGTAAAAGGGCTCTACTACCTCAGCGATTAGTCAAACGATGTGACGTAAGCTCGCGTATCGTGAAATATGTGATTCCAAGTCGGTGGCGCGCTCACATGTCACGTGATCACGGCGTCTCCTTCCCGCCCCGACCTCGGCTCTTAATCGTGTCGTCATCGCGAGTAGGCTCCGTTCCTGTCGGCCCGCTACGTCGCTGCCATAAATCAGTCGACACCGTTTGATGGATGATGCATTCCCGACCGAAAAACAGAGGTATACCTATTAAGCCGCAGATTCTATCTTATACCCGTCTCAAATCTGTAATAGAGTTTCTCCTGCCCGCCTGCCCTGTGTAAGCTCTGTTGCATTGCCATAGTACTCAACGTCAGGCTTTTACAAGTCTGTGTAAATATCAGAGTGCGTTTCATTAACTTAAAGCCAAGCCAACTAATTAGTGAAATATGCTCTCTGATTGTGAAGTTGATTGCTTGTTGTGTAAATGCTAAAGAGATATATGTGGTAATGCATAACTTATATGCAAATTGCTTACATTAGGGTTTGTAAGCTCCAAATAAAAGAAATTTTAAATGATGTGTGTTGTGTCATGTTTGTTATGCGCACTCCAGACCTTTTGATTCTTTTACGGGTAAGTATAAGGTTAAGTACAATGTTTTCCCTTTCTCTTCAAATAACAATTTTGAAAGCCAAACATTCCCAACACAAATTATGAACGGCTAAAGACTAAAAAGCTTTTAATAAGGTGATGAAAGTAGGGAAACCTAAAACAAAGAAGAAATAGCCATCCCCTGGGAGAGATAGTAAACAGGCCCGTGACGAGGCCGGCGAGCCTGCCTCCCGAACCGGGGCGGCGCCTCGCGGGCGGCCAACAGCAACGCTAACTTTTATTATTTTTATAGCGCGAGCGCTGTTTTTATTATCCTAAATGGCTTCTCCTGCTTCAACCCCTTAAATATCCTCTCTTTAAGTAGTTGTTTGCCAACAATATAATTTTGCCACAACATGATAAACATATAAGTTCGTAGTGCCAACAGAGCGAAATCAAAAGGCACCAATTGAAGGCGTAATTAAGTAGGCACCCTTTGACCGCTTAGTGCAGTTTGTCTTTGTAAAAGGCAGTCTAGCAGGCGGTGGCAGCGGGCCGCCGCGCCGGTCGTGTATTGAAAATGCACACCCGCTCGTTAGGCGCGGACGGCGGCTGCGGTCCGACGCGTGACGTCACGTCCGCTGCCCACCCGCCCTCATTAGCATACATTATATTCGCTATTACGCCCAGCGCCCGCTTGTGGCTTTTTGCGATGTTTTTGATGATACACCCGCGCAGGGACACCATAACGCTGTACATATCGTACCTCGGCCATGTGACGCGCTACTCGACTCCTGCTCTGCTTTTAATTAGGTTTACAACGTCTACGTGACCCTTATATAGCCTCTTTCCTTAATTCTGAAATGATAAGGATCTAATGACAATTCCAGCGACGCTTAATTGCTGATTATATTTTAACCCGGTCATTTACAATTATTGAAGTCGTAAGGATTAGTTACCTGCTGATAATTAATCCGACCTGTTATTGGAATCGAAAGGTTTGCGTTAATTCAAATAACATTGATCAGATTTACCAGTACTTCACTATTACAAAGTCCAGAGAACGTAAATTTATTTTACGGAAGTAGCTTAGTTTACGTAAAACATCGTAAAAACACACTGGCGGACCTAAAATAGCATTAAAAGACTTACCCTCTTAAAACTTATTCTTGTATACGTATATAAACTGAGAGATTTGATGTAAATGAACTCGTGATGTCTTTAATCTTATTAAACGACGATGAGGCGTACCCGCTACCTGCTACTGAGCTTTGAAAAGACACGGTATGTAGATAACGTATTCCTTTATGACGGGAACTTTAGAAGACGCGCCGGCTCTCTCACATCGCTCCCCGCAGTGCCTTCAAACATCGTTTTATTTGAGTCAGCTCGAGTTCTTTTAAAAACAAGGACATATCGAATGACAAATATATTGCAACTAATCATTTCGTACCTAATTCTTTACTAAGAATTTCTTGAATCATAAACAACAATTTTAATGATATAATTAATAATATTTTTCGACGTGGTCAATATTAATTATTTAATGTTTAAAAAATAAACCAAATTAATTAACTACCTAAGTATCAGTGGCGAAGGGTCCATACAAGCCGATTCCCATCGGCTTCCCTTTAAGAAATCCCTGAACTACCCACCACCGATCCACCATGCAGATTATAACATGTTATTAATTATTGTCACAAGATTGTGAGGAAAAATACATGGACAGTATTATTGTTTCATTATTTCAAAGCGCCTACAATTATTTCCATAGCAAACCTCGACGAGGCAAGCCGTCCATTTTCGGATTCATCTAAGCACTGCGTCTGGCGTGCGTTGCCATGGTTACCAGAACATTGTTATTACTCAGTCTCATTCACACGCACGCATGCCTTTCGGCTCATTTAAACTAATATAACCCGGTCCACCAGCGGGTTGCATTTTTCCATCTCTTTCTATTTCAAGCGATTTTAACGTTTCCCTTCTCTATCTATTACGAGTAGCCGCGAATGCATTGAAATGACATACCGAGTGTGTCGTAGGTGGTCGGAAATTAGATAATTAGTACGTGTCCGCCATTATTATAATACGTGCGTGTTTGGGAAGTGATTCGTTTTTTTTGCAAAATAGTGAATTAATGAGTGAGAATCTATACTTATCGCCGGTTTTTTGTTTGTTTTACTGTGTTTATCTTATATATTTGTTCATTGCGGTAAGTTTTATTTGGCCTAATGGCTTTAATTCGTATGGAGTGCTGTTTAACTGACTACATACCGGTGAAACTTTGTTTTCCAATCCAAACTTGACAAAAACAAAGATGACTGGCAGTTGCAAACTCAATAAAATGTTTTGTTTTCTATAATAATAAATAATAATATAAATCTTTATTTATTTCTTCACAAATAGTAGTAACAAGCAACAGTAATATAAAATTACTAGTTTGGAAGACTGATGCTTGAAATGGGTTGGGGTGCAATGCAACCTGTCATACAAGACACCAGGTCCTCACTCTATGTTTATTATTCTCTGATTCCAACTCAGTATGCCTCAGTTTGGAGTAGCACGGAGTAGGCACTGTCACTATCCTATCAGTGCTTTATGCAAAGTGAGGCCCTATAGCTTTTGAAGAAACGTTGAAGGTTGCATCACGCGGTAGTGTTTTTTTTTGGTTCGGCTTACCTTCGCCATATTTCGACCCCTCGCCACTGCTAAGTATACTGTATTTGTTTCAAAGAGTCTAAATAACAATATTGTTACTCGGTAGCTCAGTGGTCAGAGCATTGGACCAGTTATCCAAAGGTCGCGGGTTCGATTCCCGTCCGAGAATTGATCTGGTGCGAGTCGTATATTTTCTAGTATATTATTTAGTATTGTGTAAAAATAGCATTGTAAATACAAAAATCTCAAATTTATAAAAATATTGTATGATCAAAAATAGTTTGAAATGAATTAGTTAAAACATTATTCTAATTTTTTACATTACTTCTAAGATAAAGAGAGACATCAAGATTGTTTAGATTAATACATTATAATGCTCTTATTCCTGATAATTTACTACAACCATCAGGCATGTGAAAAATATCAGGCATAGGGTAAACATGTGACATCACATCAGGAATGATAGCCGTCAAACGCTTGCCTATCCGTAATAAAAAAAATCATTTACCCCCTTTCCTCTTACTTGCATAGGTTACATGATTGTAATAAAATAAAATAATGTTTGATTTGGTCATCTGTACGCCTTCCTTACGCCTTCTCGACTCCCGCGCGGCAAAACATTAGGTACTCTGCCAAAATTAAATGGGCATTATTACCAGAAACAACCCAAAAGGTCTCAACAAATGACAAACAATGATAAACCTTGTTCCGGTGACGTATCAAATTAACGATACAAGCGGACTGTATGAATAGCTCCTCCAGGTTCAGTGAACCTTGAAATGATGTAGGGAGTAATTTTCTGTGTCACCTAAAATTCTCTTTCACTCTCAATATATCAACAGGCTTAAATAAGATGCTTGATATCTTTTATTAATATCAACGCATTTCTTCTGTAATTAGATTTTTAATAAATATGGTAAACCGTTTTAAAATATTAGTAATTTGATTTGCTGAAAAAAAAGCCTGATTCAAATTCCTGAAATTAAAAACAAAAACAGCTTCAAAACTTATTCGATACGCAACCAATTTTTATAAAAATATTATTAAAGTCGGGTGGGGCTGGAGGACAACTTTTTTATTCTAAAAACCCCACCCGATTTTATTAGTCGTTTTTATTAAAATATGTGTATCATTTGAATTCTATTTCTGGTTTTTAGAGCTATTTAATTTTGAAACTGTTTTGTTATTATTTTCAAGTTTTTGAAGGAGTTTTTAATTTTTTTATGCTTTTATCTTCGATCAAGAATATCCTAATTTTTTAATTTGAGATTTTTGCATTTACAATGCTATTTTTAAACAATACTAAATAATATACTAGGAAAAATACGACTCGCACCAGATCAATACTCAGACGGGAATCGAACCCGCGACCTTTGGATATCCGGTCCAATGCTCTGACCGCTGAGCTACCGAGTCACTAGTGACATCGTCGAATTTTTCCTAGTATATCTTAAACTCTTACGTTGTAAGCCAGCGTTATTTCACCAATGTGAGGAATTACCTCGACATTCAATTGATTGGACCGGATATCCAAAGGTCGCGGGTTCGATTCCCGTCTGAGTATTGATCTGGTGCGAGTCGTATTTTTTCTAGTATATTATTTAGTATTGTTTAAAAATAGCATTGTAAATGCAAAAATCTCAAATTTAAAAATTATATAGCTATTTCATCTTAATCAATTGTTAAAATATCTGGAAAGATATTTCAATTGAATGTCGAGGTAATTCCTCACATTGGTGAAATAACGCTGGCTTACAACGTAAGAGTTTAAGATATACTAGGAAAAATTCGACGATGTCACTAGTGACTCGGTAGCTCAGCGGTCAGAGCATTGGACCGGATATCCAAAGGTCGCGGGTTCGATTCCCGTCTGAGTATTAATCTGGTGCGAGTCGTATTTTTTCTAGTATATTATTTAGTATTGTTTAAAAATAGCATTGTAAATGCAAAAATCTCAAATTTAAAAATTATATAGCTATTTCAATTGAATGTCGAGGTAATTCCTCACATTGGTGAAATAACGCTGGCTTACAACGTAAGAGTTTAAGATATACTAGGAAAAATTCGACGATGTCACTAGTGACTCGGTAGCTCAGCGGTCAAAGCATTGGACCGGATATCCAAAGGTCGCGGGTTCGATTCCCGTCTGAGTATTGATCTGGTGCGAGTCGTATTTTTTCTAGTATATTATATAGTATTGTTTAAAAATAGCATTGTAAATGCAAAAATCTCAAATTTAAAAATTATATAGCTATTTCATCTTAATCAATTGTTAAAATATCTGGAAAGATATTTCAATTGAATGTCGAGGTAATTCCTCACATTGGTGAAATAACGCTGGCTTACAACGTAAGAGTTTAAGATATACTAGGAAAAATTCGACGATGTCACTAGTGACTCGGTAGCTCAGCGGTCAGAGCATTGGACCGGATATCCAAAGGTCGCGGGTTCGATTCCCGTCTGAGTATTGATCTGGTGCGAGTCGTATTTTTTCTAGTATATTATTTAGTATTGTTTAAGAATATCCTAGATAACGCTTCAAAAACTAAAACAGCACGCAAAAACGGCACCTCGAAATAGCGTCTCACTTACAAACTGAGTGCTTATTTTGTACTCGATCAGATCTAATTTTGTACAAACTCACATCTTATATCGCTTATTTTGTACAAAATCACTGCTTTTATCACTTACTTAGTACAAAATAAGCGTCCAGTTTGTAAGTGGGACGCTATTTTGAGGTGCCATTTTTGAGGCTCTGACCGGACATCTAGGGTATTCTTGATCGAAGGCTTTTATATAATATGTATGTAAGCGTGTAAATATTTTTGAACTTTATATATTTTGAATGGTACGATATGCACATAACTCAGTTTCCACATTCACGCTACGAATTCCATCGTGATCATCTAAATCGGTTCATAAACAAAGAACTTGTGTTTAAACAACCATATCATTTATGGTTACCGAAATGATAATATTTTTGAGATTACTTGAAAACTACTGAGCCGATAAAATCAAACGATTAAAGAATCATCAAAATCGGTCCCAAATGTCGAAGTTATGCGCGAACAACGATACAAAAATTCAATCGAATTGAAGCCGATTAAAAATCGTTACTACTTACGAATATTTTACATTGCAGCGATAAATAGAAATTACACATTTTGAAACTGCATGATTAACCAGGTCCGGTAAACATACAGTCTCAAGACTAATTCGATTTCACACTCCTTATAAATGTATGACATATTAAATTGGCGTATTATACGGATTAAAAAGGGTTTAAGGTGATTGAAGCTAAAACCACTAATACACAAAAATGCCGCATCCCAGACTGAGGCATTCATTACCGCAGAGTGCAGCAGCAATCACATAAGCTGATTGGGCGCTGCGCACACACGCGGCAACGTTGTTGTCACGTCCCTGCAGCTCGCGGGTTAATTTTTAATAAGCGATCGTAATTGCATAACGTAGCGTCGCGACACGCGTAAATCACTGGCTGCCGGTCACCGGCCGACACTAATATTTGCATATCGCGATTGATGCTGCCCAATCAATACTGCAAATAATGAAAACTGCATATGAAAACTACAAACACAATTTACACAGCCCACTTATTTTAAAGTACATGAGAGATAATTATATTCCCTGCGATGTCTATTACAGGGCTTACAATTTTCATTAAACAATTGCGTTGCCACAGAGTGATTGGGATGATCTATCACAATTATTCAATCAAACTTTATTATTAAGATTATTTTAATTTTAAATTATGAATAACTGATGAAATGATGTCACATAAAGTTCTAAATAAAATTTCAGGACCATGAAATAATTCGCTATTCTTAATTTTATTGCGTGGTAGCCACAGTTTTAAATATTATGTACAGCTCTTGTATTGTACAGCGTTATTTGTACAACGCCAACAATATCACAGGAGTAGATTACTAACATCTTAAACAACAATGTTTGTCTACGACTTTTCCAAAAAAGACTAAAAACTATTTGCTTACAAATGTCGGAACAGTTGATCCTCTATCAACAATCAATGATGTCACATAAAGTTCTAAATAATTTCAGGACCATGAAATAATTCGCTATTCTTAATTTTATTGCATGGTAGCCACAGTTTTAAATATTATGTACAGCTCTTGTATTGTACAGCGTTATTTGTACAACACCAACAATCTCACAGGAGTAGATTACTAACATCTTAAACAACAATGTTTGTCTACGACTTTTCCAAAAAAGACAAAAAAAATATTTGCTTACAAATGTCAACAGGTGGAACAGTTGATAGAGGTTTATATGAAAAATAGTTATTTTGTGTTTTTCTGAAGGAAAAATCCCTTGTCTTTTTAGAAAAAACGTTCTACGATTATGTTAGTAATCCACTCCTGCGAGTTGTTGGTGTTTTACAAATAACCCTGTATAAGAGCTTATAGCATAGATAATTACATAAGTTTAGAGCGTATACGATCCAATGTGATACGATCAACTATCATACAATAGATAAGTAAGAAAGAATGTAGTTATTTTTGTTTTGAACCACTTTAAATTATTTATCCTTTTGGAGGCCTTGTTTTTTAATAAACCGAATATTTTCGTAAGTCCTATAACCCTATCAAAATGACAAACTAATTAGTCTTAGAGCATTTAACCATTAAATGATCTAAGTAATTAGTAGATTTTCTTCTTAAGCATAATATGATTGCTCTACCGGTCGACATAAAATGGTTCGTCTATTACTAACCGACAAACCACTCTCTCCATCTGGTGGGACGGTAAGTATTTTTTTTCTTAACCGACAACCACTATAGTTTGTTGGTTAGTAATATGAATTAAAAGTATTAACCGACCAACTTTTTACGGATTTGTTAATGGGTTGCCGGTTAAGTCGCGTCTATTACCAACCGACAAACCAAAAATAAATTATTTCCCTGCTATGGTAGCGAGTCTAGCGTGTCGTTCACGCTTGTGCAGAGTGTATTTTCCACACTTGCAAAAAATTATGTTAATACCTATTTTGGATATTGAAATATGTTGAAAAATAAAGCTTAGCCACTAAAAGTAGTACCAGGATTACATAGTTTAGAGAAGGTAAAACTTATAGCAGGTAAAATTGGGCTGAAGTTTTAAATGATAAGCGTAAAAAGTCCGTACTATAGGTACCCGTGGCGAGGATAAATCACTAGCTGGCCGCTAAATCAATCGTGCAGTTTAGGACGCAAGCGAAACGGCCGGATTATAAGGCGGCCAATAATAAAACGCGCGCCAAATAAACTAGCTGCAGCATTTGTAAAGCAGCAACCAACTAAATTGTCCTATCAATTTTGGATTATCAGCTTTCAAACTATCCAATTTTACAATTTACATTCCTACTATGGTAAGTAAGTAAGTAAGTATGTATCTAAAACTCTTTTCGTCAACGCTACTTACTCACCTCGTTATTGTTATACGGCGTGTGAGCTTTTGCCGCTAAAAGCCGAAGAAAACTTGAGATTTATTACTGAGAGTCGCACATTACGGAGGGATTGTCGCAGCTTATCCTCTGCGTGCATGGTTTAATTTCCGGAGCAGGAATGATTCCCAATGAAGCGTGTCCATGCTTCTTACCGTTCACTACGCTCGTCACTCTACATTCTAATATCGACCCGCTGCGGATTATTTTAAAGCCATCTTCAACAAAAGGTACGTTCATAAATAATTTAAGAAGCTCGTCAAAGCACCATGCGTATTATTCAACATTATGCTTTCTCTAGAGAAAGCTTTGCCAGGGAAAAGGATGTTTATGTGGGAGAGGCAATATCGCGTCTCATCGGAGCTATAAATATTTTTTATAAGCGCAAAGGAAGCGGACGCACAAACAAGCGCCGCACAAAAGCGGCGCAATCAAAATAACACATTGGCGGCGCGGCGTCCAAATTGCTGTGTCAAAGTGTTCTCGTCCTGATTGCTCCATTCTGCTCCAGTCCCAGGGCAACTGGTAAGCTCACTTGTGCGTTTTTTCTCATTAACCCTAAATTTAAAAACCGTTGCACTTTTAGGTATATTTAAAATTATATTTTGTAGAGACAAACTAATTTATATTTTGTACGAATAGAAGCGTAGTTTAAGTCTCAGTTAAGTTCAAGTTAACGCAAAGATGACGTATTACCCTTTTCAAGAACCGGGTCCCGACCTTTTTTCCTGTTACTTTACACTGATGTGTACTGGATGTTAATCACTTAAGTTATTTATATTCTCTACAAACCGCGTTTTGCTTAAAGCTGATTCAGTTTTATTTCAGGTAGTAAAAAGGCTTCGGTGCTCGAGATATTTTAAGGATAACAAAGCAACGCAGTAAATCAAATGAGGAAAAAATAGGAATAAAAATTGGATTACGGGCTTAGCTTGGCTCGTAAAATTGGGCATACGAAATCATAAAAATTTTAAAAGACATTTCTGTCATTTTTAGTTCAAAATTTTTGATTTGAGAGTTATCAAAATATTAAACTAAACACCAACTTGCCGGTATTACCGTGTTCGAAGTATTTGAAATTCAACTATTTATGTATAAAAAATATTTTTTCAGCACAAATTTAAAGTAACATTTTGAAGAATTGCTTCCACATTCCGTTCCTGCTCGATGCCACAGCTATGTGAGTCGGAAAGGTAAAATTCGCCAAACACGCTTGGGAAACCATCCATTACCCGACATCGACTATAACAGTTATTATAATTTACTTTACCTTGTGGCGTTGTTTTCGTGTTTCCCTTTATTGTTTCCTTTCCTGTATACCGTTGCAAAAAGCAGAATTGAAATAATCTGAGTGAGGGAGCTTACTTGTGCAGCAACGAACTCATAAACCTATTGCTTTTACAGATAATTTTATGGTTTCTTGTTATTGGCAATACCCATATCGCCGTACCTATGTAAAATATGAATCTGTTTCTTTGAGAGTTCTAGACATTTAAGCCAGATACAATAAAAAAAAAATATTCAAGAAAAACCCTTCTTTACACGACTGCTCAAAAAGTAGTGTATATGTGTTCAGGATTCATGTATGTTTGTGGGTATGTGTGAGTTTCTTTATTCCACCATAACTTCTAAATGGCTAAATGTAATTGGATGTATGAGTTATTGTTAAGCCCGCCGGTAACGATCAATTGCGATTGTCAATTTTTCCGTCAATGCCATTGTTGGAGCAATTGACAATCGCTTCAATTGCACGCGTAAACGATCAATTTTTCCGTCATTGGGCGTCAATTGCGGAAAAATTTACAATCGCAATTGATCGTTACCGGTGGGCTTTAGAATCCTTACATCATTCTGAGTGACACTGGCTATAAGTAATTAAAAAAAAGTCAATATGGCGACTGTACGACGGCACTTTCAATAGTGAAAAAAATATTTTTGAAGTGAAAACTTCTTTAGCGGCGCTGTATACTTTTTTGTAATGGGGAAAAAATGTTTAACTCGCGTCAATCACAGTCACGTGACCCTGATCGAAAATTCATAAGACGGATGTAGCGTAGACAGCCGGCGGCGGAAGTATCCCCCTCTCTTTCTACATGCCGCGGCGAAAATGGCGGCGCGTCATTTCAAGACGTAAACACTTGTGTCACCATAGCAACGCGCTAATTTTTTAATTCAATGTCAAAACTATATTTTCTGTCAAGCTATGGATAAAACCTTCGTACAATACTGTTCTGTATTCGTAAATTCAAATGCCGAGTAAATTCGTAAGACGGCAATTCGTGCAAAATTATTCCCTAACCATTCCAAAATATCAAAAATGCACAACGTTAATATTCAAGTTTTAACTTCTGCCGGCACTCCCGGAGTGCAACCCGAATTTGTTTTTCTTCGATTATTACAATATGGGCCTCAAATGAAAGGCCTTAACGAGCACATTCCAAAATTATATAATTTGTCACTAAAATGTGTGAAATAAAAATAAATTAATTAAAAAAATATTTAAAACACGACTGCCCTGCCAAAAACGAACTAAAAAGTTTAACTTTTTAGTAAGTAGTAACTAAAGATAAGATTTTTTCAATTAATTTCAATAAAAGGCCCATTTTTAACCAGCTACGTCTCTGCAACCAATAGACCTAGACTACTCAAATTACGCTCAAATTGTAGAAAATTTAATTAACTTTCCAGAAATATAAACAAAAAACCTGAAAAATGTTTCTGAATGAAACGCAAACCTTTTTTATTTCGTGAAAAAATGCATATTTTTGACTAGCTGTGTCTCCGCAAACAATGGACCTAAACTACTTGGGTTATGCGCAAATTGTATAAAATATAGTTAACATAACAAAAGCATAAAACAAATTAACCTGAAAAACGCTTCTTTAAGGTAGTTTTTTTGAAAATACTGAAACAAGTGCCAATACCTAAAATAAAATAAAAAAGGTTAAAAATGTTGGTTATTGTGTAATTTTTTAGAAACTGCGTAATAAATTGCATTTTTTTATACCAGAAATAAATTCTACGTTATTGATTTATCCGAAAATGATACCACATTTGACCTATTAGCTAAACCTGAATTGATATAGTTTTTAGAATGGAGCCGGGAAAGTGCGCTATTCAACCCGCCACCGTATGGAACTGTATGTAAGGATAGTTTGGCCCAGCTCAATATTAGTTAGAAACAGCCTACAGAGTGCTTAGTGCGAGTTTTCTTACTTATTCGATCGCGTTAAAGTAAACGCGATTTAGTATGGAATCGGAACAGCGCCATCTCGTGACGAAAGGCTGTACTAGAAATCGTGAGTGCCAGTTTTTTGCGTCGTCGATTACGAGTAGTGACAATCGAAAAGTGAGAAGACCACGTGACCACGTGAGAACGTTCTTGCTTGTGATTGGTCGTTTGTTTTAAGATGCGAGTGCGAGCTGCAATTTTGACATTTCGTGTAGTTAACTTTGGTGAGAAATACGTGAAATCGAGTGAGAAGATACCGTAACTCTGTCACCTACTTTTATTCAGTGAAAAGCATTATATTTTGCAGTGAGAACATGGAAGTGTGCTTTATTTGATTGTTGGAAGATGCTGGTTGCCGCAGAGGCTCAGATAAATCGAAATTTCAACTATGCCAGTGAAGCAAGAGTTCAAGTTTCATCAAACAAACATTAAAACCGGAGGAAGAATTTGGAGGTTATCAGCTTATAAAAAGATTGTTTTAATTATTTGCAAAGAATTGGAAGACAAAAACCATTTCAAAGGCATCCTAAAGAGCATAAATGTTGAATTAAAGGTAGGTATGTATACGTCTCCCTTATCAACAATTAGTACACATCTAATAACCTAACCTAATAACCTAACCTAATAACTAGATACTTAAATTAAGCTTGTTTGACTTAACTCTTTCTTTAAAATTTCAGGTGATGAACCAGACCCTACCATAGTGTTGAAAAGTGTTGCAAAAATGTGCAGTGTGTACCTACATAAATGAAGTTAATGAAGTACTATGGAAGTCTTGACACCTAAAGATAATTATTATAAACCTATAAACAACTACCTCTCCTGCTGCCAGCCTGGCTGTTAGTCAACGGTTAGTATCAGATAGTCTAGTAGCAAAAAATAAAAGCCTATATTCTGGCTTGGTAATAACATCAAAACGTTTAACTTGTAATTTAATTGTCATTGTTTATTTGTTACAGAAAGTATGGGATACCAAGCAAGGTCATTGTCAAAATAGTTGTTCCATTATTAAAGAAGAACATCTATTCTTTTCAGCAAGAAACATTATTATTAGATGAAGGTGCAAATGGACTGGTTAATTTTAATATATTTATAAATAGTTTTGAATTGAAGTCTTTTATTTTAATAATTTCAGGTTTAAAGAACCTACCTAGCGAAGTACTATATGTCTATAACAATCACTAATATATAAAAGGTTAATAGATACTTACCTATATTCTAGTGAATTTGTGGCATCAGACAAATGTAGTATAATGGACGATTTTGCTAACGTTAAGCTAGGTATGTATCTATATAGGTAGTTTGGAGATCATAATTTTAGTAAAATAAAACAAGTGCTTAAGAAATTAAGTAGTTTTAATAAAGTTAAAAAATACAAAGGAACTTAATCTTATTTTAACCTCCTTAAATTAATTAGATAAATGACATAATCAGTCTTCAATTTTATTATGTCACTAGTTACCGCTTACTTATATTAAAATTTATAGTAGTAATCTTTGGTATAATAACTATTTGATAAATAACAATATTCATTAAAAAAATCTACCTACCTATTGCATAGCAATCAAATTGTAGTAATGAGAAACAATAAAAGTACTTACTTACCTACCTAAGTAGAAAGTTAGAAACTATATAAATACATTGCATCAAAGAATAATTAATTAAAATTTTATAAAATTATTGTGTACCTACCAACTCTACACCTAAAGTAGGTAGGTAAGGAAAATATTAAAACTAAAATGTAAATACTTATATAGTTCTTAATGATTACAATATTTATCAACTAATTTATTCATTAATTTCAAGCCTCTTAATTAATACTAAGCCCCATCTTACACGGCGCGACTGAAAATAAACTGGTTGCAAACTCTAATCACCAATGAGTTGCTAAACAGTCACAGCACTAGTATTTCAATGGCGGTTCGTACACGACGCTACCAATTGCCAACTGGTTTGCAACGCGTCGGCAACGCGTTGGCAACTAATCACTCGCAACCGGTCATGCTGGTCGCGCGCAACTGATTGCCAACTGCAACTGGAAACTGAGGTCTATTAACAAAAAAGAATAACGATAGTCGGACGATCTTTTGATCGATTTACTTGATTTTGAACCTTATACATGAGTTAATAATGCCAAGGAATGGGACCGAACATCGTACGTTAATCGCGATACTTTATCGTAATAGGCGCTTTGTGTAGGTTTTTCAACTAAATTTGGTTGCGCCGTGTACGAATCTTTGTCACTAACTAGTTTCCAACTATAGCTTCAAACTGGTTTCGTCAGTTTTGAGTCGCGCCGTGTAAGAAGGGGCTAATTGTTGCCAGTCTTTTTGGGTTTGTTCCATTTCTCTTATTCTATTTTTCTCTCTTCTCTGCTCTATATAGTCCTCATGTTACCTGTGTCTGATTCTTCTCCATTCCTCATCGGCCTGGAGAAATATTTGACTGGTTTGTTCAGTTTGAGTGAGCCTCACCAGTCTTAGTTCTCCTGGCCCGTCTGCCACGTTGAGTAGGAGTGTGGCCAACGGAAGAAGGCTGAGGTTGTACCCGGACTGGAGATTGAGGTGGAGAAATAGCCCAGGTTGGAGTTACATTGACACCTGAAAATATGAATATTGTTAATAAGTTGAGACAGAGTTGTTATTGGTAGCATTCCTGCAATGTGTCTGCAATGTGTGCAATCCTGCTGCACCCTCAGTGCCAGTCATGGACCTATGTAGGCGTGCAGACTTTTTCTTAGTACATATTGTTTTTAAAGTCACTCCACACCTTACAAACAAAAAGACTTTCTTGAGTTTTAAATAGGTGAGGAGTACTCTTAGAGGAACTAAATGTTTTTTTTGCTTTAGGAAAATAATGGATTGCAGTGTCACCTAAATACTAAGTACGTACCTATAATTAATTAGATGTGTAGTTTACTTACTTTTTCCATTTCTAAGCAGTTTTATTTAGTGTCACCACTTCCATCACTATTTAATAGTTTTGCAAGTTCTTCCCACAACCTTAGATGTAAAACCCTGCCTCTTACATTTGATGAGGGTTTGCTGATATCTCCATGTCTATAAAACAATGACATCATAAATAACACAAATTATAATAAAGCCATCGATATACTACTTATCGATGAATAAATAAAGCAAAGAATTGCAGTTACTATTAAGCTAGGTATTTTTAAAATAGGTAATGTTTGTTACTCACTGTTCCATAAATAAAACCATAATTTCAAATTGAGACGTGCTCGTTCTCATTTTTCCGTTATTTTGTACGTACACATATGACGAAATGATCAAATCAATAGTAGGTACCTAAATATGAGCATTTTGTTCCCATTCAGAACCACTTCACATTTCTTGATTTTGATCTTGAAACACTTCAAAACACCTTTTTTTCACAATACTTTTTAGGTACGTTCTTCGGTTCTTCAGTGTAGTGTACAATATAAAATGAAATCACCGTCATCGTTTAGTTTTACTCTTCAAGTGTCCTATTTCGCCCATCTCAACATTTAAGGCGATAAGCTTAATTTTATTTACAAAAGTTAAGAAAGATTTAGGACCAGCCTGGCGACAACTTAAACTTATTTGATTGAAGTTCGACTGAAAAAAAGTAAACAAACACATTCCTATAATAACCCTACCAAATTCAAAAGTAGCACTTTTCCTTTGGCTAGATAGAAAAAGATATCCCTTTTAGAATCGGTTGGATTATATCACGACGTAAACGTACTACCAACATAAGAAGATAATTAAACGCTATTCGCGGTGAGTAAACGTGGATCGAGCGGTAACATGTAACTTCATCTCACACTCGCTCGTTGTCGATTTACGCCGCGTTTGACGTTTACTCGATTAACGCGATAGTAAAGTAATTCGCATGAATCTAAGAAACTCGCACTAAGCACTCAGATCAGTTTCTATCATGTGGCCAAACTTTATCACGACTTGTAACTCCCAAATTTTTTTGTATAGAGGTTCATACCTACATGTCCTGATATTAGTAACAATCACAACAAACAAAAAAAGAATTATCTAATTTAGTGCAGTCGTTCTAAAGTTATGCGCGTGTAAGCGCATTTTTGTAAACCCTTATAGGTTCGTCATGTCTGTCTGTCTGTCTGTCCGTCCGTATGTCACAGCCACTTTATTCCAAAAGTATTAGGACTACATAGTTGAAACTTAGTAAGTAGGTGTATTCTGTAAACCGCTTTACGATTTTTATACAAAAATAAAAAATTAAGGGGGGGCTCCCCATACATGGAACTGAAACTGAAAATATCTTTTTTCATCAAACCAATACTTGTGGGGTGTCTATAGATAGGTCTTCAAAAATGACATTGAGTTTCTAAGACTATTTTTTTAAAGTCAACCGTTTGAAAGATATATGCCGCCAAAGTGGTAAAATGTGTGTCGTCCCCCCCCCCCCTTTAACTTTTAAAGTAAGAGGGTGAAAAATCTAAAAAAAATATAAACTATAGATCTTAATAAACACTTTCAACGAAAATTGTTTTGAACGAGATACAGTAATAAGTTTTTCAGATATAGTACATTTTCCAAAACCGCAAATATAACTTTGTCATTCATACAAACACTGTGAAAAACAAAGTTATTTTTTCAGACGAAAAATGATAGCGGTATTAAAATATGGTATGGTATAATGTACCTACGGAACCCTACTGCGCGTGGCCCGACACGCACTTGGCCGGTTTTTTATTTTTATAGATTCTATTGTTTGTCGGTCACTTGATAGCGAACTTGTATTTTTATTAGAAGTCCGATTTTATCTTTCGACACTTATTGTGAATCTATAATGCTGAATATAATGCTAGTCTGATGACAATGATGTAATCTAATTAGTTCACATGTTATATTTTGTTAAAGCGGACAAAGAACATTCTAGAAATTTAGAAGCTAATCTTATAAAGACATACTAAACGTAGCGGCGCGGGCAAGTCATGATTATATTGTCGCAGTGACTGCAGTTCACATGCAGTTGCAGCGAACCAGAGAATTGTTGTGCTGTTTCTAATGAGTTGTTTATTTAGTTAGTTCCACTATAAAATTGTATCTTACTTTTCGGTTTCTCTGGCGAAAAATCAATTGAACGAAGTTCACCCCATTTAATATCTAAAATGATGCCATAAATTTTAAACGCACGAGGAACTCATCCGGCGTTTATTCAACGCCGATGGTTTGACAGCTCATGAGTTCGCATCATGAATCGATATTTAAACATTTAGCTATAAAATAATAAATGAATTATTGATAAAATTATTCTTTTTCATGTACTTATCTGCAGTGACCTATAGATTTTGTACGTAAAGTTTAATTAATAGTTGTACAGGTCGCATTTCTCAACCGATTCTCGTGAAATTTTGTGAGCAGGTTCGATAAATATATAGTTCGAATCAGTTTTTCGAAATTTTTCGAAATGGCGGAGATATGTAAAAAAACACTTTTTATTCCTTTCGAAAAATGATCAAAAAATGTAACAAAACTTTTTTGTTAGCGGTGTAAAGCAAATTTTGTTTTTTATTTTTAGAAGACAAAAGTTCATCAATTAAAACATTTCTGACCAATATCACTGAATCACTGACATGAATTTTTTTTTTTATTTAACTGGACTGGCTGTCTGTATGATTTGACAGCTAAGTTTTTGTGCCTATTTGAAACGCCACTAGCGTGCGTCTAAAGAACTAATTTTGACGTACAATATGAAAATGGTTGCCGTGATGGTCTCTCCACTCCAGACTTCAAACTTTAGTACCATGTCCCTCACGCTATGCTCACGCTACGTCCTACAGCGCCAAAATGGCGGAAATCAAATAGGCACAAAAACAGTTTGACATAAGCCTGTCCAGTGTAAATATATGCAGATCAGTGCACTGAATAGATATAAGTACTACCGTCCAATATTCAAAATTTGAAAATAAATAATATTGTGACTTTGTGACAGAACCTAGGCCTGCTTTGCACAGTATAGACCAAAGAGAATGTAAAAATAACTAGCGTTATAAGAGACGGGAGTGTCATACAAAAAGCGTGAGTATGAAACGGAAGCGAATTCAACGAAAACAAACAAAAGAGAAACGTTAAACGGCATTGGCGGTAAAACGGTCAAAGATGAAGAATACTCTTTGATGGGGCGAAGTATAATACGCCTAAATTGGAATTTTGTCAATTATCTACTGATTTGTGGATTGTCAACGTTCTTTCAAACTTAGCCGGGTTAAAAATTCGCTTCCGTTTCATAGATCGTTTTTTACTGAGAGAGTTGCGCCAGGCTGGTATAGACACATGAGTAAAAAACCGTAAACTGAATACTTATTAGTTGAAAAATCTTATATCTGTTCCGTTTTATTTGTTTTTGAAAAACATACCATTTGAGCTACTTTTTAACGCGAGGTCTACAGCTCACGGAGCCACTAGTCTTTAAAATGTTTTTTGTTCCTACCTTTATAAAACGTTACATTAATGCGTAAATTATAAAGTAAAACTCTATTCCAAAGACTTAGTACATTTCATTCGTAGGGGCTGTTCACTCGCACCGCGCATTTGTCATACTTTTAGCATTTTTATACCCGTCGTAACTTCTAAACGAAAGGTCCGAATAGAATAATTTAAAGAGGAATTTACATGTAAATTGATTTTACATCAACCTTGATCATTAAATTATTTATTTGGATAAGGATTAATATATGATACGAATGTCATCATCTTTCGATTCTACGCCAGTTTTGATTGACTTAATTTCAACAAAAAGCTGTTATTGCGACTAAATTATACAGATGAATAACCTCTTAATTTCTTTTTTAATCGAATCAGTAGTTTTTTCATTTATTCATTACAAACAAACAAACTATCAATACACAAAAAACAAATCTTTCCTCTTTATAAGTTTGTATAGATATTTTTTTTTTGTAAATCTAATAATTAAATGTGGATATGATACCACTTTACTGAATATGTGTGGTGTGTGCAGTTAAAACTAAAAAATCAATAGTCAGAAAATATTGGAAAAATTATTCGGCAAACTCACAAAGATAGCGAAACGCATTTGTAGAAGTATTAACGTAAACAAGATAGTACCTTTTGATTACGCCCGTGTAATGAATGAGCGCTTAATCCAGAAATCAGTGAAATTTTTGGGACACAAACAAACCTCAATATCTTGACCAGTTTCTAAATAATGAAACATTTAACTGCAATTACTTAAGGAGATACGCCCATTATTTTTTTAGATATACTTAAAAATTTATCGTGTAGAAATAATTTTTCATTTAATGGGTTTTTTGAATTCAAGAGCACCATTTAGTAAATAAAATAGGCGAAGGCCGGACTTTAATTTTCAAAAATATTTTATATAATATTTCATTTACATTGCTATAGTTAGATAAAAAACATACTATTCAATATATAACTGTCTGATCTTATTATTATTTAATTCGATTTGAGTTAGACTTTAAAATATTTTCTAGCTATGATAAAATGGTTTCTACGTCATTTACGTAGAATGAAAAAAAAAATCAGTTTCATTGTGTTTAGTAAAATACTATAGTAAAATCGAACTTAATCTAATCCTTTACTTGAACGTTAGGTTTTTTATTATTTAGTTTCATTATCTAGCCTAACAATTGATTGATACGATCATTCTATCTGAATCTACTTTAATACACTTAAATCCATACCGAATGAGTTTTCATATTTAACCAGCCAATGTGTATAAATGGGTCGAGTGTGATCTCTATTATCGAGATGCGGTGAAGGACATTCAGTCTCCGCTCTAAAACAACGAACCACTATTTATGTAGGATAGCTTTGTCTTGCTATAATAATGATTATAGTAGTAGTAATTATAGTCCACGTAACCATACATCGGGCAGTCTTTACACGGAGAGAGCGTGCTCGGTATCCTGCCACGCCGCGCCGCAACGCTCGCCCTCACACTAACTCAATTTGTGATCCTCACTAAACAATTCCTCCTGAACGCCTAAGTAGACCGGTCACGCCGCTAGATTTACTTTATTACGAGAGGCATTATGCGAACAATTAATCCCAATCTGACACCTAGAACCATAAGCGCAGTCTGTTGTTTATATCTTACTATACTTACTATGAACTACTAGATTATTCGAATCAGCAAGACAAATAACAAAACCAACTGAAGTTATTGAGCTTCATAGTCGCAGTGCATTTGGTAAACTTTACTTCGATTCATGGTTGATGTACTTCTTTGTCGAATTAGATTTAACCATTTGCTTTCGCAGCAATAGTCTTGAGTCCTTATATGTATGTTACGAAATTTACATAATGTGTAAGAAAATAAGAAAATACATAGCTCTACGCTGATCGATATACTTAGGGAGTTAGGTACCTACCTTATAAATCTTAAAGCTTGAAACTACGCTTTGAGTTTCTTTTAGATCCTGGCTCGGGTTCGGATAAGTCGAGATCTTTTGAATTTAAAACTAGGATATACACATATCTTTTATTTCAGACTAGGAAAATAAATATAAAATGTCCAGTAAAATCAGATTTATAATTTAAAAAAAATAGCGGTTTAAACTATCTTTTTTGTGACAATGAATTTCATTGCAATCGAGAAGCATTCTTCCAATATGCCATTTGTGGTCATCGATTTCGTCAGAAACAATTTCTTTTGGCTCATGCATTGCATGGTCCTTCCAGCTCGTATGTAACAATGAGTTTAATCCTATTAAAACGGACACACATTGTGCCAGAATTGTAGCGTGGTGGCTTTGGTCTGTCGCCGGTCTCATCGGCTCGCTGCATCTACTAACCGGAACCAGACCTTAAACAGAATTAAACATGGTTTAATTTCCCTGCTGTAGCCTTACTGAAAAAGCTCCACCTAGTCGAAACACAACTATGCAGGGAGGAAATAAAATAGCAAGGGAAGCGATGCGGGCGTCGGACGAAGCGATTATGCAGTCGAGAATAATGGGCGCCGGTCCACATGCACGTTTTTGTTTGTGGTCTGTGACGCGATTTATACGCGAATTTCTACCGTCGCTGAAGTGAGCACTATTCACAATAATTGCTTTGAACAAAATTCCCTCGCACGTGTCTTTTGTTCTAGTTCACACAGCGTATTTTATTATAAATGGCGATGTAACCGTGTGTGCCGATGTATCATGCGTAAAGACCGCCGCCGCCACTATTTGCCACTACAACTGTTTTTTGTGTTTGTGTTAAAGCCTTTCTATTACCTATCAGACAGGTATCCGATTCCTATAGACTTGTGAAAATAACTATTTACTGATATTTATACACATATGTTACAAAAATATACCTAATGCCGAATATGGTAGATGGGAGCATCAAACTGAACAACTTTTAGTAAGGGACCAATTCTGAAATAACGAAAGAAAATCTGCTGTTTCGTACATTTTGATATTTTCGTTACTAATTTGTATGAAACAGCAGAGCTAGTCCCATAGTCCCCTATCTACTGTATTCGGCATTAGGGGTATTTTTGTAACACATTGTATTATACTTAAACCTAAATCCTTAAACGTAAATTAGAATTGGATTGTTTAATAATAAGCCTCCAGGCTTTTCTTTAATATCTTAAAGAAAGGTAAGTGTTTACGATAACAGAAACTCAACGAAACTTATCTTGCAATCTAGTTTCACTTTAAGCAAGTTTATCCAACGTAACAAAATTAGGTATTTGATCAAATAAAATTCGAGCCAGTGAGCCGCTATGTTAAACAAACGCGCAATATCTCGTCGAGCACTTCTTTCGCTTCGGCAGCAACATTACCGCGGATGTTAACTTTAGACGCGCTTCTGTTATTGCAATATCTCCGTTCGGCGTCGTCATTTAGCCGGAGTTTGTTTTTCTACGAAAGGTTTTCTTTAGTATCGGTCGCTGCGCGGTAGTATCTGTTTAATCCAGCCGGTGGTCTGTGAGCGTAACTTTTAATAGCCTTATCAGTACTGAGGCAGACCGCGCTCTCTGTATCTCCGTCTCCCTGCCTCCAGATGCCGCCTCGCCTCCATCAACCCTTATTAGCAGTTACAAAGACGAGAAGGCCCACCTCCCGGCTACGTCTTTTTGTGTTATTTATTACGTACAAATGATAAGAATAAGGTTAAGACTAAGAAGAATAAAAGGTTGAGTGTTCCTGTTATCTTCCTGATTTACCAAAATATTAAAATGAGCAAATAAATATGAAATTATAAACAAAATATTTAAACAATTGTTATGGGTTAAATTCTCAAACTCTATATACATTAAATTAAACAAATACTTATATCAGAAAAGTTAATGTTATAAATCTAAAGGAAATATTTGAGGTTCAGTCATATTTTACGATTTAACTTTTTAACTTTAAATAATGATGGATACTTTTTATTTTACAGCGTGTTTACTTGCCACCATTTGCTCTTTTGTGCTCGTTTCATATGCATGTTTAATGTGGACAGATTTGTCCGCCGGCAATGCAAGGACCACTTTACGGCATCGGTAAAAGAGTTCACCGCCGTTAAATCTGCCATAAACAATAAAATTTGCATTTATTGGTCGTCCTCAGTGTCGTAAATTCACGGCGAGCGAGCTGCCAACGACATTTTGAGTGAATATCGGGTACCATTATAGCTGAAACAGCTCAGAGAATAGTGTTGTTTCGTGAACTCACCGGGCGTATTAATTGAGCTACCAGTCAATTAAAGTCAGTGACGGCAACGAGTGGAGCGCACAACACTGATGCCGCTGCTCTGTGCGCTAATTATCGTCACTTGTTTAACCGCCCGTTCGCGCACACACCGCGCCGCGCCGCCCGCCCGCCCCACCGGCCCCGCAAGACCGCCGATGAAACCTGATACTTTTCATCACATACTACCTAAACACGGCTATTCAAAAAATCTCTCTCTCTACTATAAATTTCCATTAGTATTGCAAAATTCCCAAACGCACAGAAGTGGCAACTACATATCTGCACTAGCAAGTCCATGCAAACAAGAAACAAAACTTTGCTCTCACATCAGCGTGTAACTAGGTGTGTAAGTCCAATAATTCAAGGGGAGCGGGTGGTTGTAATGTTGGAAATTTCCAGGACGGGCCGGAAAGTTCGGATCTTCCTGGTCCGGTGAACTAGAAGAGACGTTCGCTAAAATGTGATTTTATTGGATAATCTACTGGGTCTGCACCTTTGTAGTCGTTTATTTGAAGCAATTTACAAATTGATAAAAGAGTTGTTAATAATAGGGGTTAAAGTATGAAGTTGCCTATTTTTTCTCACACATAGAGGCTCCTATATTTTCTATGATGTTAAAGATGCTTCGATTACTTGTTATTATTTCGAGTTACGATCATAACGGCCCACTATCAGCAAAAAAAAATATTTCAGATTTTTATCCTAAACGTTAAAAAAATATCTTAAAAGTGACTCCTTTTTTCGTTAGCAGAAATGACCACTTAATTTGTTGTAACTTAGCCGATACTTATTTTTTTCAACCAACACATGTAACATTAGTTAGCTGAGTGCTTAAACATTTGTGCATAAAAGTTTTAAAACATTAGCATGCATGGTTGTTGAATAAATTAAGAAAAGTTTAGTACGGAAAATGCAATTTCTTTAAATTTCTCCATACAAAACGGCAATTTCATACTTAAACCCCTGTCCCCTAATATCTACCAAACGGGGCAAAACTTAGTCGGCCAACACTTTAGTGACATAAAAGTTTTTTGTTGTACCAACATTATCGAACAATAAATGCACACGATATAATTACTAACCAAAAATAGTGTAACAAACGGCCTTACGGTGGAGTAATTAAAGACTAATAATCAAATTCATGTTTTTGTGATGAACACAAGTGTTTATTTGTATACAATTTATAGTACTTATTAAATCCAATATTTAAGTTCCTTAATGCATGCATACTCTATTCAGTTCGTTGTTTTTTATGGGTCGACTTCAAAAACTTAGCAGATATGGGATTTCGCTACCAAATTGTATATTGTTTTAAATAATATGTGTGGGTAGGTATTATAGATCCATTATCAATACAGGTTAGTAGGGCAAAATGAAATTGCAGCGTAGTTTGATTCGCGCGATTAGACTAGCACCAAATAACTATTTCTTGGCAAACACGGAATTAGAATGTAGGTCTTTGCGCTGCATATTTGAATACTTATTGAGAAACATAAACATAAATTCACAACCCGTTTCCGCGAGTACAGGTGATATTCGCCTAATATGATAATATTTATAGCGATCGCGCCCGCAAAGTCTGTTATATGTTTCGTAGAGTGAGAGGATTGGCCCCGACGTACGCGAACTCTGTAAAATTTCCGTAACTTTCCACACTGACTCTCACAGTATTATTTTATTATATTTATTGGTTATTGTATTTTTGGTTTGAACCAATTACCATTGTTTAATTTAAATATAAACGTAGATAATAGCCCAAATAATTGTAAAAAGTAACAAAAAATCGTTTGAAAATTATCGGTAAGAAATAGGGCTCCGAACCGGCGCAAAATAATCAAATAAGAGGATAATGTAACAAGGTTCAGATGGTCGGGTATTTGATACCGAACGGGTCTGGTGTTGGAAGGTACAATGGAGGCGGTGGCAGTGCGACGCCGGAACCGGATAGCGTCTATTG
Organism: Agriphila geniculea; assembly: GCA_943789525.1. Lineage (NCBI taxonomy): Eukaryota > Metazoa > Arthropoda > Insecta > Lepidoptera > Crambidae > Agriphila > Agriphila geniculea. Next base: position 10,340,928 of record OX038873.1, on the reverse strand, counting down.
CCGGCGCGCTCGGTGCAGATAAGGGCGCCGAGCGAGCCGCGCCGCGCCGCACCGGCTGACTCTGCGCCCGCCCGCGTCCGACGTCTTCGCCTGATTTATGTGAGACGTGTCTCCTTTTTAATGAGACCGTAAGAAGATATCTCCCTGAACACCACAATAAATTCTCAAGCTGTGACTCTCCAAAATGCTTCCACGTCGATATCTGCAAACAAACGCAGTCCCATTCCGTTAATCTGCCGAAGAGAAGAAAGTATCGCGTATATAAGTCGCGCTTATCTCGGGTAATGGCCGTCTATCTAGTTGATCTGCCAGTTTTATTTATGGCCATGTTTTCCTTTACGCGCTCCTTCCAATTTGTGGAGAGTGAAAGGGATTGTTATGAGGCTGCCATGTTTCATAGCAATAAACATGTGTATCCAAAATAACGACATTAACTATTTTCCTTCAGTCCCTTTTTATTTCACGTGGTGATTGTTTTCTTCCTGTATTGTTTGTTCTTTTCAGCTTTTGTTACAAAAACAGTAAACACGACAAAAAGTCTCTTCCCCGGAAAACAAAATTAAGGATAGTGTAACGTTCACGTTCAGGCAATATCTGTACACCTTTTGTGGCGCGCAGAATATCTTATTTTGAGGAAAACTCATATTTAATGAATGTCATTCAATCTCATATATCGTATCTATTCAATCTTATATATCGTAGGATAATCTAATAAACCGGATATTACCAAAAATCCTAGGTCGATTGTAAAGGACCGGATAATTGGAATCTATGATTGATTTTCGCAATCGTCCGAGTAATTTTTAGGACCATTGTAAAAATCCCAGTATGTTTCGGACAATTGGAAACTTAAATGCTGATTGGATAATCTAAGAGTCGATTAATGGCCTATTCTATCTGATTAGCCAGAATATCTCTAAAAAGTGAATAATCGGTTAGGTCAAGTTAGAACTGTGACTAAAATAAGGCCAGAAACCAACTTTTAGTGCTCTCCATTTGCGATACCTGGGTCAAAATACTGAAAAAATACTGACAATTCATACTAGGATTATAAAAAAGATCCGATTTGTACGAATATTCTACAACATATATAAAATTTAAAATCCTGGCTGACTGATATAAACGCACAGCCCAAACCACATGAGTAAAAATGTGGCCCAAACCGCTGAACTTCGAAACTTGAAATTTTGCACATAGATAGCTTAAGAGTCCGCTTGTAAAAATTTTACGTGCGTTCGCTGCCCTTCGCCCGCTTATTTTACTCGCAACTGTCTCGCTCCCGCACACTATCGCGCAGCTATCAGCGCGAGCGCTTTGTGTCCATCGTTCTGGCAGCGCCCCGGTTTCTGATTTTAAAGTGCTAAAATATTCAACCGATTTAAAAAATATATATTTTATATGATTGTTTTGTTTCTTTAAGATTTCGCCGAGCAAACAAGGCTTGATCTCTTCTAAAAACACTCATTACAATTATAAAGCTAATAATTATAAATAAGTATTTATATTTTTTTGGGAAGCTATATCGTTTATAAAGAAGAAAGAAAGAATATTAAAGAAAATGCTTTTTACTATTCCCCATTGTATGCGTATTGCGTAACCCCAGCAAATTTTATTCAACTTATAGTTTTTGAGATATTCAAGATTTTTCTGGGATAACGTTTTGGGATTTTCCATATCTCGAAAACTGTTTGTCGCAGAAGTTTGAAAAAAAGACCAGTTATAGGCCTTAATTTGTTTAAATTTGTTCAAACATACGTATTTCGATTCATCAACAAATATTGAAATAATTAATTGTTTTTCAAAACTGGAAAAACCTAAACCAGTAATGAAATGAAATGAAATGAAATGAAATGAAAAAATCTTTATTCAAATAAGCTCACATAATGAGCGTTTTTAAATCGTCAAATAATTTTTTTGCCCTAACACCCATTATGACGTCTTTTAGCTGACAAGAAAAACGGGCGCAAAAAACTTACCAGCTTTATCAAATGGAACGATATTTACAAATATGTATATCGTTTCCAGACTTTAACAAAGATTAACAAATAAATAAAATTTAATTAGATCATTACTTAATGAATTACAAATTTTCTTAATCAATTTACAGGCTTCAAGCTAAATTCAAAGTTTGAAGTTATTATTCAGTCTAGGCTGTTACAAGAGACAAAAAAAAAAAAAACTTTACAATTCTATATGCGTTAAGATAGGTAGTCAGAAGCAGACCCATTTCCACTGGCAGCACCCGTTCACGAGCATGACGCATGAACCAGCCATCGCTTCGCTCAACCATATTTGAGGGAACGTAACGACCCGCCTCACGCGACACCACCGCAGAAATGATTAAAGAGAGCATGACATACTAAGGCTACCCATGTTAAGGCATCGAATTGAAAACTAATATCCAAAAGCTTTTCATAGGCAATATTTATGTATTTTATATTTTACTTTCCATAGTCAGCACTTATGAATTTTATAATACACAAATACTGACTATAGAAAGCAAAAATATTGCAATTAAATAAATCAAAACAAGGTAAGTTATTATGATATATACGTTTCGAGTAAGAAGTGCCATACATACAGACAATATAAAACAGATTTTTTATATACGACGCCCTTAATACAAGCAGACAGAAGCAGACCCATTCCCACTGGCAGCACCCGTTCACGAGCATGACGCATGAACCAGCCATCGTTTCGCTCAACCATATTTGAGGGAACGTAACGACCCGCCTCACACGACACCACCGCAGAAATGTTTAAAGTGAGCATGACATACTAAAGCTACACATATTAAGTCGTCGAGTCAAGAAGCAAGTAGTACGTTATTAAGTAGGTAGGACACTTTTCACAATTCATAGTTAAAAGAGAAAATCAACGTTTTTAATTACTTGGAGTTTTAAAGAACTATTTATCTAGACCTATGAAAGAACCACGGACTTTTCTAATCTATACTGAGGCATTAGAGTAATAATTAACAAATACAAAAGCTATGCCCATGCGTTATTATCCTTCAAATAATCGTCAACAGTGTAATAGCCTTTACTCATAAGATTGGATTTAACAGTATTTTTAAATTTTTCCAAGGGCAGTTCTGTGACTTTTTGTGGAATCTTGTTATAGAAGGTAATACATCTACACAAAAAAGAGCTTCCGGTTTTATGCAATCTGCGTCTTGGAACAGCAAGTTTGTCCTTGTTTCTTGTATTGAATTCATGAATATTACTATTTTTTACAAAGCTATCTAAGTTTTTCTTTACATGCATAATATTTTCATAGATGAATTGGGAAGCAACCGTTAATATTTTAATTTCTTTAAATAGGTCACGAAGGGTATCTCTAGACCGTAAGTTGTATATAGCGCGCACTGCCCTTTTTTGTAAGATGAATATGTTATTAATATTAGCAGCTGAGCCCCACAACATCAAACCGTAGATCATAATACTATGAAAATAACTAAAGTAAACCAATCTTGCTGTTTCAATGTCGGTCAGAAGCCTTATTTTCTTAACGGCAAAGGCAGCAGAACTAAGTCTGCTTGACAGGGCATCGATATGAGGGTCCCATTGCAACCGCGAGTCTATAGTAATACCTAAAAATTTTGTTGAGTCAACCAATTCGACTACTTCGCCATTTACATTTATTGTGGTATGAACCTGCCTCACATTAGGAAGTGAAAATTTGACACATTTAGTTTTACTAGAGTTAAGCTTCAGATTATTAATAGTAAACCAATGCATCACCTTGGAAAGAGTGCTGTTTACATCGTCACTGCAGTCACATCCTCTATCAACTTTAAAAATTAAAGAAGTATCATCAGCAAACAGTACTATTTCACACAAGTTTTTGGTATAGTAAGGAAGGTCATTAATATATATAAGAAAAAGTAATGGACCCAATATCGATCCCTGCGGCACGCCCATGGTAATGGGTGCTTCATAAGATTCTGTTTTATTTACAACAACTTTTTGGGTTCTCGCCGAAAGATACGATTGCATAAGGCTTACTGCATTTTTTGATACACCATAATGTTCCAATTTATTCAATAAAGTACTGTGACTGACACAATCAAATGCTTTAGAGAGATCACAAAATATACCAATTGCATCTTGTTTACCCTCCCATGCCTCAAAGACGTGTTTGAGAAGTGCAATTCCAGCATCAGTTGTGCATCTACCACGAGTAAAACCAAATTGTTTCTCGTGAAGTAGTTTGTTGATAAGAAAATGTGCTAATAATTGATCATAAATGATCTTTTCAAAAATTTTGCTAAGTGCTGGCAAAATGGAAATGGGTCTAAAGTTAGCGGGATCGCTTTTGTCCCCAGATTTAAAAAGAGGGATAATTTTACTATATTTCATTAAGTCTGGAAATATCCCTTCATCAACACACTTATTGAAAATAAAAGCAAGATGGGGAGCAATGGTAGTTATTATAGATTTAATTACGTGAGTTGAAATGCCCCAGAGATCTTCAGTCTTTTTTATATTTATTGAATTAAATGTTTTAAGAATGGTATCACCATAAATATGTCTAAATTTAAATATATTATTGCACTTATCAACACATGATTCCAAGAGGGAGACAGAGATGTTTGGAGATGAATTCAAATTACTGGTAGTTGCAAGAGGTATTTTAGAAAAGAAATCCTGAAAAATTGTTGCCACACCCTCATCTGACTTAATAATTTTATTGTCTGATACTAATGAGAATTTACGGTCATTACTTTTAGTTTTCCCAGTCTCTTTGTTTATAATATTCCAAGTGGCTTTTATTTTATTATCTGACTGATGAGTTATTGTAGATATACATTTTGCTTTTGCTAAAGTACATACTTTATTGAACATTTTTGAATAGTTTCTTACATATTCATGAAATTCGGGATCATTTGAAATTGTTTTCTGACCATACAATTCAAACAACTTATTTCTGCTAACATAGATGCCTGGTTTTGCCCAATCACTGAATTTTTTTTCGAAAACTTTTGATTGAATAGTTCTTTGCTTAAATGTCTTATCAAATTCTACCTTAATTAAATTAAATAAATCATTATAATGAGAATTGGGATCATCTTTACTAGGTAAGCAAAGAGTTTTGGCGGTGACATTATTATGAAAATTTTCCAATTTACCTTTCGTTAGAGGCCTGCAAATTATATTACACTGATAAGGAACATGATGGTGCTCAAGGGAAGCTATTTGTCCGCTATGGTCAGAACGAATACAGTTTATTATTCCTTTATCAAGTATGTTACAATTGCTAAAAATATTGTCTAGGCAAGTTCTAGATGTAGCAGTGATTCTTGTAGGTTCACAGAAAGTGTTTACTAAATCGAAGGACTTAAATAAATTCAGAAACCTACTTGCAATAGATGACGATTTTAAGATGTCTATGTTAAAATCACCGCACACCACAATTTTTTTATTCTTTTTGATGACCAATTTTAAAGCATCTTCCATAGCGGACTCAAATTGAGGGTAGTTACCAGTTGGTGGGCGATACACACAAATCATTATCAACTGATCTAATTCCACACATGACAGTTCAACGTGTTGTTCAATAGAGAGGGATATCACATCTTTACGTTCTTTAAAATTCATATTGTTTTGCAAAATTATTAAGCACCCCCCTCTAATGGTGGATTTTCTACTGAATGAGCTAGCAATCTTATAACATTCAAATCCTGTAATTAATTCATATTCCTTAAGCCAGTGCTCAGTGACACATAAAATATTAACATTCTTTTCCGTTAAAAAAAGTTCTAATTCTAATTCTTTGCCAGAAAAGCCCTGAATATTTTGATGAACTATAGTTAAGTATTTAGGCTTTTCCTTAGTCATTACACGGCTAGAGACTTCCTCTATTGTCTTATTATGTGATTTAAATTATTAACAAAATAATTATTTGGAACTAATTCCAAAGGGTTATTTTTAATGTCAAAATTTTTTTGCTCAATAGAAGCAGGAGTAAGAATAGTATTATTATTACATTTGAAAACAAATAAAAAACAATTAAATATACCTATGTTATACCTTTTTAAGGTGTACATAGATATTTTATACAGTGTAAACACCCACTAAGAAGGGATTTTTGGAAATTCCACCTCTAAAGGGTTGAAATGGGGCTGCAAAGTTTGTATGGAAAAAAAATATTTAATAGACATTTCTACTTGAAACTTCGTAGGAGTACTTCTAAAAACAAATAAGCAAACACGTGTTTCGTGATTTTCCGAAACTCAACTTTTTAGGGGGTAAATGGGGTAAAAAAGCCCAACATCGATATGGGTGTCGTTATCGAGGTTTTATGGGATGTTGATTACAAAAATGGCATTTATTTTTAAGTGGTAGACATTATTCAACCCCTAAAGGGGTCAAATGGGGTTCAAACTTTGTATGCAAAAAAAAAAAAATAAACATTACGACTTGAAATTTCGTAGGAGTACTTCTATAAACAAATGATCAAATATGTATTTCGTAAATTTCTAAAAATCAACCCCTTATTAAGGGGTAAATGGGTAAAAAGCCCGAACTCGATATGGATGTCGTTATTGAGGTTTATGGGATGTTGATTGCGAAAACCGCATTTATTTTTAAGTCCAACATAGTGACTATGTTTCAACTTCTAAAGAGGTAAAATAAGGTTCATATTCTGTATGAAAAAATAATAATAATTAGACATTTCGACGTGAAACTTCGCAGAAGTACTTTAAAAAAAAACCGACCAAGTGCGTGTCGGGCCACGCGCAGTAGGGTTCCGTAGGTACATTATACCATACCATAGTTTAATACCGCTATAATTTTTCGTCTGAAAAAATAACTTTGTTTTTCACAGTGTTTGTATGAATGACAAAGTTAAAGGAGGTCGCTAATCGCTCATTAATTTCAGCCCATTTTATGTACCTGAGGTACATGTATACCAAAATGTAGGGAAAAATTCGAGGATTCCGAATATGATGTTATTTTAGCTCAATCTTTACTTAAAACTTAGAAATAAATCATTAAAAGTGTGAACTACTTGTAACACATTCAAATTATAATATGGCAATACTGGATATTCACTTTCAGCTTAATAACGAGCATGTTCATTTATATTAGTTCTGAGTAACTCAATTAAAAATAAAGTATTCTCCTTATTCCACTCCATCACTAAGACAATTACACAAATCCATCCAAACACAAATCACACAATGGCACATGAACGCAGGCGAGACGTCTGCATCTAGTGAGCGCCAACACAAAATGAGTTACTACCCCTCCCCGCAGGCGAGAGCGGGGGATGTTTTCCGTTCGTCTCGGCAAACATGTTTTGAGTTTTTGCAAAACAAAACTCATAGGCCACGCCCCAAACATGTTGAGAAAACATTGTTTTGATGTTTGGAAACACCAAAACACGGCGCAGGAGACCCGCACCCTGATTATCTAAAAAGAAACTATTTAGCGACCTGTTTCATTCCACATACATTGCTACTTTTCTTTGGTATGTTTTTTTTTAATCCAAAAAGAAGTAGCAATGGATCACTATCATCTATGAACTGCAACCGGTCGCTAGGTGGTTTCTAATTAGATAATCAGCCCGCCGGCCTAATGAAATCAACTTCAACTGACAATGACAACAGCTGTCAACTTGACAGTTTCTTCAAGTATCAAGGAGCTGAATGTTATGATATAATCTGTGTAATAGGTTCTTATATCGAGAGCATTTTTCATTTTTTTTCCTCGTCTCGAAATCACTAGAAAAAAAATATTACAGGTCTATTACTCAGGGTATTATAAGGTATTTTTTTCCGCAGAGTGTACCTCGGTACATCATTTGGGCCATTTTTGGTGACATCCTTTGCGGTTTTGTAAAATGAACTATATCTCAAAAACTAATTACTGTATCTCGTTCAAACTAATTTTCGTTGAAAGTGTTTATTAAGATGACATAAGATGACACAAAATAAATTAATGGCTCTTAAAAGCAAGAAATAAAATATTTAAATCTGCATAATAACTAACTCGAAAGTTTGTATGCATTTCTTATATTAAACAACGCCTTTTGAAGTCGGGTAGGGGGTAACGAGTCTAAACTTTAATCATGGGTTTAAACCCCACCCGACTTCATAAGACGTTGTTTAATATAAGATATGCATACAAACTTTCGAGTTAGTTATTATGCAGATTTCAATATTTTATTTCTTGCTTTTTAGAGCCATTAATTTATTTTTGAAGCTGTTTTTGTTAGATTATTTTCAAGGTTTTTGAAGGAGGTTTTGTTTTTATTAAAAACTTTTTTATTTTAAACTTTTTGGTGGTAAGTATATTTGGTGATGATATTATCTAAGTTACAATAGCCTTATGTCAACGGCTCATCACCTTTTACATAGTACTGCTTTTTATTGTTGAGGGGCGTTTATTGTTGAGGAGTTCTCCTGGTACTTCACTATCAGCTCCACTTCACCATATGAATTATGATGAGCATAAATAGCCTAGCATCCATATTAAAGTAATCGTATCGTACCAATGAACTACTTAGTATTGAATAGTTCCGATGATCATCTATGCTAGTCTTCATCATCAGTTCACCTTCACCGAAATGGTACTTTTCGAAAGCAAATGCACAAGTTACTTAAGAAAATACTAAAATCGCTATAGATGTGCCTTTAATATTTGAAGAGTTCCCTCGATTTCTCCAGGATCCCATCATCAGATCCTGATTTCATGACAATGGGACCAACTTGGAAGTACATACTTTCAAACAAAAAAAGAATTTTTCAAATCGGTCCAGCCGTCTTCGAGTAATCGAGTAACATACATAAAAAAAAAAGATTCCGATGAATTGAGAACCTCCTCCTTTTTTTGAAGTCGGTTAAAAAGCAAAGTATTTATTCAACGTATTTCAACTTAAAACTTCGTATGAGTACTTCTAAAAACAAATAAGCAAACAAATCGATATGGATGTCGATATTGAGGTTTTATGGGATATTTATTGCGAAAATGACATTTATTTTAGGGTCCAAGACGACACAGAGGACATTAATTTACCTAAGGACTGAAATGGGGGTTCAAATTTTTAATGGAAAAATAAAACGGGAACGGTAATAGGAATGACAGCGACAACGGGAACGGGAACTAATAATATTATAAACGTGAAAGTATGTTTGGATGTTTTTTTACTCAATCACCTAAAACCGGCTGAACGGATTTGGAATCGCACACAGTCATAGCCTGTGGTAAAACCTGGATACTTTTTATTTCGGTCAAAGGTTCCATAGCGATTTTCCGAATGTCCACGCGGACGAAGTCGCGGGCAAAAGCTAGTCTATATTTATAAAATTCAAAGTCCCGAGTAACTATATCAACGCAAAGCCCAAACCACTGGACGTAGGGACTTGAAATTTTGTACCTTAAATACTTTATACAGTGTAGGCCTTTCAGTCAGTGTATTTTTAGTATCCACTAAGGAAAGATTTTTGGATTTTCCAACACTAAAGGGGTGAAATAGGGGATGAAAGTTTGTATGAAAGTCCGTCAGTTTCAAAGCTACGATCTTCAAATTTTGTATTTAGGCTGAAGATTAAAAATAAATATTGACGTGTCTCAACGTTTTTGATAATTCCATCTCTGAAGGGGTGAACAGGAAGATGAAATGTGTATGGATAATCCTGTATTTTCAAAGTAAAAATTACTAAAAATATGTATGCTTAGCTTACGGTTGGAAATTAAAACAATATCACATTTTTTCGTAATTTTCCGAAGATCAACCCCATAAGAGTTAAATAAACCTAAAAAATTATATGGCCGTTATTGAGGTTTAATGGGAGCTTAATTGCAAAAATATCATTTATTTTAAAGTCCAACACTGTGGAGTCATGATTGAACCTCTAAAGGGTTGAAATAGGGGTTCAAATGTTGTATCGAAAAATAATTTAAAATAGACATTTCGACTTGAGACTTCGTAGATTAAAACCTTGTAGTGGTAAAACGTGGTTCCAGAAGTAGAACCGTAACGTGGACAGATATCTGAACTCAATTCTGAATATTATAACTAGCTTCCGTCCGCAAAATATTCTATGTTTTAATTTCATTATAATCCGATCAGCCGTTTTTAAGTGATTAGGCGGTTCTCACCAAGCGAGCAGCCTCGTGCGAAGCCCGCCGCACATGTAGTAACATCTTTACGACAACCATGGCCACTGAAGAACGTTTAAAATTTATCTCTATCATTCAAAATTTATTTAACATCTATAATTTTAAACGAAATTACATCAATTACAAATTAAATTCGTGAATATTCACCGGCTTCATGAGTAATTACGTTGCAGGCGTGATGATATAATCCGGTCGTAATCTGATTATTCATTTAAGGACAAAAAACACGTCGGCCGTGCGTAAAGCAAACTGCGGCGTGACGTGAAGGGAGGCGGGAGGTTAAAACACCGGTCGTCGGTTGCGTGGCCGCTGCCCCTCGTTACGGCCAGCGGCGGACGGTGGCTGCGCGCTTGTAAGTAGTGCGTTCATCCTGTTAAATTTATTGCCGCTTTTATATCAGCCGTTACAGAGAGGTCCCCTTTCGTCCGTATCGGGCCGCGCGGAGCCCAGCTTAGTGAAGTCGCAATTACGTTTTACCGGCTTTGACTCCAACGGAGGCGACTTTTGCCGTCCATCGAATCGTAATGGAATTAGCGTTCCAGTGCTCTTTTAATTTGTCTTCCATCCTTGTTCTAACTAAACGAATCCTCTAACCGAATCGCTAGCCGTCGTAAAAATTCGAGAGAGGATAATCTTTTTTGCTTAATGTTTTCGATTTAAAAGATGTTTCAGATTATTTGCTATATATTTCCGCTCTCGTTGCATAGCAAGCGCTTCAGTCGCAAAAGAAAGAGCATAGGTTTTGTTAAAATGTACGTAGCCTCGTAGTTGTAGTGATCAGCTACGGCTGGCCGTAGCGTGCATACACTATGGCACGTCAGTGTACGTACTGCAAAAACAACTTTTATTACGTAGGGCGTAAAGACGGTCTTGAAGGGAACGGATGGCGTAAAGTTAATAATAATACTCATTTCAAATTATAATAACAATTATTAGTATTAATTTTAATAATTACCTAGTTAATTAAAAGTGTACTTGGCATTTTTGATGTAATTGTAATTTAATGTAATTGTAGTAGGTTGTAATTAATTTGATATTTGAAAATTCTAGCATGATTTCTTTTATTATTTAGTATATTTATTGAGCGTATTGATTAATTGTAATTTTTAAGAATGATGTCGATAGTTTTAATTGTTGTGTTTATAGGTTAAGAACTAAATCTCTGTAAAATGCATGATAAACATAATGTTTGTGTTGCTATTTGATATAAATTAAAAAAAAAAGGTTACGTCTGATGTGCCGTCGTGATCGCCGTTCATGTACGATATAGTCGTGGAGAACCTGCGGCTACGTAGAACACTACGACCACTACAACTACGAAAAATCGTTAAGTTCGTAGATGCTGTAGATCGTAGATCTCGTAGTGATGTGCTACGAGAAATATGTCAGATATTTGCAATAATGATCACCAAAAGCCGGATTCTTTTTACTCACAATTTTAATCTTCGTTGAGTAGAAATTTGGTTTGTCCATGTACGGTCGTTCAACCGCACATTCCCCCGCGTAAGCATTTTTACATGAATCACATAATTATTTCTTTATAAATTAAATATTGTATTTTAGTTTAGTTTGCATTTACTAAGTGCCGCCGCGCGCGTCTTATATCAAGTTTATACAGTTCATTGTGGAAATATACATTATCTCAACAAGGAGTTTCTATCAGCATCCATCAACATATCAAGTAAAGGTGTGTGTTCCTACAAGATCTTACAGTCCAAATAAGTATATTATACGAATTTTTATCACAGGATACCATTTTATATCTTTCGTTAACTAATATGTTGACTCCGAAAACTTTATAAAAAAATTATAGTATCATAACCCGTAATGTTATTATCTACTTAGTATCCATCCTGGGCATACGCACAGATGCGTCAAAGCACCCAAAACATGGGTTATTTCAGCGAAACTTCGGACATAACTTCCCTAGTCCTTATTAACGAGATAAAGATACGCACATATCCTTTAATAAGGGTTCATTGAATTTTGATACTTTGATTTTATAAAGTTACGTAGCACTTACGATACTAAAACTATTTATGAAATACTTTTGCATTACGGTTGATCTAATAAGTTGATTTTTAGTGAAATAAATCAAATATTTAACAGTCGAGGTAGTTTAATACATCGGAATTTTATTAATGCGTCAAAGATGCTTTGTATCCCAGTTGGCGAAAATGGTTTTATGATGAGCACAACGATTTGTTCTCGTGTCATGATTGTTTACATGATAAGTATGATACGGCTAATACCAGAAGTGCGGCTAAACCTAGTTTTAGCCGGCTAAAACTAGGTGTAGCCGATAGCTGTTGGTTAAAACTAGGTGTTACCGATCTGCTTTACTCCTGTAGGTCCCGACTATAGGTAGAAATTTAAGGCAAGCGCGAAGCGCAGCGCAGCGTGAGCCTTACATTTAGATGTAATTTTTTTAACAGACAACTGAAATAACTTTCTTATTACCCCATGAATTACTTCCACTTAGTTGCACAAAGAAGGCTAGAACTAGTTTTAGCCGGCTACACGCTTTTAGCCGCGAGCAAATCGACTACACCTAGGTTTAACCAATAGCTACCGGCTACACTTAGTTATAACCGTAAACATATTTAATACTTACGTCATTTCCTAAAATTAAATAAATGTTTAAGATTTTGGATAATTATTAATTGTTGTGCATATAAAAATTCTATCATTTTTATCAAAGATTTGTCACATCATAGTTGTTGTCCTAAAAATCTAAGCGTCCTCGCAAATTGCAGCGACCAGCGTGCATTAACAATAAGGCGGGCGACACCTGTGCAGCGGCAGCGCGCGCGCTCATACAACATGCATATTACCTCATTAGGGTCAGTTTCCACCGAACTGCTCGCGCACTTTTTTATAACGCTGAGTATCTGTACCAAATTTCGAAGTGATTATGACGTTGCGACCCGCACGCGCGTGCGATGTGCGATTACGTGAGTGTCACAAATTCATATAACAACGTTGCAGTGTCTTAGAAGTCAGTCAGTGACAAAGAATAGCTGAAAAGCTGCTGTGAGCTAACGCTGCGATACAACTTCGACGTCGCAACGTATCCGTTGAGCGTCCTTTAGTAACGTATGGTGTAACTATCGCTGGGATTTTTAAGCGTTGTTTTTTTTTATCATGCGTTCCCTGATAGTTACAATACAACCCTGGTCTTTTCAAGGCAAGAATGAATAGGCATTTTCTGGACAAGCATGCTACACCTTAGAGTTTAGACCACATGTTTACCAAGCTTTAGTTACCCTGTTTATCAAGGAAGATGGTGGTCAAATGTCTGTTCAGTTACTAATAAAAACGAAAAGGTCAATTTATTTAGGAGAATCTTATTTGATAAATATATGTATACCTATACGGCAAAGAAAATCATCGACAATAGTATTGTAAAATTGAAAAAGATAGGGATATACTTAGATGAATGAATCAAATAAATCCGTATTGTATTTACTTCGGTTCTTCATAATATTACGAACAAGATGAGCATAGTTTGTTTACAAAATAAAACTCTCTTAAATGGACTAAATGTTGGAAGAAGCATCGTTGCTTGTAGCATTGTTTTTATTAAAGCAATGCATTAAGCAAAGTGATACTTTTGGGCTTGCACTTAGTCCCTGGCCAGAACTACGCGCGAGTGAGACACGTTTTTCGCTTAGGATCAGCATTTGTCAGTAATGTGTGCAGTATTGATAGAAGTGTAACCAACATTGCGTATCAACTCGCGCGTAAAATCGCTTCATCTGGACAAGGTCTTACGAAACCACGCCACACCACGCCGCCCAGCGCGCCGCCACCGGCCGGTCTGTGTCACGCTGCTGCACCGCCAACTGCAGCTGACGTTATTGCAATCTTACGTACGGGAAATAGAAGGACCATTTCCCACTGCAATACTTTCAAATAATTCTTCTTAAAAATATTTGCTGTAAACTTGTGAATTAAGTCATGATTGTTACTAACAAAGTAGTGGCTCCGTGAGCTGTAGACCTTGCGATAAAAAGTGGCTCAAATTGTACAAAAATAAAATGTCGTGAGTTATTCGCAGTTAGATGGTGCTTCTAATTTTGATAATTTTTCGAAATGGTTGAATATTTTTAGATAAATTTGTAAAAACTGGCTTGACTAAACAGTTATATATAATTATCAATCCTGCTCACAAATTTTCACCAGAATCGGTTGAGAAATGCGACTTGTAGAGGAGAACAAACACCCGGAAAGTCGAACTGAAATGTGTTTTATTTACATATCTCCGTAATTTTAATAAATTTCAAAAAACTGTCTCAACAAATAAATTGTATATATTTATCAAACCTGCACACAAAATTTCACCGGGATTATTATTTATTTTATTTATTTATTTATTGTTCAAGTCATAGATAAATACAGATTATATTATACGTTACTCATTAGCAAAAACCACTAGGGTTTGTGTGCCCATGAGAGTTCGCAAGTTTTGAGCATACTGTACTTTATTTAGAACATAACATGAAAATGGAAAAGTAAACATGCTTAACTAACATTATAAATACACAGACTGTAATTGCACGAACATTAGTCGTTATTTAAATTTTATTGATTTATTTTTAAGGTAAGTATTATTTTTTTTTTGTTTTTTTTTTATTATTATTTTGGAATAGGATCAGTTGAGAAATGCGACCTGTAGACGAGAACAGACAGCGCCCGGAAAGCCGGACTGAAATATGTATTTTTTTACATATCTCAGCCATTTTAAAAAAAACATTAAAAATGGCTAGGCAAAAAAATTCTATACAATTTTCAAACTTGCTGTGACCTGTGACCTGTAGAGAAGAACAGACAGCGCTGAAAAGACGGACTGAAATATGTTTTTTAACATATCTCCGCCATTTTGAAAATTTTAAAAAAACTGGCTCGGCAAAAAAAAATCTATATTATTACCAAACCTGCTCACAAAATTTCACGAGAATCAGTTGAGAAATGCGACCTGTAGAGAAGAACAGCCAGCGCTAGAAAACCGGACGGAAATATGTTTTATTTTACATATCTCCGCCATTTTGAAAAATTTCGAAAAACTGGCTCGACAAAAACAATTTATATAATTTTCAAACCTACTCACGAAATTTCATATGAATCGGTTGAGAAATGCAACCTGTAGAGGAGGACAGACAGAACTGGAAAGCTTGACTGGAATATGATTTTTTAACATTTCTCTGTCATTTTGAAAAATTTTAAAAAAATGGCGTGACAAAAAAAATCTATATTATGATTGAACCTGCTCCCAAATTTTCTTGAGAATCGGTTAAGAAATGCGACCTGTGGAGGAGAACAGACAGCGCCGGAAAGCCAGACTGAAATATGATTTTTTCACATATCTCCGGCATTTTAGAAAAGATCAATAAATTGGCTTGACATAAAAAATCTATACATTTTTCAAACCTGCTTACAAAATTTCACGAAAATCGGCTGAGAAATGCGACCTGTAGAAGAGAACAGGCAAAGCTGGAAAGTCGGACTGAAATCTGGTTTTTAACATATCTTCGCCATTTTGAAAAAAAATTCTATATAATTTTCAAACCTGCTCACAAAATTTCACGAGAATCGGTTGAGAAATGCGATCTGTAGGTTGGAACACAGCCGGACATACGAAAGAATTTTTGCCGAAGCTGTAGCAGAGACGCTTCGCTCGCACTTCGTGCCGCTTGGTCAATTAATGGACCATGACTGAAATAAAAATTTAATTAAATTAACTCTTGCCTTTCTTTAGTTTTTGAAGTGAAAACTTCTTTAGCGGCGTTGTACGCTTTTTTGTAATGGGGAAAAAATGCTAAATTCGCGTCGGTAAGAATCACGTGACCCTGATCGAATATTACGAATTTTCGATCAGGGTCACGTGATTCTTACGAGACGAATGTGACGGATGGAAAGTAGACAGCCAGCTATGGAAGTCTCTCTTTCTACGGGGCGGGGTGAAAATGGCGGCGCGTCATTTCAAGACGTAAACACTTGTGTCACCATAGCAACACGCAAATTTTTTAATTCAATATCAAAACTCTAGATTTTCTTTTAAGCTATGGATAAGACTTTCGTACAATAGGTACTGTTCTGTATTACTAAATTCAAATGCAGAGTAAATTCGTAAGACGGCAATTCGTGCAAAATTATTCCCTAACCATTCCAAAGTATAAAAAATGCACAACGTTATTATTCAAGTTTTCACTTCTGCCGGCACTCCCGGAGTGCAACCCGATTTATTTTTTATTTTTACACGACTGCCCAAAAAGGAGTGTATATGTGTTCAGGATTCATGTATGTTTGTGGGTATGTGAGTTTCTTTATTCCAGCATAACTTCTAAATGGCAAAATGTACACATATCAACTTAGTCTAGGGATACCAGGTGTTATTTTCATACAAACTAGGTAACTTTGAAGCCTTGGTTTCCTGCCAAGGATGTACTGTGCTGTGATCTGATGACGGCTATCCAGGGTGTGAATAGAGGAGATTCAGATCGCTATACACACCCAACTGATCTAACCAGCATTCTAAAAACGTAATGGACATGTTTAAAAAAACCGCGAAAATAACGTGAAAACGTATGGAAATCCTCAAACTGAGAACTCTAACCCATGGCTTCAAAGTTACCTTGTTTGTATGAAAATAACACCTGTATCCCTAGACAAAGTTGATGTGTATATTTGGATGTATGAGGTATCGTTAGAATCCTTACATCATTCTGAGTGTCACTGTCAATATTTTTTTTGAAAAAAGTCAATATGGCAAGTCACTTTCAAATGTGAAAAAAATATTTTTTGTTCGATTATTGCAATATGGACCTCAAATGAAAGGCCTTAATAAGCACATTCCAAAACTATATAATATGTCACTAAAATGTATGAAATAAAAATAAATTAATTAAAAAATAATTAAAACACGCTGCCCTGCCAAAAACGAACTAAAAAGTTAAATAACAAGTGCCATTGCAGTCGGGGGACCTCTTCGATTAAACAATTGTTCCACAAAACAATCCCCCGACTGCAATGACACTTGTTATTTAACTTTTTAGTTCGTTTTTGGCAGGGCAGTCGTGTTTTTGATGATTTTTTAATTTATTTATTTGAGTTTGTATACAATCCAATTTAAATCCATACCACTTTTGCCTGGGCGAACACATAATGAAACAAATTGTTATTCTACTTCACACATTATTTCGTGAACGTTTACTAAATAACTTCTATAGCACTGTAGATCGTTTCGATTTCCTTAAATCCGCAGTTCTCGTAATCAGCCAACGGAGCAAAAAAGTCCGTTCCTTTTGCTTCGTTAACTAGTTAGACCTGCTTCTTGTACTGTTGTTATGTAAAGCTTTATAAATGATCTAATTTTGTATGAGAAAATGAATTCAAATATGTTTGTTTTGATGAATTTGATTTACATACTTCCTTGATTTTCGAACTACATTAAGGTCTTCGTCTAAAATATTTTGCATTATTCAACGGCGTATAAAAACGTTCTAAATCAACAGAAGATTTGTCCGCTCGGTAACATCGATGACGTCAATAATTTACGATCTCGCTACCGGTGCATGAATATTCGACGACGGTTCCCAAGAAAACATTTTTCATCTCGAGACGAACGCCAGGAGCTCGAGGATGGATATTACTCTTTAAAAGTTGAGCGTCGATATATTGTTACCTCCGCTAAAATTTAATATAGACGTGCGTATTGTTAGCAGCGAGCCGGGAGGCGAGGCCTAAATTCGCATGGATGAGGCAATTTTATGGGCTTATTGAAAGGTAGTCGTCTCCAGCGCACAACCCTAAGTGATGAGATCCGGCCGAACCCCGGCCTCCATAACGTTTGTAATACCGTTTTATGACCAGCTTAGGACGTAACTTATACATATTTTGAATAACTTTACGCGCTGCTTAGAAAAGAATTACTGCTGCCGGGCTCGCTGAGATAAGCTTACAAGAGCATAAATTTACATGCTGCGGACATTGATGTTCGCCAATCTCCATTGCTATTTATTATACGACTTGCATTACGTCCAACTTTATATAGACTAACTTATTGAAAGACATGTAGGTGTACAATACACATGACAGTTTGTTGATTATGATGTACCTACCTGTTGTTATGGAACGATATACCTATAGTTGCAACACTTACAACTCTACTTTATATTATTTTTAGAACGTATCGAATTTATATCACTAGCCTAGATGTGGGATCATTAGTGCCTCTATATATATTCAAAGCATTTTTCTCTTGATCGTCCCGTCGTCGTCGTACATCGTACACGTACAATAGGGGATAATATTTTGTAACAATGTTGTTATAGAGAGTACCTATTTGTATCTAAAGGATGGAAATCGCATGGGTCAGCACACATGTTCCGCACATACAACCAACCGTTAGGCCACTCCGTGACGCCCCTAAACGTTTTGATTAAACTCATAAAACTCGAGGTAGGTGTCGCTGCCGCTGCGGGCCCGCCGCCGCGTGCCCTCACACAAAAGTAGACATTATAGTCGCCCTTCCCCTTGACTCACCTGCCCCGAGCCGCCCGCCACGCCGCCGTGCCACCGTCACCGCCTTTTAATAACACAGTCGAGTGCTTTCGCGACCACGATTAAGATAACTATGAATAATTACGTTTCAACGTAGATACCTACCTG
This sequence comes from Agriphila geniculea, assembly GCA_943789525.1. Lineage (NCBI taxonomy): Eukaryota > Metazoa > Arthropoda > Insecta > Lepidoptera > Crambidae > Agriphila > Agriphila geniculea. Next base: position 10,322,128 of record OX038873.1, on the reverse strand, counting down.
TGTAATTTTCATTTTAAAATAGAGGGTCAAAGATTGCCGCATTTTTAAACTTCACGTTTACTTTTAGTGCTATTTAAACGCGTGGCTAGCTTTCTGTATTGGCTTAGTTAGTAAGTATCGAATCCCAGAGCTTACGGTGCGAGCGCGTGCACGTCAAACTTCGCTAACCGCCCTTAAGAAAGTTGGTAAAGTTGGCTCGTGTCGGAGATGCGCTGTGTCGTGGTGCCGCACCCTTACGGCGCGCCGCTCTCGTCCTTGTGTAAACTATAATCCCGCAGATGATGCCCGGATTTAGCAGCTTTATATTACCTCTGAGAAGTTTCTTGATAAATGTTGCCTTTAACTTACGATGTGAGAATACAGGAGCGCATTCATAATCGTTATGTAGAGGTGTTAAGCCGTCGCGTCGCCGCAGCCATTTGATTAGTTTTACCGCGGGCGGGCAGCAGCGAGCGGGCTCGGGCAGTGCCGAGCGGCCTCGCACTCAGCTGCGCATGAATGGCGCCCGCGTCGCATTATCAGCCGTCACTTTGCTCGACAGGTGTCGCCTTCAGCCAACTCGAGAGTAAATTACTAGCTTCGAAGTCGCTGAATCAACCCGACTCCCTAATCGATTTTCGAACCGCTCTCGCTTTAGAGCCGAGACATAGATGAGTACCTATAGATAGATGATTGCTACGAAAAACGATTCTGAATAGTCAGCTAGCATTTTACTTTCCATTAAGTTCAATGAATCGGTATTATAGTCTCTTACAAGTTCAACTCGGGTATTTTACTACCTCTATCAAGTTTACGTTTTCATTTTACCGACTCTGAAGTGAAAGAATGTGATGAAATGAACGAGGTACGACTTACGAGATATATTAATTTTAATGTAGTAAGAAACAATCTAATATGTCGGTTCTTTTAAGGCATTCGTTACTATTTTGTGGTTGGCATAGGTATAAATTTGTATTACATTTGACAACTAACTTGTGCATGGCCATTTATGTTTAATTTTCAGGAGGAAAAGGAAAGCAAAGTACCTACTTATACTATTACGTATACGACTAATATTGTGCACTAGTTTTTAGGGTTCCGTAGCCAAAATGGCAAAAAACGGAACCCTTATAGATTCGTCATGTCTGTCTGTCTGTCCGTCCGTATGTCACAGCCACTTTATTCCAAAAGTATTAGGACTACATAGTTGAAACTTAGTAGGTAGGTGTATTCTGTGAACCGCTTTACGATTTTTAGACAAAAATAAAAAAAATAAAAGATTAAGGGGGGGCTCCCCATACATGGAACTGAAACTGAAAATATCTTTTTTCATCAAACTAATACTTGTGGGGTGTCTATAGATAGGTCTTTAAAAATGACATTGAGGTTCCTAAGACTATTTTTTTTTAAAGTCAACCGTTTGAAAGATATATGCCGCCAAAGTGGTAAAATGTGTGTCCCCCCCCTTTAACTTTTAAAGTAAGAGGGTGAAAAATCTAAAAAAAATATCAACTATAGATCTTAATAAACACTTTCAACGAAAATTGTTTTGAACGAGATACAGTAATTAGTTTTCGAGATATAGTACATTCTCAAAAACCGCAAATATAACTTTGTCATTCATACAAACACTGTGAAAAACAAAGTTATTTTTTCAGACGAAAAATGATAGCGGTATTAAAATATGGTATGGTATAATGTACCTACGGAACCCTACTGCGCGTGGCCCGACACGCACTTGGCCGGTTTTTTTATGGTGATAACACCGGCCATTTAACAAGGTGATACCAATTTCATCGAATGTCAAATCATATACTCTTTGTTTGAGATGTAGTCGAATGAAAGATTCTAGGCTGCTGTTCACTGTTTATTTTTCCAAAACACACACACATTCACAATATTTTTTAAATTGTTAGAATAGTTACTAAACAAGGGCAACTAATTTATTTTATTAATTTAGGTGCGAGCGCGTGTCTACTGTTTGGAGACCGAGACGGAAGAGGTCAGAGCGAGAAAGCTATACAATTTCAAAGAGTATTTAGTTTGCTGAGGCAATACTAAACACTCTTGGTATGGACTTCATGAGTGAATATTTTCCCCAAACTTTTCTTATTTTTGTCTTTTCATTATATAATTACGATGCTTAAATACACGTTAAATGTAACGTACCCCATAAATATAATAACATAAAAGCAGGTGCGCGTTTATCCTTACAATTAAGGAATTAGACTCATACAAGGCATCGTAGATAGATGTCAGTTCGCGCAGTAGTAAATAGTAACATCTATGCATGCTAGCTAAGCGCGCTGCGAGCTCGTTTTCGTATTTAAATAGGGAAATGGGAAACAGACGCAGTGAGTCGACGAAGCACTGGTGCCGTGGTATTGTTTTAATTAAAGTAATTGGAGGAGGCACGTCGAGAGGCGCCGCTCGGCTGGCATGATCTCTGCCTTAAGGATTTACACCAATTTATGACCGAATCAGACGGTTCATCAATTAACGATCCAAAACATGAATATGCTTCGATCTCATGCTAATATTGCACTAACCTAGAGCGTACATTTTAACTTTCTCCTTTTAATCAGCAAAGTCAATACCTAGACGACACAAAGGTAAAATCAAAATGTCCGATATCTATTCGCTTCGTTCCCAGAGGCGTAGCAAAACCCTCTTCCGATGCAACTGCAAAATATGAGAAACGAAAGGAACTGACGCTAACAAAAAAGAACCAAAGATAAACGGAAACGGACTCGCTCATAGAGAAAAGTAGAGACGCTCATGCGACAAAACTTCCCGGACAGTCAGTCTTCAGCTATTCTTTGAAGATAGGTGAGCCCCTGTGAACGTACACAATAGATTTTATATAGACGTTGTGTTCTTTCGTCGTCGGCTTATTCGGAAAACAAATATAGTGTATCTAAGTATATTGCCCTGACCATTTGATGTTTGTCTCTATTGAGAGTGGGTGATGCTCGAGTACTAACACCCTTTAAGAAAGTCAGCGTCTCTTGTCTTTAATCAAGCAAATGTTCTATTTTAGCAGCAAAGCTCGGATTAACCCTTTCCCAGAGAGCGCGTTTGTACAAGTTTCCTTAAAGTAATTAAAGGTTCAAGCAATTTGAACTCTGAAATGAAAATTCATAATCTATTTATCTGGCGCGGTATCTACAAAAGAATTTTGTATTCATCGTTAGAAGTTAAGAAACAAAAATTTATAATTTATGAATTCTCGGCTGAAAGTTATGCTGTGTAAACAACTCACAATAATAAAAGTTTACGATTTCATTACGAAAGCTATTTCGATACCTACTTTAATGATAGACCACAACTTTATCTAATTATAATTTCAATTTTAAGTGTATTTTGTACCTACATACGTTTGCAACACTGCGTAAAGTTAAAGATAAGTATAGGTAGTTTCGTTTTGTATCACTAAATAATAAATTCAAGTTTACCCTGGATGTCAGGTTTAAGTATACACCCTGGCTTTATACGGCTATCATGCTAATATTCGATAAACATGTTTCAATATGTTACATGTCTTTAATACGATTCAAATTCATGTAACAACGTCTCTCGAAGGAAATGCAATATTAAATCGCAGCACGTTGACACGGACGGCGGAAACAATGAATTCAATAGCTTGTATAGGCTTCCTCAAAACAAACAAATCATAACGAGACGAGATTTTATCCGAATACAATTTATATCAGCACCATTAAAGCTCAATCAAAAGCCAATTTACAGGAGAATCGAGAACGATACATTTTTAAAAACATGTAGGTACTTAACATAGTAAGGTTATGACAGCTTTAATTATGTAGTCTCATTCCCACAACGTTTATACGTTGTCCAATATTGTAATAATAATTCTTCATTAAAGTCATAAAAATTGTATCCTACTATCCTACTAATATTATAAATGTGAAAAAATTTGTGGGTTTGGATGTTTGTTCCTCAATCACGCAAAAACGGCGGAACAGATTTGGATGAAATTTGACACACAAATAGTTTTTATAGCTTGGATTAAAACATAGGATACTTTTTATCCCGGTCAAAGGTTCCGTAGAGGTTTTCCGAATATCGACGCAGACGAAGTCACGGGCGGAAGCTAGGCTATAAATAAATATAACAAAATACGAGTATTACAAAACTTAGCAATTTCGTGAAGGTCTTTATTCTTATTTATTAGATGTCATTGACATGTTAGCAGCACATTTTATTTTATCGCACACTGTTTGCGAGCCCGACACGAACGCAGGGCTGGCGGCGAGCGGGCGCGGCGGCTGCGTTAGGGAGAACTGCCGAAAACAGTGAATAATGCAAAGGCCTTACGAATCGGATCATATTTTTTCGGAGAAAATGTGGAATCGCGAAGTGGCAAAACAGAATTTAATATTCGTAAAAGGGTTGACGTCGGGATCGGGCCAGCGCCAGTTGACGCGTGCCGCCTCTACGAGTTTTTTTGGCTACTTTCCAAAATCAATATCTTCGAATACACAGACCGTCGCGCATTTTACACTAATCTCGCCGAAAGAGCGGGCACTAAGATAACTGCCCACATTCATTATTCATTTATGTCTTCCTATTTTCCTTTACTGCACTTGTTCGTATTCGTTTATTGTTTTATTAATTACCAGAGGACAGTCTGGCTACATTCAGATATTTTCAGTGTACTAGCTTTCATAAACAATTTAACTTTCAATAAAGGCTACTTTATTATTAAAGGTTTTTACTTTATAGAGTCTTGAATATCATGTGTAATAAATCTTTAATCAGGAACATAGTAAACTAGGTCGGTTAAAATATTTCACAATGGTTAGGTTATAAAAAAATATCAAGGCAGCTATAAAAGAAGGTCGAACTCGCGTACTTTTTCTGTGTTGAAAAAATAATACTTATCTATTAACTTACTGTCGCAGAGTATTATCTACTAATAAAAGTACTAATTGTAAACTGTTTGTACATTCAAATTATTTACCTGCTCTCAACCCTCCTCGTGTTATAGATAGCTACTTCTATTGCGTAATGGTTTTTATGACAAATATCATTATCACACTGCCGAAATATCAAGTCGAAATGAAAACGCTCGAGGACACGTGAATGAATAATACATGAAAAATAAATCTTTCCGTAGACGTTTCTTTTTCCGAGTGGAATTTACAGTGGGTAAATATTATCTGCCATAAGATCAACAAAAGTAATGGGAAATCTCAGTGAAGTTCTGCGAACGCAAATACTCTTTCAGCTGTTTCCGTTTAATATTGACAGTTTAGTGGATATTGATTAATAAATGGTCGTCGGAGAAACTAATTGATATTCAATTGTGGAGTAGTCGAACGAAATAATGGTTTAAATTAAATTAACACAGTTAGTGCGGAAGACGTCGGATTGGGCGCAGGCGGGCGCGCCGGGCGGCGTGCTCGAGAGGTCGGTTCATTTGAAGGCACTCATCCATAATTGCAGACTAAGACTTCACCGGCTGAACGGCAGGCGTTACCGAGCAAAAGAACTTTTAATGGCATGCCTTTGTCGACCCTCCGCGAGCTAACCCGCTGCCACCGCCATGTCCTTTATGTGTTTCATAACTTTCACACGCAACATACGTATTATAGTCCTATAAAGATTTCCTAAATGTACAATAGAACCCTTAACAGAATTAGATTTCGCACTTTTGTTCACATTCATTAATCAAAACATAATAAAATAACACAAAACATGTTATTTGTAAAAAGTCATTGCTAATTTAGATCTCATTACTCGAATTATACATCTCAAAACTAAAACGGTTAGGGTAAAGGAGTAAAAGTTCATAAAGGTACTTTGAAAAAGGAATGAATTTTCTAACCGAATGTGAATTTATTTTCAATCCGCGTTGAATAAAATGGAAAGAAATACTTGAATATAAAAAAAACTGAAAATGACTGTGATGTGTAATCGGTATTCAAAGTACACTATGTACCTAATGGAACAAAGTATATATTTAACTTCACTTTGCGTATATATAAATTGGGAGTACGAGACGTTGCAAACCGTATTTGTTATTTAAAGTGCATCGCAGGAAAACCTCGCGTTTACTCGGTATACATTCGAACTTGCGAATAGCCATGAGATGATCCTATTATCAGCTGCGATCGAATACACTGCATCGTTAATATACATATACCATCGGAAAAATCGCAGATAACGGTTGCAATTTGGTCGGAAACGCAATAAATTGCTCGGGCGGCGCCGCTTGACCTACTTCCTGTAACATGCCGAAACGCCTGCGATTTAATCGCGCCTGCCCCACTCCGTCCTTCCGCGACCCCACACGCTTCGCTTCTTTGCCCCATAATTATTAAATCCATTCCGAGCTCGAATCCAACCGAACCAAGAAAGGGGCACCACCGCCAAATAAACAGACCCGCCAGACTTAGAGCACTTACATATCCTCGTTACCCTGCGACCTCCATAAAAATACCTGTTTGTTACGATATACCTATTATTGCCAGAGATATTATGACACTATGTTTTTTCGAAAGAAACCTTCGAAAGTGGATTAGTATTTTATTCTCTTAAAGAAGGTTGCATCTTGCATATCGGCATCTGGTCTAGTAACTCCCACAGCCTTGCATTAGAGATGGTTCGTGGCCGCCAGATTCCCAGTATCCGCCTTAGACATTTGTTGACGAACACATGTAGCCTACTGTAGGCAAACCGTTTCCGATTACCGATTTTTGAAGTGAAAACTTCTTTAGCGGCGTTGTACGCTTTTTGTATGGGGAAAAAAATGCTAAACTCGCGTCAGTAAGAATCACGTGGCGATCGAAAATGCGTAAGACGGATGTGACGGATGGAGAGTAGACAGCTGGCGGCGGAAGTATCCCCCTCTCTTTCTACGGGGAGCGTTGAAAATGGCGGCGCGTCATTTTAAGACGTCATGTAAACACTTGTGTCACCAGCAAAGCGCTAATTTTGAAAATGGAACTAATAGCAGTGATCTCTTCGGTGAAATCATAGACTTATTTATACTCTGTGACTATAGTCACAAACTTATAAGTTAAAATCGTAGAATGCGTGCATGTAGAAATTAAAAGGGCCACTGGCGCGAAATCTTTAGAACTTTTCTTAATTACAAACTGATTGAATTGTGTGAATGTATAGTAATAGGAAAGAAATAATTTTAATCCTTTGCCGCTAATTTCAAAATATCAAAAATGCACAAAGTTAATATTCAAGTTTTCACTTCTGCCGGCACTCCCGGAGTGCCAACCGATTTTTTATACTTAATTGTATAAGTAAGTACTAGACATGTGCGCCGATGGTCATTTGACCGGCGGCGGCGTCTGGCGTCTGGCGTCTAAACTGTCGGCGGCGGCGGCGTCATCGGCGTAATCGGCGAGGATGGTCAAAATAAGTAGAATAGAAGACTTCCAGAAGCTTTTCAATTTCGTCATCGTCGAGGGCAGAATGCCGAAGACATGGAACATAAGTGAAGTGAAAGTGAGGTGATGCTGTTCTTTAAAAAAGGTAACAAGACCCTCTTGAAGAATACGAATCTTACGAATCGTCGCGCTCGCAAGTTCGACGACTTCCAACCTCCAGAACAAGCCGCGTTCTGAAAAGGCTTTTGCACCATAGACCACATCCATACGCTGCGGCAGGTTATACAGAAGACCGGGGAGTATAATCTGCCACTTTGCTTGGCGTTCGTGGTCTATGTTGAAGTCTTTGATTCGATTGAGACCTAGGTAGTGCTGCAGTCTCCAGAGGTGCACCAAGTAGACTAGGTATATCGAGGTTTTGAGGCACTTATAAGAAAATGCCACCATGTCATGTCGGCCCAAGTACAGAATCAGAGCACAAATCCCATCCAACTACAGCGAGGTGTGATGTCTCACGTTATTTCTCCGAAACTGTCCACAGCTGCGATGGAGGGCATCTTTAAGCTCTTGGACTGGAAAGGACTCGGTATCAACATTAATGGCCAGTACCTAACACACCTTCGTTTTGTCGATGATGTTCTTATGGCTGAGACCATGGAAGGCTTGAACACAATGCTCGAAGATATCCGTAGTGCCTCCCAAAAAGTGGTTCTTAGAATGAAGATGGATAAGATGAAAATCATATCGACTGCTTATGTTGTACCCACTCCAGCTCATGTTGGGAACACTACACTCGAAGTTGTTGACCATTACGTATACCTAGGACAGACAGTGCAGTTAGGTAAGTTCGACTTCGAAAAAGAGATCTCTCATGGAATCTAGCTCGGATGGGCAGCATTCGGGAAGCTTCGACAAATCTTCGCGTCTAACTTACCTCAGTGTCTCAAGACAAAAGTCTATGACCAGTGTGTGTTGTCAGTGTTGAGCTACCGCGATAAAACGTGGTCGCTAACCACGGGTCTCATAAGAAGGCAAGGTATGCAATGGAGGGAGCCATGGTCGGCATTCCCTGCGTGATCAAACCAGAAATGAGGAGATGCGTAGGAGTACTAAAGTAACCGACATGGCTCGGAGGATTGTTCAGCTGAAGTGGCAGTAGGCGGGACATATTAGCGAGAAGAAACACTGGCGGTTGGGGCGAAAAGATAGGAATGACGACCGCACACTGGACGACGCTCCTTGGGTAGGCCCCCCCATAAGGTGAACCGACGATCTGGTGAAAGTCGCGGCAAGCCGCTGGATGCGGGCAGCGCAGGACAAATCGTTGTAGAGATCCTTGGGGGAGGCCTATACCCAGCAGTGGGTGTTGTGCGGATGATATGATAAAGATTAAATTATAAAATCACTATAAAAAAAAACCGGCCAAGTGCGTGTCGGGCCACGCGCAGTAGGGTTCCGTAGGTACATTATACCATACCATATTTTAATACCGCTATCATTTTTCGTCTGAAAAAATAACTTTGTTTTTCACAGTGTTTGTATGAATGACAAAGTTATATTTGCGGTTTTGGAAAATGTACTATATCTCGAAAACTAATTACTGTATCTCGTTCAAAACAATTTTCGTTGAAAGTGTTTATTAAGATCTATAGTTTATATTTTTTTTAGATTTTTCACCCTCTTACTTTAAAAGTTAAAGGGGGGGGGACACACATTTTACCACTTTGGCGGCATATATCTTTCAAACGGTTGACTTTCAAAAAAAATAGTCTTAGAAACCTCAATGTCATTTTTAAAGACCTATCTATAGACACCCCACAAGTATTGGTTTGATGAAAAAAAATATTTTCAGTTTCAGTTCCATGTATGGGGAGCCCCCCCTTAATCTTTTATTTTTTTTATTTTTGTATAAAAATCGTAAAGCGGTTTACAGAATACACCTACTTACTAAGTTTCAACTATGTAGACCTAATACTTTTGGAATAAAGTGGCTGTGACATACGGACGGACAGACAGACAGACAGACAGACAGACAGACAGACAGACATGACGAATCTATAAGGGTTCCGTTTTTTGCCATTTTGGCTACGGAACCCTAAAAACCTCAATGGCAACAATCAAACTAATCCAAAAAAGAGAGGAAAAGAATAAAAAAATATTATATAATTATGTACCTAGATGCAAGTTATTTCAGATTTTTGTACTTGTTTCTTACACGTATTACACTTGGATTTTGACGCCGATGACGCTGACGAAAACTTCGGCGGCGGCGGCGTGGCTAAAATGACCGGCGGCGTGCGCCACGCCGATCGGCGCACACGTCTAGTAAGTACCTACTTACTACCTACTTACTTATACAATTAAGTGTAAAAGAATCTTAAGTAGGTGCTTAAGATTCTAAGAAGTAACGAACTTCTATTCCCACCGTAGGCTACTTGTATATTTTTCCCCTTTCCCGTATTATGCGCCAAACTTGCCTTTTCTATTTGCTGAACTCATGAGATGATAAACTTGTCTGAAAACACTCGTTGACATAGAAATGAGCACAATCGTCGACTGTCGGCGGCACAGTTTTATGCAGCCTTTTTACGGGTTACACCCAAAGAAAACTGATTCCGCTGTTCCAGATTGTAAAAAAACATGACTTCCATAAAGAATATTAAGACAGTACCGAGACCGAAAGTGGCGCCGCGGTGAATTTTATTGAATATTGTAATTTTAATACATCTTCTTCTGTACATATAAAACTGTACATTGATTGACTGATTCACTGATTCATTGTTGGGATAGGCGTAGAGCCCTAACGGCTGAAGGAGACACCATTCATCATATCGGGGGGCACGGCAGTGCCCCCGCCAAAGTCGAGCGCGAAGCAAACACTGCCGTACCATCCTTTACTGGAACCATTTCGCCGCATTTTCAGGCCCCTATTTGAGAACCTCTGAAAAAGACCAGCACGTAGAAATTTTCGTCATTCAGTAAGCTATAATCACATACTTAAAATCCAAATTTTCAAGTCTGTAGGTCATTTAGTTCCGAAGTTAAGCGAAAGCAAAGTTTCACATTTATGACACACTCACTCACTCATGATCATCAAAATAGAACTAGTACTTCCCATAAACTCAGAGAGCTGAAATTTGGTACAGAAGGGTTTATGGCCACATAAAGGGAAAACTATAAAAACTAGGATTATCGAAGATTTGGAGTACCTGGTGACCCTGATTAGAAAAAACACAAGAGCCCAACTAAACTATTAGAGATCGACATCTGCCTTAACAAAAAATATTCATTGGTGGGCCGCTGTATTTGATGTCAAAAATCGAAGGTCTGAAGTGGTTCCCTATGTATTTGCATAAAAATTTAAGGCATAATATGTCATAGCATAATATGATTTCGCCGAATGATATTTATGCATAATATTACTTAGTCATAACAGTTTAGGCATATATTTTTTAGGCATAACTACTTTAAGCATAAAATGATGTTTAAGCATAATATTCTTTAGCATAAATTTAAACACACATAATGTAATAACATTATGCGTGTTTAACGCATATTTTTTAAAACAAAAAAAACAAAGAAAACAAGGGATCCCGTCTGAAGTATCTGATGAAGAACCCTCAGTTGGTCTCAGGTGTATTAGAGATATGGTAATGCCCCCTTCTACTATTGGTACATAAAAAAATCGACTAGTCCATCAGCCATTTTAATGTCCCCACTGCTGGGGCACAGGCCTTCCTTATGGGTGGATAAGGAGGATGGGCCATAACCCACCACGCGGGCCCAATGCGGATTGGTGGGTGTTAACGACTGCAAATGCAGCTGGGACCAACGGCTTAACGTGCCTTCCGAAGCACGGAGGAGCTCGAGATAATAAATTTTTGGTCACCCATCCCATGACCGAACCTTGCGAACGTTGCTTAACATCCGCAATCGCTGGTCCAGGCGCTAAACCACTGCGCCACCGAGCTCCTCCTAAACCACTGCGCCACCGAGCTCCTCGAGAAAAATCGACTGTCATTGCAAAAATCCAGCGTAGTGAAAAGCATCAATGCTACAAAAAGAAGTGAAATCCCACCAAAAACATTCTGTAAAAAACTAGCCAAGTCTCGATGGAGCTGCTTGTTTATCTCTAAAAAGTAATGAATTTTGGTGGGATTTCACTTCTTTTTGTAAATAAATCCATAAACCGAAAAAGCAAGGTGGGGTCAAAATTGTGGTCTAAAATAATTATTCTAAGTTTAAAATCGTGTAAAATTCGATCACCATCAACAAGCGTACTTGTACTGTTATTTATTTCATTCTGTGGTAGAACTAATTCATTTATGCTGTGATATTATTTTACTCTTTAACGCAGAATGTGACTGTGCAAAAAACAAAACAGACTCTGCGCGAGTTTTGCGCCATGAAAATAGTTTTGAAATGAATACAATATCTTTTTTATGGCTACTTTTTTTCAATTACTTTAACAGTGATTTTCTAAGGCTTAAAAATAATTACTAAATATTTAAAGATTTTATTATAATAATAACTTTAAATATTTGATATTTAAAGTTGAGGGTTAAACGGTTAGGGGGTCAACAAAATCTATATTATTAGATTTATACAATTGAAACTTTGTATGTTTTATAAGTCTATTACAGACATCATATCCTAAAAATTTTGTTTATCTGGTATACTCCAAACTCAAGTTATGAGGGTTAAGCGGTTGGGGGGTTAAAGTCCAATTTCATAATTTTTTTGTTGTTTGTGTCCTAATACTAGCTTACATACCAAATGTCAGCTATCTAGGACTTCTGGAAGTACCCTTTGAGTTTTGTTGATCATGAGAGAGTCAGTGACGAAATCGGGGTTTTTAGATATCAATAAAATCTATATTATAAAAGCTATACAATTCAAACTTTATATATTTAATAGTCCGCTACTGACATCACATTCCGAGAATTTTTTTTATCTAGTATACTCCAAACCTAAGATATGGGTTCAAAAAAACGACGAAGCGCTTCGAGAAAAAGTAGGTAGTGCCCTTGCGCTTCGCTTCTTCGTCTTGGCGGGGCACTATCGTGCCCCCAGATTCTATAACGAACCAAATTCCACGATATAATTAAGAAAACAACTTATTACAAGAAAACACAACTAGTCCCGTATAAAAATTACAGAAGCTGTAGGTACATGAAACGAAGACAAAATGTTCTAATTTTACTTTAACAACAACTCGAAAATTAATGAAATGTTTGATATTTCTCTCAGCAATTAATAACGTTACTTATCAGCTTCAGACTAAACAGTAGATAAAAAGATAAACTAGTGGTATTTTACTGTCAGCCTACGGCTACTGCTACTTATGCTTTATTTTGAGATATATTTACTTCAATTACCTAGGTCATAAATTTATCTACCTAACGATCCATAAACTCATCGTATATGCATGCGAATGCAATAAGTGACTGTTTTTAATCTCCGCACTTACGCTCATTTATTAGCTTAAAATATTTTTTATTCTAGAAAAAAGTCGCACCTGTATTTTCACAATTTTCGCTTCAGCTACTTTCCAAAATTTTCCTTCAAAAGACGCCAAACAAAAATACTTGTTTCTATCCTTAAATACATAACAAAATATAAGTACAATTATAATAATCATAGAAATAAAATTTAAAGATGGTAAAAATAAATTCATACTGAAAGAAGTATTTCATTTCAATCCGTAGCTATTAATCTGATTTTGTTGAGTCTGCAAGTTGAAGTTGTGTGTGGAATGTGTCAGATTGCGGCCACTTTTCTATTTGGAAATGCAACGTGCATTGAGTTCTCGGTCGAGTTGGCGCGGCGCGGGCGGCGGAAATTGCGCCGAGTCGCGTGCGTCGCGCCGCGTGTCTGTGACGTGCCCCGCTCGCTATTTTATTTCGCTCCGTTTCTCGGTGCACCACCGAGAATGTTTTACACCACTCTGTGGGTTCCCATTCATCGCATTTGCTTTTCCATTTTTGGTGTAAGACACTTCTCTGCTACCGAAAGTATCTCAGAAACGCAATTTTTACGACCTCCCTAATACATTGCTTCATTTTAAAGATTTTCCATTTCACTATCATTAATGTTAAACAACTACATTATACACAAGACGTCATACGACAAGTGCGCGTGTCTCAAAATAAATTTGATATGAGCATGAGCATGTATATGTTTTGTCTATCTCGTGCACATAACAAAGCAGACGCGAGTGCGCTCAGAAATATTTTTGTGAAACTTTCATGAATATATTAGCCATAAATGTGACTAAAGGAATCTATTCCCTGTAGCGGGCCGCGCCGCCGCCACCGCGCCGCTCCCGGACACATGAATAGCTACAACCCTCTATTATATGTGAATAGCTTTTAAACCAAAAACAAATTTTAAATTTCTTTTGTATAAATTTTCTCAACATTTATTTATGTCAATATTCCCATGCAATAATCTTCAATGGGTAATAACTGAAAATCTTTTTAAATAAGCTAATTATAAATACAAAGTATATAATAAATGCATTGTTCACTTTAGACGACTGAAGAAATACTTTACAAAGTTATAGTGTTTTGAATAAACTGTTTCCTCTATACATCTCATTACAGTAAAATCTTTTCACCACACAAAACTAGGTACTAGCCAATAAACCGTATCGCATAGAATTCAAATTCGATTGTAGTTGTAAGCTACCCCCATCTGAGCCACTCGTCGGCGGCTCTAGCGCTCGTAAAAATACAAGTTATACCATTATATTTTTACGACACCAACAAATGTCAAGTTTTCGAAGTCAACCGGAGCCCTCCGCGCACCCCGCGGGTCTATGTTTGTTTGCTATCTGTTCTCTCCCCATGATTTTTCGCAATATGAAGCACAGTAGTTGTTTAGACATTCGTCGACTTGGCGGAGAATTATATCTCGACCGAGATTTAGGCCGGGTTGCGGAAACTTTGATCCCCAGATGAGTCGACTGCGTGGTACGTGAGCGGACAACGAGCTGGCCTGTTCCCTCTGAGCTATGTAAATCGTTTAATGTATTTCGTTCAATTTATATCACTTGTTACAAAAGGCTTTGCGTCGTGACCCAACTCCTTAATTAAAGAATATATTAACACTGTTTTAAATTAACCAGTTAAGAATTTATTACGTTTTCATTAGAATGTTATTATTACTTCATTAAATAAAGGGTACGCTCGATGAATTTCTGGACAAAAGAGCTAAAGTAGGTATTATCTGTTTTATTTTATTTGCTTGTAGTTTGAGTAATTTAACACTTCACTCTGTTTGGTTTCAATAAAAACTAGTAGCTCTTTGAGCTGTAAATGTAGATCATGCGTTTGTGACGTTTTTGACTATTTTTCGAAATAGCTGAAATATGTTTTTTTTTTATCAAAAAACTGAATTGACAAAAATATTCTATATAATTATCGAACCTGCTCACAAAAATTCACGAGAACCGGTTGAGAAATGCGACCTGTAGAGGAGAACAGACGGACATTGAATCTTTTTCCCAAACTGAAACGGAGACGCTTCGCGCTCGCTCGGTCAATAACTTATCACGATTCATTTTTCTAATTTCCAGCAGCCTGTCTCTGTGAAACTTTATTTATTTATTTTGCTTTTATTTAAGAATCGATTTACAAACTAGTAGCTCGGTTTCCAAAAAGCTAGATCTGTTACTTGGTCAATAACGACGACTAGCTAGAATAGGTTAAAACTCCCACTAAAAATGAGTTTTGATAATTGGCTTCCCCTGCAAAAGAGAAATTAACAGAACGAGCTTTCTTTAACTATTTTTACAAACTCAGCTTAGACTCCTTGTTGAAGGAAGTGCGTGTATAATATAGTTTGCTCTGCGAGTTAAACAGAGTCCAAACGGGGGCCACACTTTTTGCAGTGAAAACTGTAGTGTAGGAAATGAAGCGTTTTTAACACTTTTTTTTTTGAATGAAAACACCAACGTTAAATCCTCAGCCGATCGCGCCTATCCCGACAAGCTGGTTTGTAAGTAAGATCCGTGAACGCACCATGGAATTACACCAACAGAATTGGAGCTCGCTGGACTCGTGCAGACAGGCGAAACTCTACAACAAGGGCACTGGTACAACTGTGCAGACCGCAACTTCGCCTGGTAACAGGTGCTATTACTGGTCATGGATGAATTTAACAGACATCTTTTTGACTTAGGTGTCACGGACAGTCCCCTATAGAGGATGCATGGAGGAAGAAGAACCAGCCGCCCACGTTCTGCTGGAATGCAGAGGGGTGGCCCCTTACCGGGCGAGGTACCTCGGCTCGCCGGGCAGCGTCCAGGAAGCGATCACGAATGTGAAAGCCCTTGGAACGTTCCTGGCTGAGCTGGGCTGGCTGGAGTGATCCGGCCGCACATCCTCTGACGCAAAATAGGCGCAGTAGATGTCGAGTTGCGGAAACCGCCTGCATTCATAAGAAAAAGAAGAAGAAGAAGAAATCCTCAGTCGATGAAACTAATGAGCCAAAACCTATATATACAAAATATATCCAAAAGAAAAAAATCGAAGTTAGCCATTTAAACCTCATACCTCATATTTACTTATCATAATATTGACCCCTAGGTGTGACAAGAAACCAACTAAAATTAGATTAAAATGTCACATTACCGCATGCAAATTATTTTATATTTGAATACTATATACAAAGTCTAGCTCGCAGAAGAAAAAGACTACCCAAAGGTATAAAAAATACTTGGAAAGATAATCGAACACTAAATGGAATTATAGAAAAGGAGAAGTTCAATACAAAACTTATCACAATAAAAGCTAATGAGCCGAGTGACCTGCAAACGTAGCGATCTGCCCGACCCGATAGAACCTCCGGACTACTGAAATTATCGGATTTGGACATTTAACTAATACAGCTACGTTTGCGAAATCGTATGAAGCAAAAAGTAAAACCTATTCAATTATATAAACTTAACGTAATCCTACCATTTAATTTAGTGGTAGTATATTCTTATTCATATAATGCAAGGTATTTTCTATAACAACTTCATTAGAAATGGAAGATTTACTTCGTGTATAAAAGTTCCAAACTGTGTTCTTGTAGAATGAGGTTGTATGTAATCTCTAAGGAGGCCGAGTCGAGTCTTGAGCAGGTGTTCAATTTCGGGAAGACGGTTATTAATAAATTTGCGGAGTGCGATGCATAGTTGCAAAGTAAGGGATCGATTAGAAGCACGGGCGCGGTCGCGTGTCGAGGGCCATAGCGGGCCTCGGTGCCTTCCGGCGAAACGCGAGGAATGTTGCGATAGATTAACTTCTGATCTCTTTTCCGATATTATAGCGGAGCGCTTATGTAAGGAATTCTAAGCGCTTCAATCTGGTTTAAGGCCAACTACGGCTCTCCGGGAAATCTGTTTGGTATCTCAGCATCGCTCCCTCCATCTGACTAAATATCTGTACCGAGTAATCCCTTGTCTTCTGGCAAGCGACTCAATTAACAGAATCGGGCAGATACCCGTTTTATTATTATTAGTCAGACATGTTTGTTATTCAGCTTAAGGAATTACTTCTCAAGCAGGATTTCACTATTTCCATAACAATCTACGGAACATTTGCCAAGTAAGTATTCAAAATAAGGTAAATTTAACTCACGGGTTTTACTAGTTCGTTTAAATAGAGTAACTCGTTTACAGATTTAAATGAAAATACGAGTACAATAAAAATATTACTTTTATGATTTTGGATCAACTTCTTAATATTAACTCAAACCCAAAGTCATTTATTCAGTCTTAAGCTGTTACTAGCACTTGTGAATGGCAGAGAAGCTACGCCATTGGTTCACAAACTAAGCGGGTGACCTTGTAACGAGAACCGGCAAGAAACTTGTCAAGGGCTGCTTTTTTCTCCCTGTATAACATACTACAGAGTCGTCAAATTGAAAAATAACCCCAGCATTGAAAGTGAGGTAATTTTCTATCAAAAGTTTACATACAACGGGTAGGTATTGAAATTAATTAACTATCTACATATCGGATTGGTAATTGTGAGAGCAAATAATCTTCAATTTGTTGAGAAATACGGTCTACTACTCGCAAATTAATATCTAAGTAGTTCAGGTTTAGTTGTACGATTTACAATATTAACTTAATTCACTAGACACACAAGTTTACATTAAAAAATGCAATTCTCACAATTCAATATGCGTTAAGAGAGGTATACCTAATTAAAAGAAGACCCATTTCCACTAGAAGTACCCGTTCACGAGCATGACGCATGAACAAATCATCGCTTCGCTCAACCATATTTGAGGGAACGTAACGACCCGCCTCAGACGACACCACCTCAGAAAATTATGATTAAAAAGAGCATGCTATACTTAGGCTACCTTGATATAGGTAGTGTACGTTTTTGAGATGAATTGAGTAATAATACTCGTATTAAACTCATTCCCACTGGCAACACCCGTTCAAGAGCATACGCCTAAAATCACATATAAACAGGTAGTTCACTTAAAATAAATAAATAATAATCTTTATCCTCTTCACAAACATGAACATAGTAATATGCCTTATTATTCTAAGCAAGTTTGTGTGAGAATGATAAATACATAGTATCAATAGGCAATAAGTGACTCAAGCAATTTCCCGTTACCAGTAGATACGTTGTGAACTCATTTCTCCTCCTTTGTTACAGGTAAGACTTCAACCCAAGGGAACTCTTTGCAGCTCACGGTAAGCGAGGTGTGCTATCAAATAAGCATCCTTTTTATATTCCGGCTTAAACTGATGGCGAAGGGTTTG
Source organism: Agriphila geniculea (assembly GCA_943789525.1). NCBI lineage: Eukaryota > Metazoa > Arthropoda > Insecta > Lepidoptera > Crambidae > Agriphila > Agriphila geniculea. The sequence continues at coordinate 10,304,005 of OX038873.1, read as the reverse complement.
CCGTAAATGGCTGTCACCTTGATTCTTGACTCAATCCCCAAACGTGTTCCTTGTCGCACGCAACGCATTCGACAGAGAGAGGTCGCGATTTAGAGAGTAATGAAAGGCGAATTTACCTTTAGAATACAGCGAGCGGGTCCCGAGCGATGTAGTTCACAGCGCGTACTTAGGTCGGTTCAGGTGGGGCAGGGGCGTTTCGCGGCTTGTTTGCGTACAAGCGAATTCCATTAGATCCAGCGTGTGTACGCCGCCGCAGCCGCTACCTCCGCGTTCATTCATATCCCATTAGCTGATCGATTTACAAGTGCAATCCTTATTCAAGTATGGAAATGTGATTTTCAAATAGTTTTTCTCGGGAGTTTAAACGTACCTAAAGGGAAATTTGAACAAATTTAAATTATTTTATCACTGAATATATAATAATGAAGTTAAAAACTGCGTAATTCGATAAGCCTAGGGATTCAAATAAAGTTACAAACAAAGGGGAGTTAATATAATTTAATAGGAATACTTAAAACTTGGGCAGTGTAGTGCTAGACAGTCTCATTTTATGTTTCGCATGAGTAATACTTGACATAAGCTCCCTGAAACTTTTCATTAATCCGTTTATTAAATGATTAACATGAAAACATTGTCAATTAAGGGTCTTTTAAAAATATGAGTGTGAATCAGGACGGTCGCCGGCCGCTAATCCCCACGTAACTCGACACGAAAACTCATTTAATGTCACACAAATGTGCTCCGCCATATAAAAGTGTGTTCAACTGTGGAAGCACAGCAGTGGAACAATAATTAAATTTTCCCCTCGCGGCGCTGAGTGCGGTGCGGCGTGCCCCGTCAGGCCTGCACTAACTCGCGACGACACCGCAACCTGAAATATTTAACTCGAACTCACCTTTGTGTAACTCTACTCCATATCAAAAGCATATTAACACATCTTGTTCAGCTCAACGAAATCCTGATGAAACTAAACTTTCTGCAATGAGTTGGTGCCAATATATTTTAAATAAAGCTCACTAAAACAAGACAAGAAAGTAATGATGGATGATTTTCACTTGGTTGTAAAAGCCGTGGTGGCTGAATTGGCAAGGTGCCTGACCCGGCTTGTCAAGAGGCGAAATTTCAAATCCCGTTGGTGAAGGTGGTGAAATTTTCAGGGCATAAATTAAATATGCTTTAAAGAACTTTTTCATAAACTTTTTAAGTTGATAAAATGTATTTGAATAACCAAAAAAGTCACTTTTTGGAGACACTCTGTTGTATTTTTTTAGATCACAAACAAACCTGAAAACCAGTAAAAGTGTGTGGCATAGATTGCATTTTATGATATACGAAGGTTATTCAAAAGCTCGTTGCTAACTTCACTTATTTACAAATGTACTTTGAGTTTGCCTTCCGGATTCCTTTCACGTGCTCTCGTCTGAGCATATACAACTTAGGGCAGATATCACAAGGCCACTTTGGTGAAATAAATTTATTCTGTCCTAACCTACCCGTATACCTGCTGAGAGCCACAACGGAACCCGAATTCCGCTTCACTCATCCACTTACCTTGAGTAGACCGTCGCTCCATTAAGCAGCGACCATATCCCTCGCAGTTAACCTATTCATGATATCTACTTTGATATTTGTTTCGATTGCCGACGTGTCGTTGTGAATCTTCAAAGAAGGCGTCAAATGCAATTCACCTATAACAGATCAAGTTTTTTTTTCAAAAAGCACAAATAGGAGATTACATTCTTGGTATTGTGTAACAAATTCAAATAGAATGGGGGAACGTTGTAACACATTTTATTCTTTTATCCGATTCTTTATTCCGCTCTTTTAATTTATTTCTTAAATTAAATTATTTATTTAGAATATTGTATTGTGATAATTATTGAAGTGAAAACTTCTTTAGCGGCGTTGTACGCTTTTTTTGTAATGGGGAAAAAATGTTAATCTCGCGTCAGTAAGAATCACGTGACCCTGATCGAAAATTCGTAAGACGGATGTGACGGATGGAGAGTAGACAGCCGGCGGCGGAAGTATCCCCCTCTTTTTCTACGGGGCGCGGTGAAAATGGCGGTGCGTCATTTCAAGACGTAAACACTTGTGTCACCATAGCAACGCGCAAATTTTTTAATTCAATGTCAAAACTCTAGATTTTCTGTCAAGCTATGGATAAGACTTTCGTGCAATACTGTTCTGTATTCGTAAATTCAAATGCAGAGTAAATTCGTAAGACGGCAATTCGTGCAAAATTATTCCCTAACCATTCCAAAATATCAAAAATGCACAACGTTAATATTTAAGTTTTCACTTCTGCGGGCACTCCCGGAGTGCAACCCTATTTTTTTTAGAAAGAAAGAAAGAAAGAAAAAGTATTTATTTAGTGACCACTTACATTTTACACTTTTTATTGGAAACGTTAATTTGATAAAGCTATCCAAATACATTTTCGCTATTAAAATGAACTATGCCAATAACCTGCATCCACGATTGCTTCTGAATATTTAACAATGATGCCCATGAATGATGAGTGACTGTAGTCCTTTTTTTTGTTATACAAATTGTTGTGAGAGATAATTAATGTTATTTTATTTTTATATTGTAATAGAATTAGGCGGACCAAAAAAATACCTTAAAGATTCAATACTAAATAAAAACGTTTAATTTGGATATTACTGAATTATAAATCGTTCAGTTATGGAACAACTCGGTTGCATGATTGAATAAAACCAAAGTTTAATTCAATACTTTTTCTTGTTGAAGGAACATAGCTTGTTGACAGACGAACAGATGATGGAAAACGTAGTAACCCTTTTTTGATGTACCTTTTGAGTCTCCAAACCCTAAGTACAAAAAAAACCTGTCTCTACTAAATGAATGAAATCCTTACGGATTTACTTCATTAAGGCTTTGATGTGCCAATTCCTTTCAAACTCTGGAAAATTAATTTGTTTAAATCATTTAATAATCTTTTCAGTCAATAGACTTGTTGTTTACATTCATGTTCAATTATTTTTCTGACTATTCAATTCAACTACAGTTAATAACAAAATATTTTTCACCTCTCCAGCACGAAAAGGGTGCTTTTGGCGCGTAAAAACTCGCAGCAAAATCGACTTTTGCTGCGAGCGTGAGGCAAAGTGCTTTTTACCAAAAACTCGCAGCAAAATCGACTTTTGCTGCGAGCGTGAGGCAAAGTGCTTTTTTAATTTCTAACACCTTTTCTCGCTGGTAGAGGTGAAAAGTTGTATGTTTAACACGAGAGCAAATTTTTTGATGTCTCGTGCCTTTAAATCACTCACTGTGCTCAGTAGTCTATATTAGAATCACTCGCTACGCTCGTGATTCAATTCTAGACTACTTCGCTAGTTCGTGATTTAAAAGTCAGCACTCGCAGCAAAAAATGACTTTGCTCTCTTGTATAACAAATAACTATTTCACCTTTCCAGCACGAAAAAGGTTATTTTGATGCGTAAAAAGTCGCAGCAAAAGCGATTTTTGCTGAGAGCGTGAAATTGAAATTGAAATCGTTTATTTACTTGGAACATAGTTTGTTAAGGATGGTAATACAAAGTATAGATCAATATGTCCCGCCCTTGGAAGAGCATGTAAATATCAAAAGAAGTACAATTAACACATTAATATTAAAATAAATGAAATAGGAGTCAAATCATGAAATGTCAGTTAGAATATTTGAAAAAAAAAGTCATAATAATATTAGCTAATTTAGTTAATTAATGTATAAACCACTACTTAACTATACAGCATATAATAGTTTGCAAGTCACACAATAAAAAAATATATTTAATTTTTGCACTGAAAGAATTCATTAAGTGAATAAAAACTTTTTTCAAGAAGCCAAGCCTTCAGTTTCTTTTTAAAAAATCTTAAGGGTAGCTCTCGTAAAGGTTGAGGAACGTGGTTGAATACTATAATAACCATAAAGTAGCAGTTTTTGTGGTGGAGTGCGCTTCTTCACAGGGGGACTGTAAGTTTAGTAGGGTCACGACTTGTATATTTGCTGTGATCACTGTTTTTTACAAAAAATCCGGGATTCTTTTTTACAAATAATCCTATTTCTAATATGTAAAGAGATGTCAGTGTCAGAACTTTTAATTTTCTGAACAGTAGTCTGCATGAAGTCCACGGTTCAACCCCACAGACCGCGCGAAGACATTTCTTTTGTACAATAAAGGCTTTTTGAATGTCTGTCGAGTTACCCCATAGCAGTAATCCGTATCTTAATAAAGATGCGACGTGGCCATGGTAGGCTGTTAGGGCTGCATATTCATTTGCAGTTTTCTTCGTTTGTCTCAGGGCATAAATAAATCTATTTAATCTACTGCAAACAGAATCTATATGTTTTTTCCAGTTACAGTTTTCGTCTAAAATTAGCCCCAAGAATTTAGTTTCTTTAGTTTGTATTATACTATCAGTGAGGCAAAGTGGGTATTTTTTTTAAATTCTAACACCACCTTTTTAAATATTAAGACTATTACAATTTTCTACTGCAGCTTTGTAAGAAGCATCTTGGAATATGGGTCAGAGATCTGGAATCCGCGCTATAATAAGTACGTCAACCATATTGAGCAATTACAGAAGAAATTTGTTAAGTTTTTGTGCTACCGTGTAAAGTTACCGTATAATTTCTTTAATTATTTAAAACTTTGTTCAAGATTTCACCTTCTTTCCTTAGAGAAGCGAAGACATATATCAGATGTTATCTACATACTAAAAATAATTAGAAATCAAATTAATTCTACTGAACTTTTTTCTAAAATTAAATTCAATATTCCATCACGAATTTGTTTCATCAAATTATCGTGGAAATGCCTTTCTGTGGCGAGCAAGTAGAACTCAAAATAAGTTTTGTAAATCAAATGACTTTGATATATTTTGTTCAAGTACAGCAACAACGGCAAAATGATTATTTAGTCAGGATTTTTTATCAAATACTTAGAAAATGAAATATTACAAAAAAAATAGTATCTATTTGCCTCACTAGATGGCGTCGATGAAAAGAGAAGTGTTAAAATTGGCTTTGAAAAAGAATATTACAAAAAAAAATAGTATCTATTTGCCTCACTAGATGGCGTCGATGAAAAGAGAAGTGTTAAAATTGGCTTTGAAAAAGAGGAAAGTCGCCCGCTGGCGCCCAATAATCTTATATTTATAAGATTCTTGCATCTGCCCAAAGAGAAACATTTTAGGGTTACATTTGCCTGCCTGCCTGAGTACTCTTCGAAGCTTAGTAAAAAAAAATACATTGACACATACATTTTTATCAACGCCATCTATCAAGCCTACAGTTTTTTTGTGATATTGAAAAACCCTCATTGTACGTTGTTTTAAAAACAAATAGGATTACCTATTTGCTTTTGATACCAAACCTCTCGTATATTAATACGAGAGGTTTGGTATCAAAAGCGGTCCGCTCCCAAATTTAACTTTTTAAAGTTCCGTAGCCTAAGGGCAAAAAACGGAACCCTTATAGATTCGTCCTGTCTGTCTGTCTGTCCGTCCGTCCGTCCTGCTAGGTACTGATACCTATTCTATGTTAGAATTATTCGCTACGCTCGTGATTTAATTCTAGACTACTACGCTAGTTCGTGATTTAAAGTCAGCACTCGCAGCAGCACAAATTGAACAAATACTAATTTCAAATAATAGGTAGTCGGAAATGTTCGCGGCCATTTTTGAAGCATTAATTTTGCGTGTTATATTTCTGGCAATACTAAACTTAGGCGGGAGTTTAATATATTGTTTGACAGCTGACTTTCTGGTAATAGCGGTAAAATTAAAACAAATTTATATAATCCTGCTTTTTTTTATTATTACATACGTTTTGCAGTTTTTTTCGATAATGGTTCAGACCCTTAACGAAAAAAAAAGAGTGCTGCTAGTGCTCAAAGAAAGATTTGTAATGTTTATGGAAAAGATGCTTCGTCGAATACTACTGCAAAAAATATTATTCAGCAGATTCGGGTCTTGTAATTTTGATGATAAAGTTGTTGGCTGTGGTATCTTTATTATTTTTAGCACAAAAAAAGCAAAATTTTTTTTTTTTTAAAACCCACGACTGTTAAAATTGTTACTCTTAATTTAAAAAGAGTAAAATAAGTTAACGAAAATCCCCCGACTAAATAGTGATGTAGGTACATATTTATCCACCTATTCATTACCACTCACTCTAGAAACCACATCTAAATCGGTCAAACCGTTCGAAAAATGACTACTGCAGCGCCCCAACACCATAGCACCGCGTTTGCATTAGCGGCCTAACACCATAACACCAAGAAACTACAAACCCATTACAGTAAACCCGTTATTGAAACCGCATCCAAATCGGACTAGTAGTTTTGGTTTTGCACAAGAACCTTAACAGTGCCTTTGGTCTTGAACTAGCGATAATTTAAAGGCGTGAAATACACCTAATTTTATCGACAAAAACACCCACATGTTGGGGTCTATCCCCACTCCTGTTGGAATGGCCGCCATTTTAAATTTGACTTTTTATTTTAGATAACCCTGTGGAAAAATAATAATTGACCGAAGAGAACGAAGTGCGAGCGAAGCGTCTCTGCTTCAGCTTGGGCATAAATTCTTTCGTATGTCCTTCCGGCGGCTGCCCGTTTGTTCTCTTCTACAGTTTGCATTTATCAACCGTTTCTCGTGAAAATTTGTAAACAGGTTCGAAAACTATATATAAAAAATTTTGTCGAGCCAGTTTTCGTAATTTTTCAAAATGGCAGAGATATGTAAAAAAGCCTGTTTCAGTCCGACTTTCCGGCGCTGTTTTTTTTCTTCTACAGGTCGCATTTCTCAACCGATTCTCGTGAAAATTTGTGAGCAGCTTCAAAAATTATATAATTTTTGAAGTGAAAACTTCTTTAGCGGCGTTGTGCGCTTTTTGTATGGCGAAAAAATGCTAAACTCGCGTCAGGAATCACGTGGCTGATCGAAAATGCGTAAGACGGATGTGACGGATGGAGAGAAGACAGCTCTCGACGGAAGTATCCCCCTCTCTTTCTACGGGGCGAGCTCTCGACGGAAGTATCTCCCTCTCTTTCTACGGGGCGTGTTGAAAATGGCAGCGCGTCATTTTATGACGTAAACACTTGTGTCACCAGCCACGCGCAAATTTTGAAAATGGAATTTTTGCCCAAGCTGAAGCAGAGACGCTTCGCTCGCACTTCGTGCTTCTCAGTCAATTATTATTTTTCCGCAGGGTCATCTAAAATAAAAAGTCAAATTTAAAAAATGGCGTCCATTCCAACAGGAGTGGGCATAGACCCCAACATGTGGCTGTTTTTACGAGGTGTATTTCACGCCTTTAAATTATCGCTAGACCAAAGGCACCAATCAAATCAAAACCTATCACTGAAAACCGCATTAAAATCGGACCAGTGGTTTTATAGATAAATAGTAACATTGGTTTGCACAAACACACTCTCACCCCAAACGCATATACCGTCTCTGTTCCGTCGAAAATAAAAAGGCCGCAAACTTTTCCGACTAACTTATATTTTAAGGCTTTTATATATTATGTAGTATTATATATATTATAACATGTAATATATATCGGCCAGAATTAGCAGCTTTATAACGTTCGAAGTAATATTTTACTAAAAGCTTTCACGTTAAAGGTAAACATTAGCACGTGACTCGCTATCGTAGCCACATAACGTGGTTTCCCAGGATTTTAGCTTGTACACAATATATTTTAGCGTGTTCCGACAACTAACGGCAATTGTCTACTATGAACTGAATGAATAATATTATCAAAGCAAAATCATCTCATTAAATGCAATAATGTTTACACACTAAAGTTGTATTCGACAAATACTACAAACATATTGCAATCCTGAGAGAACACGCTATGTGCCTACAATAGCGTCACATAGTCACGTGTCACGCGTGCTGTAGCGTGGTGGTTACACCGCGACACGTTGCCCAGTAGGACCATAGGCAACAAAGGAACAATATGAGGTATTTCTTAACTATTAAAACCTTGCTTTCAATTTAAAAATATGATACTACTAATTATTTTTACTATCACAAAAACCTACTTTTAGAAACAATTTAATTTGGTCGAATAACTTCCGAGATAATTGGGTTATACAGTCTTAAAATCAGATAAAAAAGGTTTTTCGAAAATATTTTTTTTAGTACATTAATAAATGAATTTAGAATTTAAACTATACTAATCCTTCTTCGTAAAAGGTATATCAATAACATATATTTTTTGGAAGACGTAATCAATTCTATCTTTTTAGATAAATAGCTCCTAATACGGCAGTTTTATCAGTCTGGCCTCTGTAATTCCTTTACCGGCTAAACTGATGTTATTAACAAACTATGCCACGTATTACTTCTTGTGAAAATACTTAGGATAATAACACCTATAAGCCGAGTCCTTGTATGTAAAGTGAGGCAAAAAAAACTGAGCCAATGTGGCTCAGTTTTTAGATTGATATTCATAGAAACGCATGTAAAACCTGTGTTCCTAATCTATTAAAATGCAACGCGAAAGTTTAAAAGTGTATATGATATTCAAACGTTACCTAATCGTAACTAATATCCAATAAAATATACTAATCCCCTAAAGGTAAGGAAATTGAAACTTTTTCATACGGTATACGATTAGTTAACGGATGAAGGATAAAAATCTGAAAACTGAGCCATTTTGGTTTAGTTTATTTGGCCTAACTTTTGACAGTGCGCTTTGTAGTTATCGTTCTAGGTTGTTATTATTCTAAGTGGAAATATTAATAAGATAATAGCGGACTTCGGATATGAAACTAATATACCACGTCAGGCCTTATCTCGTGCCCGGATCGACCCTTGCGTGAAAACATTTCGCCCCAAGTAATTTTCTCATTACCTACTCGTTTTATGATGGGACTTTATTTGAATTAGTATGGCGTTGCATATTACAAAAAGATATTTGATTCTTTTCAACGCTATAGGTACTTACGTAGAATTTATTTTAAACTTTGAATTGAAATTCCTTGACAGCAATGTTGAAATTTAATAGGCGCAATGTTGAAATATTTTACTCCAAATACGCCTATATTTGGCAGAATTAATTACTTCAAACCCTTTTCATATTGTCCGCCTGGCCTGGAGCCTACGGGGCTCAGACAATGAAAAATAAGGTAAAAAATATGTTATATGTGATCCCAAACATTAAATTAGCCAACTTCAATACAAATAACCTCTTATTTTTTATATTTTACTTATTATTTCATAATTTGTATGATGTTTTTTGAAGTGAAAACTTCTTTAACGGCGCTGTACGCTTTTTTGTATGGGGAAAAAATGTTGAACTCGCGTCAGTCAGTCAGGATCACGTGACCCTGATCGAAAATTCGTAAGAATATGTAAACACTTGTGTCACCATATAGCAACGCGCTAATTTTTTTTTATTCAATGTCAAAACTTTAGATTTTCTGTCAAGCTATGGATAAGACTTTCGTACAATACTGTTCTGTATTCGTAAATTCAAATGCAGAGTAATTTCGTAAGACGGCAACTCGTGCAAAAAGATTTCACTTCACGATTGCAACCCGATTTTTTAGGGTTCCGTACCAAAATGGTAAAAAAGGAACCCTTATGGTGTGACTCAGTCTGTCTGTCTGTCACAGTTGGATATCTCGAGAACTACTAATGGTATCAACTTGAAATTTAGAATAGTTTAAGATGACATTGCCCAACTATTTTGCGAATAAGAAATAATAAAAAAATAAATATCTTTTTTACAACAAGGACTGAAAAGGGGTCTTAAAAATTTTAAGTGGGCCTACTAGGGCATGTAGGGTATCATAAGAAAGAGCGCCGTTTGCACGTTTTCAATCATTTTTGTTTAAGGCCGCATAGTTTTCGACTTATGATGAAAAATGTAAAAAAAAAATACCGTTCCCCCCTTATCTCCGAAGTTTGCAAAGAGAAAAATCTGAAATAATTCGATGTGATAGCAGTTTATATAAAGATTACAGGAAAAATAAAACGATATCTCAATATAGCACACTCATATAGCTCAATATAACATTAGTTCCACTATCGGTCAAAAGATGGCGCTGACCTAAAACTGCAATACTAATTTTATTATTCTATTCTGCAGTGTGGTTTGATGGTGCAATTATGATGGTACGGAACCCTCGGTGCGTGAGTCCGACTCGCTATTGACCGATTTTTATTCTTACTTTATAAGTAAGTGCATAAGGTTGAAATTCTTGAAGCTATCTGAATTACGTATTATGTGGAAGATTATGTGCAGTGTGTAGTCCGGTGTCAAGTTGCAAATAGCAATGATTGGCCGGGTTCTTGGGTGCTGCCTTATTTCCATCTTATTACCGGCAGCGACGATATTAAAGCGGGCGCTCCGCCGCCGCGCCGCCCGCGTCTCCGCCCTGTCTTTGCGTCCGTGAATTAGGTTAATGGCCTGCCAGGTGATTTCCTTCTAAGCCGTATTTCGAGCAAAGCGCCACCACCTCAACACGCCAATGCCGCTGAAACAAAACCCAATGTTTCAACTTTCGCAGAAATTACTACTTTCGTTATGGCTGAAAAAAATAACGAGCTTTGCATTTACAAACTAACGGACGTAGTACATTTAGACTCTCCTTCGTTTCGCTTATAAAACGCAACCATTTTGTGCATGGCATTTAAAAAAGAAACCCAACAGTAGGCGGTGTATTTAAATTTAGTTTGAATTATTGTCTCCTATAGAATACGTAGTAGGTAACCTATTATACTTACGTAGTGTTATCTGACGGTTCCCGTGGGTGCCTTTGATTTATGGCACAAAGTCGGCGCGCCGCCCTCCCGCCGCCCGCCCGCTGCATCCCCAGCCTTCACCGTTTTTGCAACCCGACTGTCTCCAACACAATACCACTTCACTTTAGTTATATCAATTACAACAGTAACTACTTCATACACACGCTCGTTGAATTTGTCAGATATCAAACAGAAAATCAATTTATAATACATTGGTATATCGTATTCAAAGATGGTACAGACAGATAAAAATTTACTTCTTTAAAAGCAAAAAAAGCGTTAACCCAAAATCAAAAATCTATAACGTGTTTACTAGAAAAAAGAACTCCTCCAAAAAACCATAAAACAAACACAGCATCAAAATTAACCTCTAATAAAAAACCGGCCAAGTGCGTGTCGGGCCACGCGCAGTAGGGTTCCGTAGGTACATTATACCATACCATATTTTAATACCGCTATCATTTTTCGTCTGAAAAAATAACTTTGTTTTTCACAGTGTTTGTATGAATGACAAAGTTATATTTGCGGTTTTGGAAAATGTGCTATATCTCAAAAACCAATTACTGTATCTCGTTCAAACCAATTTTCATTGAAAGTGTTTGTTAAGATCTATAACTTATATTTTTTTTAGATTTTTCACCCTCTTACTTTAAAAGTTAAAGGGGGGGGACACACATTTTACCACTTTGGCGGCATATATCTTTCAAACGGTTGACTTTGAAAAAAAATTGTCTTAGGAACCTCAATGTCATTTTTAAAGACCTATCTATAGACACCCCACAAGTATTGGTTTGATGAAAAAAAATATTTTCAGTTTCAGTTCCATGTATGGGGAGCCCCCCCTTAATCTTTCATTTTTTTTATTTTTGTGTAAAAATCGTAAAGCGGTTTACAGAATACACCTACCTACTAAGTTTCAACTATGTAGTCTTAATACTTTTGGAATAAAGTGGCTGTGACATACGGACGGACAGACAGACAGACAGACAGACAGACAGACAGACAGACAGACAGACAGACAGACAGACAGACATGACGAATCTATAAGGGTTCCGTTTTTTGCCATTTTGGCTACGGAACCCTAAAAAGCAAGAAATAATATTGAAATCATTATAAGTATATTATCATTATATACGCATATATCAATTTTAATAAAACACGTCTAATGAAGTCGGGTGGGGCAGGAGGACCACTTTTTTATTCTAAAAGCCCCTTACTTTTTTGTGGTAGGTATGTAAGAAGATATTTTGACAATTAAATAAGTAGAAACAGCTTTAAAATCATAGACTTATTATTTTAAAATATTTAAATTTGAGATTGCATTCACATAGCTATTTTTATTCAATACTAAATAATATACTTAGTAGAAAATTCGACTCGCACCAGATCATATTATAGAACCCGCGACCTTTGGAATTGGCCTGCAATTGTGGAGGTTAAGCAACTTTAGCAAGGGTCAGTCGTGGGATGGGTGACCAAAGTGTATTATCTCGATCTCCTCCGTCCTTCAGAAGGCACGTTAAGCCGATAGTCTCAGCTGCGTTTGCACTTATTAATATCCACCAATCCGCATTGGCCCCGCGCGGTGGGTTATGGCCCAGCCCATCCTCCTTATTAACCCTTAAGTAAGGCCTGTATCCCAATAAAAATGGCTGATGCGAAACCTTTGAACACCTTTTGAAGAGTTCTCATGTCTATCTTCGAAGTCCAAGGTTCAATGCCAATGAAATTTACATCAGACCACCCTTATGGTATTCCCTTTCCAACAAAATAAAAATCATCTTAATCGGTTCATAAACAAAGAAGTTATGTTTATAGATCCGTTAAAACCCGTGCAATGTTTACCTAAAAAATTACAGTATTTTCAGGATTACTCGAAAACTACTGAACCGATTTCAAATATTCAAAAAATAGGACCAACTTGGAAACAGCTCTGTTGAAGTAACGTTTGAATCATTTCAATCGGTCCAGCCGTTTTTGAGTAATCGGTAGTTATACACAAAAAAAAACAAATATACAGACGAACATAGAACCTCCTTGAACCTTTTTGAAGTCGGTTAAAAAATAAGCTACCGTAGAATACAAATTAAATTATATAGGTACAACAACTCAAAATTGAAGAGTTTTACATCTGCACTAAGACCGAACGGCATAAATTACTATCCTATCCAAATGGCAATTTTTTTTAAAGAACAATGATCACTCCCCATTCTCTTGCTTTGAAATTGTCAATGAGACCGTACAACATTTATTCATTGAATTTTAATTTGACAATCTAAAAATATGTAATGGTAAAATCAATATGTTCTTTCTAGCTAGTATATTAATTGCAATTATTGCTTATCTTTATTATTAATTTTCTCTATTTCTATAGGTAATTACCGATTTTTATTTTAGCTAACGATTTATAAATAACAATAGAATGCAATTTATGAGCTATATTTCTTCTCTATTCACGATAGTTTATTAAATCAACATGGGTATACTCTATCGATATCACTCCACTCTACACGATTGCACACAAACAGTTGCTTTTGCGATATTTTTATTTTTCGATAGCGGCCGTCCGCGGTTTCACCTGCGTGGTTCTCGTTCCCGTGGGAATATCGGGATAAAAAGTATTCTATGTTTTAATCTAGGCTATCTACTATCTGTGTGCCGAATTTCATCCAAATCCGTTCAGTAGTTTTTGCGTGATTGCGGAACAAACATCCAAACCCACAAACTTTCACATTTATAATATTAGTAAGATAGGATAGTAGGATGCTTTTCAGAATACTTTATTGAAAACGTTTTCATTTAAACTTAAATACTTAATACTCAGTCAATTTCGCCAACATTCGGTTAAAAATGCTTAAAATATTCTTATAATTTATGTTTTTAATAGTTTAGTTAATTTTGCATAAATCAACCGCTGATTTTAGGAACCCTAAAAAGGCTTTCTGTATTTGTAGATTTAATCCATCACGGCTATATTTTCATACTGATATCATTAAAATATGATCTGATTATTTTGAAAATTATGAGAGTTAATAAAAGTTATTATCCAGGATGAAAATCGCGATCCCTTTTGACCCTAATCAAAAATTGGATACAGCAAAGAACTTTCGACTTTTCCATACATCAATGGTAAGCTTTATGATTATTTTTTGTTCGTAATATTTCAAAAGTTATAATCTCCAAATACTACGACACATATTTCTTTTATTTTAATGTCGTCGGCTAATCTCTATTGAATAAAATAAAATAATTTACAAGTCACACTAATATTTAGTTGCAAAATGTATATTGTGTATTATCTATAGATAATGTTATTTCTGCATCACTTTTCAGAAAAAAAGTTGTATTAAAACGACAGACTTTAGTCGATAATCTCAAGGAAAATGAATTTTCATCTGTAAAACAGGTTTTTTATTAAAATCTGTTTCGTACTTGAGTTAAAATTCTGTGCGAAGAGCTTTTGTGACAAACTGTTGCACAATGCAACAAGCTAACCGACTTCGACTTTTTTTGACACAGACAAAATAAGCTTTATATCTTTAAATCTTTAAGTAACTGTCTTTATCTCATTGCACGAGCTGAATAACTTTTCTATTTCTGAAAAGGATAGCCTACGTAAATACTTGTTAATAACACAGACTCTTTAAGGCAACGAGTTATTAATTCTTAGAATTTACAAATCAACTCTTATTTTAAAACAAATTCTTTATTTTTTTATACGATATTTGAAGAGTAAGAAAATGTTTCATGTTTTAGTTTGTTTTAAAATCAGCAATTTAAATGACATTTTCTGTGTTAGCTACCTACTTCTTAGTCGTTTGACAGAAGAAACTTTAATATCCGTGCCTTAGTTATTCTTTTTTCGCTAATAGGCTGTCGGGACTCAAAGCGAGTTATTAAAGTGTTAGTAGTGGAGGCCGCAGTCGGAGCCCGTTAGCGGTTTCTCGAGTAATCTCGTTATAATATCAAAGTGCGCCGCGCGCGTTATGATCCTTCCCTCGCGTGCGGACTCCGAAAGCCCTCGTAGTCTCCAATCGATACATACATACACGAACACAAACGACTTTATCCACAACCTTACGAAAGCTTGTTTTCCCTAAGGTACGACCGCTACTCGCTAAAAAAAATATCTGAAAAGCCATCAAGCGTCGGCACTAAACTCAGTCACGAGTCGCGAGACGCAACGAGTTAAGTCAAGATTTGAAATATTGTTACGACCGCATTAAATTCATTTTCATTTATAATTCCGTCTGCTTTTGCATTAATTGTTTGTCACAACTTTCAAGTGAAGACTTGAGCTTTTACTCATTTGTCGGCGCAGCATGCATCGGTACGACATCTCGTGAAATTTTGTGATCGGGTTCAATATTTAATATGGATTTTTTTGTCGATTCAGTTTTTTGAATTTTTCAAAATGGCGGAGATATATAAAATCATATTTCAGCCATTTCGATAAATGTTCAAAAACCCAAGATCTATAGCTCATTGAGCCACTAGTTACAAGATTTAGGGTCTGTATCACAGATCCAGATAGCCCTACTTTTCAATACTTACAATTAAAAAAATATGAAACCTATTTCCCATGAAGTCATGTGAAGTATAAGTAGAACTTAATCGAAACTTGCAAAACAGGCTCTTAAGTACCTAGTTCTATCCAGAAAAAACTATTTTCTAGTGTCCTTTTAAAGGTAGTGACGATATATTTACAGTGATATTTATGACTGATTTTATATTTGTATGCATGATTTTCTGATACATACGCATGACTTATTATTTTATTTATAAATTGATGGAAAGTTATTGTGTTTGCATTTTGTTTTTTTATGTTAAGGCTCGGTTATGCGGAAACATTTGTCTTTGTCTTTTTCTTTACGTGTAAAGAGTATGGAAAACACCTCACTTCTGCACTTTTTCGATGTTTTTCGTTGTTTTTTCATCATTATATTTAGCACAATTATCTTTCTTGAAAAAAGTTATTGAAGCTATTTCACAGTGCGTTAAAGTGTATTTTGATGTAGAATTCAATACGTTTCCGCTATTATTTACGTCAAAAATATGACCCTACGCAAGCGCTTTTGATGTATTCTGATTTTTTTACAATCATCTGTAAGTATACGCAATTTAATACTAGAGAATCTCTTTAGCTTGTCGTATGATTTTTTGTGGCTACAACTTTACGTTTTCTGTATAAAAATATGACCCCCCGCAAACCATGTTTTCCTATCATGGACCCTTAAGGAAAGAGAAATCTATTACTAGTAGTAAATGAAAATTGGGCGTGGCTTTTTCTGTGCTTTAAATAAGAACGAATTTAATACAATTGCATAAATAAAATTTCAAACCAACCTACTTTAATGGCCTTGTTTATTTGCCTTTTAATTAAGCCTAGATGTGAAAATTCGAACGTAACCGTTTTATAAGACAAGTTTAATATGTAACTTATAAAATCGTGTAGAATATTACTAAAGCCTGTTAACACGGAGAAAAATGCTTTCGATGATCAAAGAAATGTTTCATAATTGCAGTACAATAATTAGTAATATATTTTATGAGCTTGAGATGATCTTGAGGTTGGATGACGAAAAGAAAGCGAAGCAGATGTCAACTACAGCTGGTTGAAGGGGACCAAATGATATAAAATGACAATTTGACCCGAAGTCAACCAGCTAAAGTGAACAACGCTAACACTTTCGCAACCAGCGTTCTCCTCCCCACGTTCGTCTTCTGCTTTCTGTTTAATTCGTTCATGTGCACTACGGAGCTATGGCGGTCTTCAATGAAATCGATCAAACATGAATCTTTCAGCCGATTCAATTTTTCTTCGAAATACAAAGCTTCGCATCGTTGGCATACATCACACCTATATAGTGCTATTTTTAGGAAGACGTAAAATTTAGCGTGTATATACAGTGGAACAGATGAGTTCAGAAATAGCTGATAGTGAGAGGCGCGGGAGGCGAGGCGCCGGCGGCGGCCGCTACGGCGGAACCGGCGGCCAGCGCCGCCTCCACATATAGGGCTGGAGGCGCGGGCGCGGGCTGCAATCAGACGCAGTGTAAGCTTACCCGCGCGGCGCGGAGGCGCGGACCAGCCGGCCACCGCGCCGACAATCGACATTGACGTGCCGCATGTAACCGTACACGCCGACTTGCTATTTTAGTCTCGGCCGCTGCACTAATTCGGGCAGGGTTAACGCGGTGGCCTCCTCTGACTCCGCCGGCCGCTGCACACTTCCGTCTTCTGATTCTTCCCGACACTTAAAAATCTGATTGATAGTTCGATATAAGTTTGTTAGCGCACCACACAGAGTTAAAGTCCGAGTTATTTATTAATTCCATTTAAGTATTTGCAAAAACCGAGTTATGTTTAAGTATTGTCATCGTATCGGCATGGCTAAACGACGTCATTGACCTGACGTAAGCACCGGACGAGGGGTTCGTTGACACCTAGCAGGTTTGACCTTGCATCTCATCATGTTTGACCCAAAAATAAGTCGAGGCTCGACGGATGGCAGTCGGAAATTAAACACGGGCGAGATTAAGTTATTTGTGAAAACGTTTCATTTATGAAAGCGGGTGACCGACCTCGACCTGCCAGGTGAAAAAATCAGCGGCACCTTAGGTCGCCACTCTACGTCCGCGAATGCATTCCGACCGACGACGACGCGACATCGCGAACCTACTAACCCCGCGTCGCGAGGGGCCCTGCGCCCCTCCGAATCCGTCCACCCCCCCCCCCCCCCCCCCCTTCCGGTCCATCCGAAAGCTTCGAAAATACTCGACATCTATCCGCTCGCGTCGGCCGAACATGAAGTGGGATAAAGCTTTATTTTGCTTAGAAAGTTGAAAACGGCAATGCATGGTATCGTAGAAAGCCATCATAGAAGCGTGGATTAACGATCGTTCGAGTAGAGAACGAGGAAAGCGTCGCGGGATCGGGCGCGGGGCGGGCGGGCGGCATCACGGGCGGCCAGGGCGGGCGGGCCTCGCGTCTCGACTGAGAGCGCGCAGCATCGCGCCGCCGCGCCGCGCCGCCCGCGCCCCGCGCGCCCGCCCCGCGCCGCCCTCGGGCGCCGCCGCCGCCGCGCGAGCCGCACTGTCTGCCGCGTCTGCGGGCCCGCGCATGCTACACGCTTCTCACCGATTGACACGCGTGTAATCTCTCACAGGGAAAGTTTACTTTACCATCGTTAATTATGCACACACTTTTCTCCCGAGCTTTGGGAGCTTTCCTATTCCAAAACTTAAACTCCGATGCCGCTGTTAAGCAATAAACTTTACTGGAGATAATGCCTAACGTCTTAGATCTGACACTCAACAGTAAGAATATGACATTACTTATAATTTCACCACTAAGGTTATGGTCTGGGTGTTACTATGTATAATAAGTATATATTTAAAAAGTATATAAGTAGTATAATCAGTTGTCTAGCACCCATATTACAAGCTTTGCTTAGTTTGGGGCTAAATGGCGCTGTGTGAAATTGTTCAAGCATTTATTTATTATTATTATTTATTATTATTTATTATTGTGATAGGTATGATATGAAATAGATTTATGTGCTTGTGCTGTATATTTCGTAATCGTCCACAAAAAATATTTTCAAATTATTATGTACACTTTTACTTTTTTAGGCAACAATACACACCTGCTTTTTTAGGCAATTATCAATAAAAACAATCTAAGCATGAAAATTATGGGAGAGGAGAGGCTTAAGTCCAGCAGTAGACTATAATGGGCTTTCGTGATGTTAATTATAGTTCTTCCTTCAAAAAAATTCGCAGATG
This sequence comes from Agriphila geniculea, assembly GCA_943789525.1. NCBI lineage: Eukaryota > Metazoa > Arthropoda > Insecta > Lepidoptera > Crambidae > Agriphila > Agriphila geniculea. Next base: position 10,285,448 of record OX038873.1, on the reverse strand, counting down.
ACATCACCGTTCTATAGAGTGCTACATATCTGATACTTGAGCCAGTGCAAAACAGGTCCAATGTCTTAAGGGGATGGTCAGACGCATGCACCTATCGGCGAAAGCAGTCTCCGAATGGGGTGAATCCTATCTCGTCAGGTTCAATCCATGAAAAACCCAGGCGTGTCTGTGCTCTGCTAAAAGGAGTAATTTTGACCTGACTCGTACTTTCCGAGGTGTATCCGTGCCGATTACTAAACAACTAGAGCTCCTCGTCTCGGCATGTCATTGACTCATGGCATGTCTTTCATTGAGAGTATAGCACAATTGGTATCTAAAAAGCTTAACTTTCTCTAAGATGAGAAAGTATTGCACGCCAGAACAGCTGCTCAATCTATACCAAGCACAAGTTCGATCGTGTATGTACTGCTCTAATCTCTGGGATGGCTCCGCCAAATACCAGCTCCAGAAATGAAATGAAATGAAATGAAATGAAATGAAAATGAATGTGAATGTGGAGCAGAATTGCACAACCTGATTCCGCTATCTCCCTTCTTCCATCAGACAACCAGACGTACGAATTTGGTGGATATTCCAAAGACTCGCCCTAAGCGTTTTGCTTCAAATTTCATCATTGTACCGCTAGATAATGGAACTCCTTGCCTAAGTCTGTGTTTCCTGATAGGGACAATCTGGGGGCCTTCAAGTCACGAGTACAAAGGTATCTTCTAGGCAAGCGCGTCTCATCGTAGATAGCATCATCGCTTACCATCAGTGATAATGGTCAAGCGCTTACCTATCTGCCATAAAAAATATACCTTCTAGCTCTGATCTCTACCTCTTACTTCTCATGTGATAGTGTTAAAAACAGCGCTATACACAATTGCGCGAAACTACTTAGTTCACATGAACTAAGCTGCTACTAGTAGTAAGAGGGGGGATACTTCCGCCGCCGGCTATCTACGCTACATCGGTCTTACAAATTTTCGATCAGGGTCACGTGACCCTGACTGACGCGAGTTTAACATTTTTTACCCATTACAAAAAAACATGACACCATAACTCCTTTCCTAAGGGAAGAATTTTTAAGAACTGCGGTTGTACTATTATGTATTCTGTGACTGTTGTAATGAGGAAAAAATGTTAAACTCGCGTCAGTCAGGGTCACGTGACCCTGATTGAAAATTCGTAAGACTGATGTAGCGTAGACAGCCGGCGGCGGAAGTATCCCCCTCTCTTTCTACGGGGCGCAGCGAAAATGGCGGCGCGTCATTTCCAGACGTAAACACTTGTGTCACCATAGCAACGCGCTAATTTTTTAATTTAATGTCAAAACTCTAGATTTTCTGTCAAACTATGGATAAGACCACGCGCTAATTTTTTAATTTAATGTCAAAACTCTAGATTTTCTGTCAAACTATGGATAAGACCTTCGTACAATACTGTTCTGTATCCATAAATTCAAATGCAGAGTAAATTCGTAAGACGGCAATTCGTGCAAAATTATTCCTCAACCATTCCAAAATATCAAAAATGCACAACGTTAATATTAAAGTTTTCACTTCTGCCGGCACTCCCGGAGTGCAACCCGATTTTTTTTTTATACTTTAGAAAAACGCATTTACGAGCTGCCCCCCTACCCACAGGTGAGCGGGAGCGGGGTGTAGGACTCGCCAGGAGGGGACCGCAATATTCAGCGTTGCGGTTCCCTCCACGACTGCCTCTCGTGATCCCAGCCGAGTGGCTCACTGGCCATGGGGGGTCCACCCCAGTGTGACCCGGCGGCCGCCCGGCATTCCGGGCCTCCTCACTTCTGGGAGATGGTCGGGCAAGTTTGGCCATCTCTCCAAACCGCCAGGGCCGTGCAAGGCAAAGTTGGGTCACCTCTCAACGCCCGCTTGGCTCTCGACTGGGGAACTAGATGGTCAGTTCCCCATGTCCCGCGCATTTTTGCGGCTCCCTGACAACTTTATTATAGAACCGAGGGAAGGGAGGCAGTGCGACAGATTAGTACTGCCGTTCACATCAGGGATCCCGACCTCCGTGGTGGTCGGGATTAGAATCAACCGGAGTAATCCAACTCCTAGCTCGAGTCACTCACAGAGCGGTCCCTCTGAGGCGAAGCCACCCTTCGTCTACGCTTAGGGCGTTTTTCCCTAGCAGACGGAGGAATAGGTACGCGGCTTCTCTGTTTCTCCAGCTCTGGGGCAGTTTTACTCCTCTCCTCCATTATTGCAGTCCCTTCGTCCGGAATTATCCTTGCCAGCAGGTAGTTTCCCCTGGACTAAATACGGTATTTTCCAATGTTTTTAAAACTACTTATATATTTTAATAGAAAAAATACTATAAAAAATTGACTCACCCGTCCAGCAGCTCAGACAGGATTCGAACCCGCACCCTTAGGATTCCGGCCCAAGTGCATTGGGCTGGAAATATTTAATATAATATAATAATATTATTTAAAATATTTATCTTAATAGAAAAATAGCATTGTGAATGCCTAAAATTTAAAAATTCAGAAACTGCTTACATTTAAAGATTGGGACGAACGATTTAACAAAAAAAAATAAAAACATATGACTTTTTTCTCCATTAAACCAATCAAAGTCAAATTTAATTTTAATGGTTTTGAATTTACCGCTAAAACGCTCGGTTCAATGACGTCTACTCTGTGACGTCGACTTTGTGTAAACCATAGAGTAAATTGTAACACAGACTACAATACACGGTGTTAAAATTGTTTACACAAAGTTGACGTCTCACAGTAGACGTCATCGAACCGAGGGTTTTGGCGGTAAATTCAAAACCATTAAAAATAAATTTGACTTTAATTATTTATTATTTTTAATAGAGAAAAAGGACATTTATTTATTTTTCTGTTAAATCGTTCGTCCCAATCTTTAAATACAAGCAGTTTTCAAAAATTTGGAAAATACCATATTCCCAATTTAACGACTTTTTGGGATATTGTTTGGGGATGGTGTGGGGTGTGGAATCTTGAGTTTTAGACCTCGAGGAGCCTGTGGAAACTTGGGGGGAGGTAAAACTCATTCCACACTCCAAACTATCTCCAAACAATGTCCCAAATTGATCCCAGGTAACCCCTCTAACAGGTACCTGCCGACTGGACTATGACCAAATCTATTCTGTGCTATGACTGTTGTTGGTCTATACAGGGTTATTTGTAAAAAAACAACAACCTCGCAGGAGTAGATTACTAACATCGTAAACAACAACGACTTTTACGAAAAATGCCAAAAAAATCACTTTCAAACAAAATTAAATGTCCGAACAGCTAGTCTAGCTTTGTATAGAAAGTCAATATTTTTTTACTTTTTTTTCACTTATTTATTATGACTTTATACAGGGTTATTTGTTAAACACCAATAAATTTGCAGGAGTAGCCGAGTAGAATACTAATACATCATAAACAACAACGTTTGCTCTACGACTTTTCCGAAAAAAGACCAAAAACCGACTTTCTACTTTGTTGATGTTACAAATAACCTTGTATAATCTAGGTTCAAGGAAAAAAATACTGGTGGCGGCGTGATCAATAGCAGAACAAATATTTAATTTATTTTTTCCTTAATGTATGATTATATTACACAATAAAGTAAAAAAACATCCCTCCTTAACAAAACAAAATATATCTTGTAAATCAATGAGCCTTATTTATCGCTACCCCGTTGACAAATCGGGTTTGATCGATCAGCATCGCCGGGCTGTATCCTCTGTCGTAGTCCTCGTGATTATTTCAACACGAACGCAATTAGAGAGGAGTGCCGGGCCTCCTCCTGTTTGTTTTAATTACGTCGAAATAGCCGCCGCTGCCCGCGTCCGCGCGTTCCCGCCCCCGCTCCATCCACTTTTATTGCAAATTGCAAACGCCATTAATGATAAAAAACAAACGGTCCTCTTAAGAGTAGCATTGTCGCTCCCATACTCGAATCAAAAGTAAACCTTTTCGCATGTTAGATTAAACATCATCGTTACATACCTGTTGCTGATTTCGAGCCGTGTTGTGTACGCCCAGATAATCCTTTTTTGACGTGTTCCCTATGATTTATTATTTAACCTATGAAGGCTCAAAGATTTTTGTCGCTTTTCATAAATATCTATACCTTTATAACTCACAAGCTGGAACCCGCGGATTAACTAGCTTACAGATAGGACACAGTTCACCCGTTACAACTCTCTGAAACCCCATTTCACCACTACAGTGTTCTAATTTATGTCATGTCCACCATGTTGAACTTCAAAATAAATGTCATTTTTGCAATGGACATCCCATAAAACCTCGGTAACGACATCCATATTGATTTTTAGGTTTATTTATCTTATTTAACTCCTAAGGGGTTGATTTTCGGAAAATCACGAAATATGTTTTGCATTACAAGTATTTGTTTTTGTTTCCAAGTATCAGCCTTAATTTAGTAAGTTTTACTTTAAAAATGAAGGACTTTCCATATCCACTATCCATATACAACTTAATCCCCCTTTATCACACCTTCGGGGATGGAATTATCAAAAATCCTTCCTTAGTAGATACCTACACTGTATAAGTCATAAATAAGGTATCTATATGAAAAATTTTAGTCCCTACAGGTACAGTGATTTGGGTTTGTGCGTTGATATATCAGTGAGTTAGTCAGGACTTTGAATTTTATATAATACGGATGAGCAATAATCCACCACTTGGGCCTAATGCGGATAAGTGGGTGTTGACGACTTCAAAAGCAGCTGGTATGAACGGCGTAACGTACCTTCTGAACCATGGAGGAGCTCGAGACTAATAAAATTTTGATCACCCATCCGGGGACTAACCCTAGCGAAATCGCAAAGCGAATGCCCTAAGCCGATGCGCTGTCGAACTCCTCAATTCCTTTTAATATATCATCGATACCGCTTCCGTTGTATTGTGACAGATGGTCTTTTGCATTTATAATAAATGTTTTTATAAATATCACAAATTGTAATATGGAAATTACCCTGCCTGCGTAGGCTCTGCGACAGCGTGGGCTTAAAAGAAAATGTCAGCATCGAACGGAAAGCCGATAAAATCTTACATACCGGTGGAGATGAATAAGTAAAACTTTAATGTTGTGACCAAGGTTTTAAAATATTAATAACAAAACAACTACTACGACAAAATATTAATTAATATCTGTCCATATCAATTTTATAATATGGTATGTTATTGTCACTTGGCCCGATTTTAACCAAATCTTGATACAATTCTTCGCAAATGGTTGACCACTTAGGTCATTTTGGTCCTTTGTAAAATTATCGGCTTTCATAATTTAGTAGCTTTAACAGCAACGGGTATGGCCCTAGTTGCATGAAGTAGATATAAGTCGATTATCAAAGTTTAGCTACATATTGAGAGTGCGGTTAGTGGATGGCTTAGTTTGTGTGTTCGAGTGCACGTTAAACCCGGGAGTCACAGAAACGCGCATGTTAAGCCACGACAGATATACAAAGTTGACAGAATATAAATCAAATGTTAATTTATAACAATTTTTATTATTCTTTTATTTTCACATCTTCGTTTATTGTAATAATAAAATAAGCAAGTGAAACAACCCTTTCTTAAAATTTTGTTTTGTCACTATGATGGTCTTTACATACTAAAAGGTTGCAAATTGCTGCATTCATGAATTTAAGACACCATAACTGAAATTTAGGAATTCCTATGTACAAGGTTATTTGTAAAACACCAACAACCTTGCAGGAGTAGATTACTAACATCATAAACAACATTTGTTTTATGACTTTTCCGAAAACAGACAAGAAAAATTCCACTTTTTATACAAAACTCGATCTGCTGATTGATCATTTAAATGGAAAGTTGATTATTTTTTGTCTGTTTTCGGAAATGGCATATACAGTGTAGAATTAATGTTGTTGTTTATTATGTTAGTAATCTAGTTCTATGAAGTTGTTGGTGTTTTACAAATAACCCTATATTCTTGTTATGTGAGTGAGAATATTATCTTATTACAATACAAGCAAGGCACGTGGCTTTATTTGCATTTTATCGCTCAAGTTTAGTATTAGTTACTTTGTTTTCATTTTGGTAATTTATATTCTCAATTTGGTTTTGCTCATTGAAATCAAGTTTCCTCCTCTATAAATGGTAAAGGTAGATAATGTTATATATCGGTTTAAATATCTCGTGCACGATATCGATCAGACTCGTAGGTGCGGCGGGCTGGGCCCAACTAAATCGAATCGTTAAGTGTAAGCTAAACTCCAATACTTCCACGAGCCGGCCATCCGGATAACGGGAACGACTAAACTGCCACTACACGACTGTAATAATCTACCTACAGTGGTATTCGTTTGCACTGATTAATATTGCTTATTGCATGTCGGACAATAGTCGTGAGATGACTTCTTAGTCATTTTCACTGAAATATTTAACAGGTTTTGATAGCCACTCTGACGTCCTGGCCTGGCACGAGAGTGGGGGTGGTATGATACGTATAAGATCAAATTGATTAGGTAATTGATGAAAAAATGGCCGTTAAAAAGGGGGGGCCGTGAAATTCTCAAAATCTTTTACAAACTCTCATGTTAACGATTACCTACCATACACATAGACTCGTAAAATGGTAACTCAAATTTATAAAAACTCCCATGCACCGTGGGATAGATTTGGTATAGCAACAGAATAGGGTTGACATAGTATTTACTTGTTCAACACAAATCTTAAAATATTTGCAACATTCAAATATAGACATGGCTAATGCAAGGATGGGCGGCGAGCTTTAAAGAGATCGTAACGAGAGGGCAAGGGCGCAGACACTCAGAAGAAAACGCGTTTCCTGCTCCATTGTTTTCTAATTTTTCTAAGTCGCCTCGTGCCGGGCGCCGCTGCTGGCTCGCGCGCCCTCCCTTTTGTTTTGCGGCTTCCTTCCTGCGATGTTCCGGCCAAATTGTCACTTTTTATTATCCGCTCCTGAGCCAAGTTTCCTTTACCAGGCTCTTAAATAAGCGATTAAAATTGCTTGTTGTAACCGTTCGTTCGTGAGAATCTTCGGAGTGCACGTGACAGTATATGTCACACCGAATGCAGCACAGCACGTTGCGCTGCGTAGCGTAACGACAAACGAACATTGTAAAGCTTTGTCCAGACTTGTATCATTTTGGCGTATCAGATTACCGTATCTTTAACATACATCGCTAGTTTGGTTAGGCGTGCGTTGAAGTAATATCAACGCACGCCCAACCAAACTAGCGATGTAGACGACTCTGACTAGTCTGGACAAAGCTCTATGTATGAAATGAAATGTATCACCACACCGAACGCGCGACTGATGCGCAGCAGCCGCATGGAATTCGGTGTGACATATTGTCATATTATGCATGTCAACACATACGTAACACTACGAGCTGTGCTGCGCTGCACACGGTATCGGCTTTACAATTACATATATCGATATATATATATCTGTGGCTTAATGCAATATAACCTTACAGCATTTAGAAAATTGTCTCGATCAATTGCGATAAAAATATTTTAAACCTAAAATGCAGTTTGTACTTACTTATATTGTAGTAACTTGCGTTTCGATTATGGAAGAGCAACAAATCCTAATTAATATATATATGTGTCTCAGCGTTTTTGATAATTCCACCTCCAAAGAGGTGAAAAAAGAAGGATGAAGTTGTGTGTATACAAAATTAATAACTTTTCGAAGTAAAACTAAATTTATTATTTAGGCTCATGGTTGAAAACTAACGCAATCTTTATCGGTATTGTAGGAATTTCAACCCTCTCTTTTTAGGTTTATTTACTCAAATGGAGTAAATAAACCTAAAAATCAATATGGATGTCGTTAATTGGGTTATATAAGATGTTGATTGCGAAAATGACATTTATTTCGAAGCCCAACACAGTGGACATGATTCAACCCCTAAAGGGGTAAAATGGGGTTCGAATTTTGTATAATATAAAATAGACGATATTGACTTCAAACTTCGTAGGAGTACTTAATCCTAGAAAAAAATAAGCAAATACATATTTTTTGATTTTTAGAAAATGAACCCTTTAATGTTAAATAGGGTAATTATTTACCTAGAAATCGACATGGATGTCGTTCGTTATTGAGGTTTTATGTGAAGTGGATTGCGAAAATTACGTTAATTTTATATTCCAACAGAGTGGACATGATTCAACCTCTAAAGAGATGAAATGGGGGTTAAATTGTGTATGGAAAAATAATATACAATAGAGATTTCGACTTGAAACTTCTTGGGAGTACGGGAACAGGAACTGAAATTAAAATGGGAACGGAAACGGCATACTAAGTAATATCTCTAGACCTGAATCTAAATATTATAAATGTGAAAGTTTGGATGTTTGTTACTTAATCTGGTAAAAACGTCTGATCAGATTTTAATGAATTAAATTAAAACTTAGAATACTTTTTATACTGGGTTAAAGGTTCTCTAAAGGTTTCCTCATGTCCACGCGGATGAAGTCGCGGGCGGAAAAAAATATTACATTACTCATGTCAATCTTAAGTTATAAATAACTTATGTTTTAGGGAAATTATTAATAAAATTTAAGAAACAATTTATTATAATATGTAGTATTTAGGTGGTGAAAAGCAAAAAATAGTTTTTCAATTCTATGAATATTAGGGCTTTTAGCCCTATTATTTAATTTCATAATTTTAGTGTGAAATTAAATTGTCGATTTTTTTTCTCACCCATAGAGACTAATTATCTTCTATGATGTTAAAGATGCAGTTTATTAGCTGCAAACTATCGGCAATAAAAATATTTCTGATTATTTTAATCATGTTCCATTTTTGAAATTTCAATATAAATTACCGAAACAACTCTGCGCGAGCCATTATATAGGTTAATTTTGAAAATTCTTCATAAATTAGGCCAAATAGTACGACCGGCTTGTCCGATCGATCGGGCCACGAAGATTTTAAAATCTTGTTGGTTCGATTGATCGGACTATAATAATATTCAAAATTTTGTAGGCCTTCGGACTAATAGGATTTTAAAATTTCATTTGATCTCATCTTATTTTCTCTGTAATTAAAAACATTTTGTTAATTTTCTATGACTAAGACTTGTCAACATACACTACAAGTAAAAATAATATTTAAGTCGTTTTCTCATTTATTACAGCTGCAGTTTTCTTCAAAATTGTCTCTGACTAGCAAATTTGAAATTCCGCTTGAACAGCTTGTCTTCATTTCAACAAATATGATAATATTTTATATTTTTTCTCTATTAATAACTAAAACAAGATTATTTCTTTCTAAAACTGAAGTTTTCATCAATAATAATTATTAATCATGCTTTTAATATTTTAGATGTCGTCTTTGGAAAAACGCGAATTTTTAAACTTTTAGATTTTATGCATTCACAATGCTATTTTTATATTAAGGTTATTAATATAATTGAAAAATATTAGAAAAAATCGACTCACCCGTAGCAGCTCCGTCCCGTCTGAGCTGCTACGGGTGAGTTGATTTTTTCTAATATTTTCCAATTATATTAATAATCTTAAAACGCTAATTTTGTTTCAAATAGGAATAAGTATATCCTCACGTTAAAAAAAACCTTATATTATAACATAAGTGACTCCTTATTTTGCTAGTAGAAATTGCCGATACTCACTGTTTTACTTAACACGTGTGGCAGTCGGTGATTGAGTGTGCATAAAAGTTTTGAAACAACTTTCATTTCATGATTGTTAAATAAATAAATAAAAAATAGTATGGAAAATGCAAATTCTACAAAATATTTTATTTTTTCTTTGAAAGTTCAGATGTTTTATTACTCATATAAAATTTGGCACTCATATACAGCCTTGGCCAAATGTATTAGCCATCCCTATGTTTTAGCATTTATGAAATAAAACTGGTAGATCAGACTTTCCGTGAACTGAAGAAGCCGTGGCTATCAGAACCAAACAAGAAAGACCCTGGGCTACTAAACACCAACACTTTACAGAGGAGGATTGGTCCAATGTGCTTTGGTCTGATGAATCCAATTTTGAGGTGTTTGGTACCCCTGGTGCGACCTACATGAGGCGTCGAAAGGGCGAATAATTCTTGCCGGAGTGCGTGGTGCCTACAGTCAAGCATGGAGGAGGCAACATAATGGTATGTGGATGCATGGCTGCAGATGGAGTGGGCGAAATGTTCATTGGTGAAAGTCGCATGAACTCGCAAAAGTACATCAATGTTCTTGAAACCTCTCTCTTGAACCGTTGATTTCAAATATTTTCGGTGACACGAATTACAACGACGTAAAGTTTCAGCAAGATAATGCTTATTGATATTGGTTTGGTTTAATTTGAAATAACATCGTTTAAAACAGTAAGTAGGAAAAAATGTAGAGTGGCTAATACATTTGGCCAAGGCTGTAGTTTATAGCCTAGCTAGATAGCTAGATTAAAACATAGATTACTTACTTTTTTTCCCGGTCAAGGATTTTCTAAGGAATTTCCGAATGTCCACGCGGACGAAGTCGCAGGCGGAAGCTAGAGTTTAGTAATAAAAAGCTTTTTCGTATTTAAGCCATTGTCTATTATAAACTTTTTTGTTATATTTTAATTATTTTTTCAGGGCCCCGTGGCTTTGAAACACTTCTTTTATCTTCTCATTTACTTGTTACACTTTTCTAACTTTATAAAATACATAGCAGGGATATTTCAAGTGTTTTAATTAGAGATTTTGAACAACACAAAAGTTTGGTTAGTACGTACTTTAAATAAACGTAAATAAGAATAAGTTTATTTATGGTTATACATTCCTTCGTCTACTGGTACATAATAATTAACTGCCAAATTAGAGAATTCATTTGGATTGCGCTTATATACATAATTGTGTTTAAAGAGGAGTTGAAATCGAGTCTGTATAAACAGTGCAGTTTGTAATCAAAATAAAATTGTTTGTGTATGAAGATCGGTTTAGAAGTAAGATCGTAGGTGGGTGAGTGAGGGTCGTTTAACGGGCTAATTATCAAACGGCTAATGAAGTTTGTATTCAGCGGGCGGCGCGGGGCGCGGGCGGGCTACGTGCCGCGACTGGCAAGCCGCCCCACCTGATCACTCCCCGCCCTCCACAGAAAAATTGCAGAGAAAAAGTTTCATCGCAGGGGAACGTGAATGAAATGAAGAATTGTGTCGGCCGCTTTCGGGATTATTCCCCGCGTAAAATTCCTTGAGAAACCTTTCTGTTTCGATTCATCGAGACGTCTTTTTGTGTACCCGACCGATACTTCGTCTGCATATTATTTCGTATTAAAGTTATCCACGAAGACTTTGTTATCTCTTTGATCTACTAAAATGCCAGTATAGAGAACTGCTATGTAGGTAGTAATAAATACACCAGCTGTTTTATTCGAGCACGGTAAAGTAAACCTTACACCGTAGTTCCATCGAACTTGAGACTGTAATATAATTTATGGTTAGTTAAGCTGCGAATGCCGAGCGGTGGGTAGCTATACCTACGTATTAAGTTTAAGCGACACGAACGAGGTTAATTAACGCGAAGAACAGTGTATCTCTAGTTCGGCAAACGTGATATCAGTTTAGAATTTAGATACTAGCTAGAGCGTCGGGATACGGAATATGAGACTGCGGGTCCGGCTCGAGAGTGTTGTTAAATCGACATCAAAAATCTGTAGCGTACGAGTCCCCGCGGAGCCGTTGCAGTGTTTCCAGCTCATTTTTAAGCAATAGCTGTCGCCGCGGGTATCGTGCACCCGACACGCTTCTGGATTATGAACCCTCTTCCGTCATGAAGCGAGTATAGATATAGAGTACAGTTTGTTCTTTAGACAATAATGTATGTGAGATATAAATCAGTACTGTTGAAAAACAATTGGCCATTTTATGTTGGCTGACAAACGATTGATTTTCCCGTATTACCTACATTTATTTTTAGCTACTTAGTGATAACTTCAGAATTAGAAAAGGGCTGATTTTTCAATCCTCAGATAATAGATATAATAGTCAGTTAAATTATTACCTGTATAAAAAAGTCATTTAAAAAGATTACAAACAAACATATTATGACAAACATTTTAAGGAAGAACGGTCAGAAATGAACCTGTCAAAATGTTGATCTTATCAATTATCGTGTATAGAGAAGTAAATAATATACCTCATAAAATTGCAATTTTATTATTATTTATAAGTTACTGACTAAAGTAAATATCAGGAATACAGAAATAGAGAAAATTAGTAATAAAGACTGGCAATAATTACATTCAGTATAAACTAGAACATATGATTTTACTATTTTATATTATATTTTTCTGATTTTGGAAATCAGTAAATTATTATTAAAATTCAATAAATACTACCTACTAGTGTTCCATGGTCATAGACTATGACTTTTCAAATAAAATGTTATTATCACTATACACCAACTTTTTTAAAAAGCCTGTTAAATAAACAGGTCAACGCTTGTATGGGAAGTGGTCGTTGTTCTTTGGCAGTATAATACATTATCAAAGGAATAAAGCTTTATCTTGGGCATTGTAAAATCAGCCCTAAATGTAGTAAGTAACTGTAGCTTAACTCTTTTAGGCTACTAAACATAGCTGAATCCTTATGGTCTTTCATATTACTCGCAGACTTTAAAAATATGTCTTTGACAAAAGAACGTAGATTTCAAAACTCTAAAAGCTGCGCGGCGAAAGCTCTATTTCCCAAAAAAAAAACAACTTTAATAAGTACAAGTCAAGGAAATTGTAAGTACTTCGAAGTACTTACAATTTCCTTGGTACAAGTAAAAGCTTATGTCAATCATTATTTTATACTAGAATCTTTAAAATCATTTTTAATAATATAGAAAGATAATTCCACAAAAGCAAAAACTAACTCTTCTGTTGGTAATTTATATTTTTCTCTATATGATAGGTCGGTATTGTTATAAGTAAGCACCACACAGGTATAGGTATTAGTACCGTTTACTATTAAATCCGATATCGATCATTCTGCTACCAAGTTGATTGATGCACGAATGTAGCGCGTTTACTCCTACGGTGAAAATTGCAGCAATTTCAAACGACTAAATTCAGTGTATACGTTGTACGTAAGGCGCTTGAACGTTTGAGCACGCTTAGCAACTGGTAGGTAGGTATATCGTTTAAGTAAAGATATATAAACTAATGTAATTAACCTATTATGTAAGCATGTTTTTTGAATGAAAGGTATAAAAAATCGTTAGTTCATTTTAATATTTTAGTTAGTTAAAAAGAGCTTATAAATATTATTTTCAACTACAACATACGTTTTTATCCTTATTAATGTGATTGTTAACTTGAAAACTCAAAAGCTACGATATTAGCTTCAATTTTTCTAAACACCATATAGGTTTTTGGTTAAAATTATAATTTATCCATATATTATGTTACATTATATTATTATGTTATATTATACACATTTTAAAAATATAGGTCAAGTCATAAAAATTTAGTCAAAAGTTCTAGTTCAGTCTCCAAAGTCACTCAAAATATCGACAAAAAACAGATTCAAAGGAAAAAAGTGGTCCGTAAACCAATATCAATACTGTTGTGTTATTTCTGTGAAGATAGCTCAACTACACTCTTATGTATATGCAAAGAAAGGGGCATCAAAATCGGACCCGGCATTTTTGAGAATAACAGTATTTTAGAATATTTTTTGGTACACTTTTCGTATGAAAGACTTTTTGATTTGGTATTTGTGACTGTATATGCTTCAACAGTAAAAATAATATAATGTATAATTTTTATCTAGTCATTAATTAAAAACAGAACGCAAAAGATAGAGCGTAACTGCGGTTAATGTAAGATATTAAAGTAAAGAAATGGTGGCTTAATTACAGAGCATATTCCGCTTTGCAATTTTGTTGGGCAATAATTCTCCACTAATTGTTCAAAAAGATTATTTGGTGTCGGTTTATTATACGGTGGCCGGGCACGCCGGAGGACCCCAATCACACATGTTGCTAATTACTCATTTAACAATCAACTCACTGAGGGTAGGCATTTTAGTGGACCGATTGAACCTCCGTTTTATGAGTAGGCCGGCTGTAAAAACTTTCTGTTGTCTCATGCAATACAGCCTTGTGATCCATCCGGAGTATCATGTCACGATTTTATTACGGACTCATCATTTTACGGAATAGGTAATAAATAAAGTTTTCATAACAGACAGTATCTTCATAATTTGTTTTGAATAATATGCTTCCAAGGATTTTTGATTAAATAAATATCCAGTAATAAAATCTGTTTAGTTTAAAGTATCTCACAAAGAAAATTTAGTTTAAATTTGATGTCGGAAAAGGTTTTCAGTGTGTACGGTATTTTACATTTTAGTGTGGTGCACTTTCAATTTGCATAAAGAAACAGGTGATGCACCAGCTAGTGGCTTAACTAAGGCAATCTTCAATTATCTGTGTTACAGCTAGCTAAAGTAATTAAGATACTACACTCAGGAGCAGTTTCACAGGTGTCGTGTAATGAATAACTTGTGAAAAATTATTACAAAAAAAAATCCTCTTCCATTTTTAAAGGAAACCAGAAGATAGATGCTATCTAGAACTGTGAAACAGGCCCACAGACCACAGTAACAATGACGTAGCTAACTGAATCCACAGCTTTCTACATTTCTCAAATAAATAGCTTTTAGCTAAATATAAAAAACTTTTAGCAGTATTTCTGTACATTCGCATTGTTGATTTACTATTCATATATTTATTAGTTTGGGTATTTCAATTGCACTACCTTTAATTAAACCATAACATAAAAAAATTGTAGATTAGTAGTAGTTCATTTATTTTCTCTTAACGCATTGTGTCAAAATATTATATGGTAGTTGCTAGTTAATAACTTATTTATAAAAAGTCATGGTTTGCCTATAACTGTTTTTCACTGTACTTTTAATTTTATCATTTTAAGGAATTGTATTCTAAAGTGTAAAAATGTTGGCAGACTTATAATAAATAAATAAATACCTGCGTGATAATTAATTAAGATACCTATATCTTTAATGTGAACGTTGAAAAGGATTCTCCGTCTAATTACTTAAAGCAGTCCAGTGTTGAAAAGGTGAATTTTCAAAATAAAAATACTACTAAGGTACCAGTTCTTTGCGTAAACAAAACACATCAAAAACATTAATGAAGTCACTTCATTCCATTCTTCTTTCGGACAAGATGAGGTTATAATGTTCTGTCCTTTGTTTCTTTGATATACACTATTCACGTCAGCACTCTCATTGTTCTTGACTCCTTTCTCTCTCGTTAGATTTATGTGGTTTCTATGAGTTAATCTCGGCCCCCCTTCCCCCGACCCCCATCTCCCAATCAGTTAACCTTTAATGAATGTGCAGAAATCGTTTACATCTTATACTTAGCTTTTACTTAATGTCTTATTTACTAATTAATGAAAGAACTACTGGCAATTCAAAAGGCAATCGTTATTGAAAAAAGCTCCTTTTTAGGGTTCCGCAGCCTAAGGGCAAAAAACGGAACCCTTATAGATTCGTCATGTCTGTCTGTCTGTCCATCCGTCCGTATGTCACAGCCACTTTATTCCGAAACTATTAGGATCACACATTTCATTCATTTACCTGCATATTGTGACTTCTTTAAATCGAGTCCTTTATAGATAGCTACTACATATTAGTATTACTATCCTCACTATTGTCATAAATGTGAAAGTCTGTTTGTTTGTTACGTTTTCACGTCTTAACTACTGAACCGATTATCATAAAATTTTACATACACTTTACGTAGAAGGACATAGGGTACCTTTCATCCCGAAAAAAGTATTGCTCCCGAGGGATAGCAAAACAACTTTCCACGCAGACGAAGTCGCGGGCGGCGGCTAGTTAGTTATAAGTATTTCGTTGAGCCGTTGAAACAGCGTGCCCCTCTACCGAAGGTGCTCCAATTGTCCGGGATTGTGTCTTAACTTATGATAGCAATCGGGATAAAGGGCTCAGCGCGTCTTCGAAAACACCGCGGTTGTATAAACTTTTGTCCCCCGCGGGGTAGGCCTCGGCCTCAACTCATGTCTCTTCTAACAACACTAAATCATTGGCAGTATACACATACATGTCTTCAGACGTTCCGTTTAGATTAAGTTCTCGATCCCAAAACAGTTATCTAGCAACTATAAAGAGTAAATAAAATATTTGTATGTAATTAAGCTATATTATATGAACATATAGCGACCCGCCCTCGCTTCGCTTCAATTCCTTCCTTTTTTGCCAATTTCGACCTTCCCACAACACCCAAAAAGAAAACAAATACCTTCCAGTCGTCACCTCCCTCGCTCCGAAAGTCTGTTTCTGTCTCGTTCGAGTCCCGTCATCGGTATGAGAAACGCGCTGATGGCTAAAATTTACTCTTTGGTGATCGATTACTTAGCGATTGGTCTGCTGGAATGCACTCCCAGCTTTTACTTTTTGACCCTGCGGCGTGACACTACCGCCACAGCTTAACTACCGCTATGTTGCAGAAATATTTAGAACCAAGTTTATGCCATCTTAACTATTTTTAAAAGTAATTAATTATACAATATTTGAAAGGATACGATAAATTAATAATAATAAATATTGATGTCTTAAAAATAATAAGTGGCGCGATTATCACAATAAATATTTGTGATTAGCACCATGGCAGATTTAAAGAACTTTAGACAATATGAGAGACTCATGACCAAAATTACTTTTTATTATAACAACTCATTTGGTAAATTGAATTATAATGTGTTCATTACGGAAAATAATTAAAGTAATTTATACAATAACCTAACAATTTGTTTTGTTATATCTCAAAGGGATAAGGCAGCGTTTTCGATGAAAGCTCCTAGGTAAGGCGGCTTGATTTTTTCCGACACTTCCAACAAATCGTTATATTTCAACCAATTTACACTAAACCTTAACAAATTATATTCATAAACCTTCCTCATGAATCTATCTATTGGTAAAAACCGCATGAAGATCCGTGCAGTAGTTTTTAAGTTTATCGCGAACAGACAGACAGACAGGCGCGGTAGAGGACTTTATTTTAATATTGTTTTATTAATATTCTGAAGTCGAATATACAATTTTATTATATATTCGACTTCAGTGAAGCATCAGGAGACTTTCTGCGGCCTCTGGAACCGAGCCAAATATTCGTCTGCTAGTTATTTTCGCGCGTCATCCGCCAATAACAAGATATCCGTCATATACATAATAATATGGATATGCCTAACGATTTCGAGAAAAAAATTACGAGTCTTACGTGTCTCCGCTGTTCGATCCTTCACTTTTTCTTATCCCAACAAACACAAAACCATTCATCCAGAAAAAAAAATACAAGACCGAATTGCACGCAAGTAACTCTATTAAAATGGCCTTTGTCTAGTATTCATTATCCCCCCTGTCTAGTTTTAAATTCTTTTGTCGGCAGCAGTCGTTGCATGGATGCATGAATAAATTGTTTTTGAGAGTTGAACATTCTGAACAAACTGGTAGGTCAAGATCCCTTTCTCATAGAAAACTCTTTTGTGCGATAGTAAAAGGCGTGTACTATTAAAGGGCGCAGCTCGGGTCGATTCTGGATTGGGACATTATTATTTAATCTGTGGCTATGATGGCCTCAATGAAGCTAGTTTTGGCTACTGTTGAGAATTATAACTAGATGTCTTCACAATCTGCTACTTGACGATTTATGATTAAAATTTCATGCTTGAAATGTTACCCATTTAGCTGAAGCAACCAGAAGTATTAAATCTTACCATTTTAGAGTACTAACATAATAAGTTGCCTCGATTAAAGAATTTTATTTTAAGGTCAACTAGCTAGTTTTGATTTTTTTCGTCTCAAAGAAGAAATATTAGTACACTTTTCTCTAATACCAAATTCTAACATCACAAAAAATAAGTCACGGTGTATTCAGTGAAGGCATTACAGAAGAATCTGATTCTAAAATCACCGAAGACAGATCCTTTGCAACAATATACGAAACGTTGAAGTCCATTGTCGTACGCTACATATTGCCAGCCATGCATGTCCCGTGTGATCGCGAGACGGCCATCGTACAGCCAGCTCATTTTCGCAACAGACGAGTACTTGGGTTACGATATATTTGTAATATACAATGTCTTTGGTTTTGTACTAGCGAAAATTTAAAGGCGTGAAATACATCTAATCTAAAACACCCACATGTTGGGGTCCATCCATACCCTCTCCTGATGGGGTGACCGCCATTTTAAATTTGACTTTTTATATTAGATAGCCCTGCCAAAAAAAAATCTCCGGATCTAGAAGTCCAATTGACATAAAAAAAATTTGAAAGGTAATATTTTTTTTAGGTTAATAATACCACATCACGTAAAAAACATTGTGTAAACTTTCGACTTTAATACGTCATAAATAATTATCTGTCGATTCTCCTTTTTGTTGTTTTTTAATCATGGCATGACACATTTTATCTTGGAATCGGCACTACAATAATTACTAACTTTCTCGAATAACTCGTTCACTTAGATTATTTTTGATAACATTCTGAAATAAAGAAAAACTATCCAGATTGTGTAATTAGTAGAGAACTATTGTTTTGTAGAAACAAAGTGTTCTAATTTTATTGTTCTCAGTTTTTTATCCGACAACGACGAAGCAAAAAGGAGTTTTATGATTTTAACCGGTATGTATGTATGTTCAGCTTTTCCTTCATAACATTTAAACTACGTTTATCATCATTTGACAAACGAGGTAGGTATCATCACATTAAATTTAATATGGCGATGGTGTCTTCTAGAGTCTGAGGACATAAAGTCATGAATGGAATTCTGTTGCACAACCTAATTTAATTACAAATGTATTATAGTTTTCAGATTTTTCCCTGTAGTTGTAGTATAAAATAGAGGTAGATATAGATAGATATTACTTGCCAAAATTCATAATTCTAGCTAGGTCAACAGGAGTACCCTATGAATTTTGATTCCTTTGAGAGTGTCGAAATATGCGTTTTTTGCGGCATAAACGACCGTATTTTTTTCCTAAAATTAAGAAGTTTGATTTTTTCACAGCTTCAATGGACCTATAACAATGGTTTTAATATCAACTCGATACCTCCACGCGTTCTTGAGATAAAGAGTCTTGACAGACAAGTAGACAGACAGACAGACGGACATCAAAGTGATCCTATAAGGGCTTCGATTTTTCCTTTTGAGATACAGAGCCCTAAAAAAGAATTAAATAAAAAATGCCGTGTTGGGTATCTAATGAAAGGGCTTAATTATCAATTTCCTGTTGCTCGTGGCTTTGCTGGCATGATGATTGGGAATAATTACAACCCTAAAATAATTAAAAAAAAAGAAGTTTTTCTAAGTATCAGATTCAATATTGAGCGACAAATCACATTCATCGGCTATCAGATAAGCTCGTAGAGTTAAGTGTAAGTGTAACGGATAGAAATGCGCGCGCGCTGTCATTGGCCGCTGCCCCTCGACTCGAAACAATGAACGGAACCTGGACGCCCGCCATGCTCCATACGCTCCACGCGCTTAATGGGACCTTAATGGCCCTTGCGTTCTTGTATAATTTGTCCTTTGATTGAAGAACAACGAAGCGTTCACATATTAATTTCATATTACCAATCCGTCTGTGAATAGCCGCAAACTCAACTTAGTGATAGCACAGCTGAGTTTCCTTACCTCTCGATCTCAACCTCTAAATCAATTCTGATTTCTAAAATTACAATTGACAAAAATAGTTTGTCTTTGCACTGCAAACAAACTCTACTACTACTGTTATTACTTCTATGCCTCTATCCTACATGGTCTACTCAAATCCTCGTATCTATAGACGAGTAAGTAATGACTTGAGTAACATAATATAACTAGCAATTTTCAAATGCTTCTAATTTTATTTTCAAGTGCAACTTATAGTAATTAATTTATCTGAAATGCTGTTTTAGTGCAGTTTTAGTGCATTTTAGATTATTGTTTAATTTATACTATAAATTGAAAGTGAATATAATATTAGAAGCATTTGAAAATTGCTAGTTTTACTCAAGTCATTACTTATTCTTCTATAGATACGAGGGTTAGTTTTTAAATACACTTTTTACCATATGTTTTGAATCGGAATCAGAATCTTCAGACTTTAGAAGTCTGTACCTACAAAAATATTACCAATATTATAGTGAAAAAGAAACAATACTGGATTTTCACAACAACCTTTATTTTTATTCAAACTTTATTTATAAAAAAAACTATTTTTATTGCATCAATATTGAAGTCAAATTGCTTGTAAATTTATTTTACTAACATTTTGACTTGAATTTGCATACGATACATTGAGAGTTATTCGGTAATAATAGCTTATAAAATCTTTTGCAATTTCAGAGTAAAATTTCACAATGGTTTATGTTATTATATTACCTCAAAAAGTGTAAAAAGTAATAAGTAAGTGTCAAAGTGTAACTAATACATTTAGTTTGGAAAAACAATCATAATTAACTTGTTTCTGACCTAAGATTACAATATTACACATGCTTATCATGACACATTTTTAGTCTTTCTGGCAACTTCATTACTACAATTCATTTCTTTTAGGTACAAAATTAGAAATAAGAATCATCTACGAGTATAATTATGTTTAATGTTCACGTAAAGCCAAACCATTCCCTGTCATCAATCAATACAAGCTTGAAAAACGCGTAGTTCCTAATTTAAGCTCTACATTTTTATTTTATTTTAATAACTTTTGCAACGTACTTAGGACCTATTTGATTATTGGCAGAGTTATTACATAATACAATTTACATTTCAGAGTTCATTGTGTCATTTGTAAAGTGCGAACATAACCCACCAAACATTTAACAAGTGCGTGTCGGGCCACGCGCCATAGGGTTACGTAGTTACCTTATACCATACCATATTTAATACCACCTATCATTTTTTGTCTGCAAAAATAACTTTGTTTTTCACAGTGTTGGTATGAATGACAAAGTTATATTTGCGGTTTTGGAAAATGTGCTATATCTCGAAAACTAATTACTATATCTCGTTCAAACCAATTTTGGTTGAAAGTGTTTATTAAGATCTATAGCATATATATTTTTTAGATTTTTCACTCTCTTATTTCAAAAGTTAAAGGGGGGGGGGACACATTTTACCACTTTGGCGGTGAATATCTTTCAAACGGTTGACTTTGAGAAAAAGTTGTCCGAGAAACCCCAATGTCATTTTTAAAGACCTATCTATAAACAGCCAACACGTGTTGGTTTGATGAAAAAAAATTTTTTCAGTTTCAGTTCCATGTATGGGGAGCCCCCCCTTAATCTTTTATTTTTCTTATTTTTGTATTAAATTCGTTAAGCGGTTAACAGAATACATCTACCTACCAAGTTTCAACTGTGTAGTCTTAATACTTTCGGAATAAAGTGGCTGTGACATACGGACAGACAGACAGTCAGACAGACAGACAGACAGACAGACATGACGAATCTATAAGCGTTCCGTTTTTTGCCATTTAGGCTACGGAACCCTAAAAACCGGCCAAGTGCGAGTCGGACTCGCGCATGAAGGGTTCCGTACCAAAAAACGGCAAAAAAAACATGTTTGTTGTATGGGAGCCCCCCTTAAATATTAATTTTATTCTGTTTTTAGTATTTGTTGTTATAGCGGCTACAAAAATACATCATCTGTGATAATTTTAACTGTCTACCTGTTGTCATTATTAATATCGAGCAAAAAATGGCAAAAAATCACGTTTGTTGTATGGGACCCCCCTTAAATATTTATTTTATTCTGTTTTTAGTATTTGTTGTTATAGCGGCAACAGAAATACATCATCTGTGAAAATTTCAACTGTCTAGCTATCACGGTTCATGAGATACAGCCTGGTGACAGGCAGACAGACAGCGGAGTCTTAGTAATAGGGTCCCGTTTTCACCCTTTGGGCACGGAACCCTAAAAAATGGAGTGACCAAAGAAAACTGCAACCGTCCTTCAATATACAATTTGTAAGAACATGTAAGTAGTTCCTAAATTTTAGCTCTACATTTATATATTTTTTACGCAATTCAAATAATTAGCTTAAAAGTGTATAACATAAATTGGAAGGGAGAGTCGTCACAAGTTCAAAACATAAATTGAGAACTTATTCAATTAATGATAGTTCAAACACATGAGTTTACGTTTTTTTACTCGTGTGGTTAAAAGCAAATTTAATTTCAGAGTTAAGGCAGTTGTATGACCGAAAGTGCATGGCGCCGCGGTAAATTTTATTTTTATATTGTAATTCTAATACACAATTTAATAAAACTTTACGTGGAATTTTTAGGGCCCATGGTCTAGTATTTTTAGAAGGTATCATAAGAATATAAGAAGTATCATAATTTTTTTGGAAGGTATAGCAGTGACTACGAGGAATCGTAGTCATTAGTAGACAGCGAAACTGCTGAAAGTGGCCATTTTTGACACATTTGCTATCTACTTCTACCAATGATCACGAGGGAATATAGTGATACCTTATACAAATACTAGACCATGGGCCCTAAAAATTCCACGTAAAGTTTAATTAAAATAATTTTCTATTAACAACTTTCGGTGGGTACAGGGCGCCACTTTCGGTGGTATAATCTTAAGGGGATTACATAGGTCAGAATTAGCAGCATATATACGTTCGAAGTACCTAAATCACACTCACACCGCGTCGGCCGTCGCGTTGCCCGCGATCAATGTGAGGTTCTGTTTGACTTTTAAAACATTACTTTCATTTCAACTTAAACATATGATACTACTGATTAACCTTACTATCACGTAAATCTATATTTAAAAATAATAAAATATAATAATTTGGTCGAATAACTTTCGAGATAATTGGTTTAAAGTTTTAAAAAACAGCTTTTAAAACTTCCAAATCTTCTTCCTTCGTAAAAGGTCTAAAGGTAAAATCTATTGATAAAAAATATGTTATTACACTTTTTTTTGGAAGACTTCATTATTTCTGCTTTTTTGTCGGTCTGGCTTTTGTAATTCCTGGTAGTAGGCAAACATGTTCTGGGATTGCCTTATCTTTATAAAGAAAACGTATGGAAAAAAGACATCTGGCTATTACTTATAGCTAAAGAGTTTGACTAGTCGCTAATACAACCAAAGAAGATAAACCTTGTAATGAAGGTAAAAAAATATCAAAAGTGCAAAAAGCACTATCGTATTGTCATAACTTTGGCGTAAATAAGAACAAACACCTAACGAATTTTAATTTATATTTTAGACTACAAAGACCAAATAAGTCGACAATTACTTCTGTTTTCCATAACAATACTTTTGATCTGCGTCAAAAATTCGCAAAAATGCTGATTTTTTTAAAAGATATTCAATTTTTTTTTCATTATTCTCACTTTGAGTTTTATAGGGTAGGCCCTATAAAACTCCTCCAACTCTAGCTAATCAGATGTTTTTTTCGTTTCGACTACTTTGTTTTATATAGAAACTATGACGATTCCAGAACACGTTTTTGCTGTAACCGACCCTTAAAGAACACGTTGTGTCCAATTTTAGCTCTACATCTTTATGCATTTAAAGTTATTGAAGTCACAACATAGAGTAGGGAAGTTACCGCGTTGACAGCTCACGACACGGCGACGTGCGTGGCCGTGCCGGCCGGGCCTGGGCTGACTCGCCGCCCGCCGCCGCCGGCCCAGTGAGCCGCGACCGCTCCGCATAATGAGATGCACTGTGCCCAGATGTGGCGCAGGCGCGGCCCTAACGCTGCCGCCTTTTGTTTTTTGTGCCGTTTTTTTCTTCAACGCTGTTTGCTCCGTCCCGGAATGCCCTGACAATGAAACAATACTGGACCAAAAGTTTAATTGTATAATAAAACATGTGTTCTTTCTATGAAAAGAACATCTTTTTTGTAGGATTGATTCCGATCTTGCCGTCTTGACATGAGCAAGTTAACAAGTTAATCATACAAAAGAAATATATTCTTGTATCTTATTTACTTGTTAATTAGGTGCTCATATAAAATAATAATGTATGAAAGTACTAAATAAGACAATCCAAATAATGACTTCATAAACATTTGGCACTGGTAAACAAAATTTATTCTGCAAATCAATGCCAATAAATATTAAAAGTTGTATAAGAGTGTCAAGAAATTTCTATTTAGAATTTCTAAGTAAATATAGCATAAAAGCTTTTATTGATTAGTATTTCAGAAATTCGGATATAGAGTAATTTATTATTTTAAGTAAATAGTGGCTTTAAAATGTTTGCATTTAACCCCGCCTAGCTCCGATACATCTAAATATAATTTAGAGAGTGGAGAGAAGTTGTGAGCTCCGGCCGGCGTTGGCCTGACGTTTATTTATGTTGCCTTAGTCAGAGCCTACGCCAGATGTTATTTTACGACAACTCGCCACCGAATAAACAATTCTTGTTTTTACTTAGTAATTCATTGTTACTTTACTCAGCTTTCGATGAAAATAACTTTTCAGAATAAGATACATCTCGTAGAGCGCTGAGACTAACACTTATCTAAAGAAATAAAAAAATCTGTTCATCTCACAATCTGAACTCAAAAGCTCGATTAAATCCTTGTACATGTTGCACTTTCGGCTTATATTGAAATGGTATCAGTGAACACAACACCAAACCAAGTCACTGTAAAACTATGATGAACACAAATTCCTTGAAATTTCTTCTATCACATGCGGTATATCCGGACTCGAAGGCACGCCCGCGCAGCTCCATACTTCTTTACATTCCATACGATAATAAGCACTATGGGAAGTAAGGAAGCACGGAACTCGCACTAGGCTTATCTTCATTCTTCAGCTTGCGGGTGAGCGTTGGGCTTCTGAAGGTGTAGGCGTGACGCCACCTCGTGGCGAGGGCGCGGAGCCGGGCGGGCCCCGGCAGCACGGGGGCGGCGCGCGACGCGGCGTCGCGGCAGCTCGCTGAGCACTGGCAGCGCGGTCGATGCGCACGCGCAGACCAGCTCTAAAAATGGACTCAACAGGCGGAGTTCGCTTACGACTCGCGAGTACCATCCAATCCAAATTTGTATTTTCCCGAAATAGAAACGACGGCAGGCGTCCACCGGATCGGTTTCCCGATCGTGCACCGACCTGCAGCGACGACGACCGGTCGGGGTGCACGCTGGAGCCTCGTTCGCGGTCGGTCTTATGTAAGACGCACAGTGAACCTCGCCGCGTGACGACCGTATCGAAAATAAACGCGCACGCCGAGTGCGCCGCTGGCGGCAGCCACATGTGCGCTCCCGCCGGCGCGCCGCGGGCGCGGGACCAGCGCTGGAGGGGATGCTATTATTAGTGCGCACCATCCACCACTGTCACCTCCCGCGGGGTAGTCGCGCTATACATAGTTCCGATCACACTTCTGGCAGCTTCAGCGTTCACTGACCTCTGAAAAACGTCAAAATTTTATTTGCCATAAATAGTATGGCATCTATCCTTGTTTTTTCAATAAACGTTTAAGAGTTGCAATTGTTTAAAAAAAAATCCAAGTAAAATACAAATTGAAATCCGTACTTCAGACTCCAGTCACTACTAATGTAATAAGTAATGTTGTTTTACCACAAAATACAATAATAGTAGAAGTGTTTTACTTATCTATTTTAGTAATTATATGTAAGTACTTACATTCCAAATTATTACAAGAATTAAATATTTTTACAAAATCAAAAAAAGCAGAATTCATTTCGCGTAAACTACGAGTAGACAGAATCGTCATTCGAATTCTGAAAACTAAAATATTATTAAGTATTATGTGCTACAGCTAAACTTAACCAAGTATTAATATAGCGAAGCTTTAGTTCCCATTTTCGATTTCCCCTACTGGTTAGGACAGCGGTATTTGAAAAGAAATGAGAGTGCAAAACAAAATAACACTAACTATATTTTTATGTCTAAATCGCAAAAATTGTTATTACATTTAGACGTTAAGTAACTAAAAGATATTTTTTTTTTTCATTTATCAATACGTTGTTAATTAATTCAACAGCATACTAAGCTAAGTTACTAATGTATTTAGTATAGTATCTGACTATTGCCACTGTGTGTGTCTGTTTGAATAGCATGTTGATCCAATAAGATGGTGGCAATGTATTGCGGTAGAGAAATACCGCCGCCCGCCCGTAAAACTCGCCCCTACGTTCACTCAGTCAATAAAAGAATTTTGGCAAAGTTTCGTAGACAAACAAGTGGGACGACAGCCAACTCATCTTTTGTCTGCATGAAAGCAACATGGTTTTGTTAGCATTTCGATACCGCAATGTTTCAAAGTTGTAAAAAGAATAAGATCTGATCACTTACGAAAGTTGTGACCCCTACCCGGCATTAGAATAAGCGCGATGCGCTTTTCTTTTATCCTTGCTGCATTATCGAATACGGAATGTCTAGAGAATAATTTATTTAAGTGTTCAACTTAAACTGGGTGTAACGGAAAGGGGTATATCCAGTCGAAAGACTCATGAATACTATCTTCTTTTACGACGGCACCATCTCCTGAAATCGAAAAACCCGCTGGTCTGTTATTACAGCAAATATTATTCGCAATTGTTAAATTGACAGTTCTTTAAAAAAACATGTTTCGTAAAATAAGGCTTAAAATAGGATCGTGAAATATAAACTTTCCTGAGATACAAAACGTTAAAACAACTTAAAAGTAGCGCTTTGACTGAGTATGTGCGGCCGTCTCAGTAAGCATTATTAGATTCGATCAGCTAGTAAGATGTTCCAGTAGAGTAAAGAACAGCGATACTGTCCGCACAGCAGCCGACCGCCGAGAGCGCTTGTTGAATATTAATGCGACATTGTTATTGGCCACTAGTGGCCGCTACTGCCCCAATCGCACATTTCCATAACTTACTATTCTGGATCCGTGGGGAATCAGCTCGTAGCTCGCTGTAGGAATATGATCACTCCGACACTCATGTCTGCCCTGTGAATTTGTCGCGGCTATACGTAAAACTGTAACGTTACATTATTCATTAATGGAATCACTACAGCTGAGCTGGTACACGGAGCGCCGGCCGCCACTCTGGTATTATAGCACCGATGATTCATCACTCGATTGTTTCGCGTGTTCCGAGCCACAGACATCAGTTCATATCACGTATTGTGAACTTAGTTGTTATTGGCACCAATAACTTACGCCTATTTGTCTTCAATTTACAAGCATGTATTGCCGTTACATGTATGCAGAGTACACACCCATTATGAAGAGGAAACTTGTTTATAGCTTTATGAAAATTCCTTGATAATTTCAGTTAAAGTTCCATAATAAATTATAACTATTGCAAAACAATACAACCAGTAACGCTACTGCTATGATACCTTAAGATAAAGTATACTTAATGGTGAATATCACCACGTCAGCAAATATGGAATCAGATTCCAGTGATTAAGTTTAACATTGGCAACTAGCTATAATAGGAAGGTCTAGAAGCTATTATAACTGCAATTAAATTACATTATATAAAAAAAAGTGAAAATGAAGAAAGAAAACCTACTAAATATCCTACTAATATTATAAATGCGAAAGTTTGTGTGTGTGTCTGTTCGTTACCTCTTCACGCTTAAACGGCTGGATGGATTTGAATGAAATTTGTGTAGCAGACAGATTAGGACCCAAATTAACATATAGGCATTTTTTTTATGATTATCAAAAGTCCCTAGGGTCCACACGGAAAAAATCGCTGGCGGCGGCTAGTACATAATAATTTAAAATTGTCAAAATATTGATTGAAACTTGATTGAACTAATATGCGAAAGCCAGAAATAAGTTCCATTTAAGTAACTTGAATTTTTTTTTAATAAAATAAAATAAATTAATGACATTGTAATTATACTTATGTCATTTTTAGTAGAGTAAACTTTTCACTTCTGTACAATATTATTATATTATAACAATCAAAAGAAATCAACGCCATTACAAGCAATTGAGACTTACGAGCAATTGCAAATAGTTATGCTGAATTCTACTTTAAATTATTCAAAGTAGTTACTGCAATAAAAGTTCCGTTGGTATTCCTTGGAAGTTCTCTTGGAATTTCTACTGATCGGACTACGAACAATCTGGTATTTAACTTGATCTGATTAACTTAACAACAAGAGCAGCTTCAAGTGATTTCAATAAAATTGACTAAATTGTCTAATGTTTATTGATTGTATGAATTCTTCAATCAGAATTAGTAATTAGAAAAAAAGGGAAAATATAGGGAATATTAAGACATTCCCATATTTATTTTTCTAATTAATTCTGTACTATTATTATTACTGTTTTATTATTCTGTATTATCATTATTTTATAGTTCTTTCAGTATTTTTATTAATGTTTAGCATTAAAATTAATTAAATCCAACTAATATTATTGTGAAAGTTTGTGGGTTTGTATGTTTGTTCCTCAATTACGTAAAAACTACCGAACGGATTTGGTTAAAAAATTTGGTACACAGATAGTAGATAGCCTAGATTAAAACATAAAATACATTTTTATCCCGATATTCTCACGGGAACGGTATCTACGCGGGTGAACCCGCGGACGGCCGCTAGTGAACTATAAAAATAATGGTTTCGGAGTTGGGACAAAGTTATAGTGCAAACCATTGTTTTTATGGTGATTATATTAAATTATAGATCTATTATTACTTTAAAGTGCTGAAACACAATTTTATAGCGGTTTTCATCAAATTTCAAGTTTTTGAAGTGAAAACTTCTTTAGCGGCGTTGTACGCTTTTTTATAATGGGGAAAAAATGCTAAACTCGCGTCAGTAAGAATCACGTGACCCTGATCAAATATTCGTAAGACGGATGGGACGGATGGAGAGTAGACAGCTGGCGGCGGAAGTATCCCCCTCTCTTTCTACGGGGCGCGGTAAAAATGACGGCGCGTCATTTCAAGACGTTAACACTTGTGTCACCATAGCAACGCGCTAATTTTTTAATTCAATGTCAAAACTCTAGATTTTCTGTCAAGCTATGGATAAGACTTTCGTACAATACTGTTAAATTCAAATGCAGAGTAAATTCGTTAGACGGCAATTCGTGCAAAATTATTCCCTAATCATTCAAAAATATCAAAAATGCACAACGTTAATATTCAAGTTTTCACTTCTGCCGGCACTCCCGGAGTGCAACCTGATTTTTTTTATCGAAAATAAGTGAGCATTTGTCCACAATCACACCTGGTGTTAAGTGATGATGCGGACTACGATGGAGCATGCTCACTTAGATAAAACTCTAGCCTTGAAAAGGCCCAAATTATAACTATTGGGAAACACATCGGCAGGCAGCCTGTTCCCCTCTTTTGGTGTTCGCGTATTAACAAAATGCTTTGTGCGGGATGGTTGGAATATCAACAACATAAGGGTGGTACGCTAATCTGCGTCTAGTGCTTCGATGGTGGAATGGGGCTGGAGGAATTAATTCGTTTAATTCCTTCGCACACTCTCGGAAGTGCATCTTGTAAAATACCGACAAATAAGCTATTGTTACGGACGCGGGGTACCGGGATTGGAAGTAAAACACTCGGTTGCAGAGACGACGCTTTATTACCAAAAACACATCCATATACTCCGAATGTCGTGGTCCGCTCTTCTGTGTGGTGTAGTCTTCTTGCGAACGCCGTAGCCACCCAGCGCTGTTACACGATGACATTCTCACTTCTCCTCTTCCGATGTCGCAGTCCGCCCTTCCAAGTAGCGTCACGTCCGACCGACGTAGCCTCTCGGCGCTAAACCCGACGACATCCACTTCTACGCTCCTCCGTGCTAGCACCAACTACTGCTAGACCTCACCTCCAAACTTCTCTTCATCACCACTTCTTCAACCACCTTTTCTTCTGTCTATTACACTTCTTCACTGCTACTTTACAACTCCTTCATCTCCCTTCTTCTTCTTCGAACTTTTCTATTCGACTGCTCCTTAACTACTACTCCCACTATTGAACTACTCCTCTGTTCAACTACTACATCGATTGTGCGTTTCGCCGCTGCTTATATACCCCATAGAACCTTCTAGTAACTCTAATTTCGATAGTCCTTTTTCTTCTTTTCCATTATTTTCCGACGATACTAGAATGTTCTATTTCTCTATCAAATATAAAAATAAACTTTGTATAAACATGTAAACATTCTAGAAATATCGTAAAAACCATCAAAATGCTTTGGTCCGACAGAGGATCGAACCGCGGGCTCTCGTGTATAAAGCGAGAAGCCACACCACTATGCCACTGTGACTTGACAGCTAGTGGCAGAATTGATGATCGCTTGATGCTCTATGTCTCCTCTACGTAATGTGACGTCACGGCCGTCACACTATTCTGCGGCGGTGATCGAGGCTATTTAGTTTGGCATTCGTGAGTTCGGTCGGGGTCTCCAATAAGTCGCTTAGCCCGTTTTTCGACCGAGTCTAGAGCGGCAAGCTGGTATTTAGCTGGTCCGTCCCAAAGGTGACAGCAGTACTTCATAACCGGTCTGATTTGCTCTTAATAAAGTAGAAGCAGCTGTTGCGGGGAGAAGTAACGCTTAACCTTTAAGAGGATTCCAAGCTTTTTTGCAACGGTTCCAGCTATAGATAGACTATATATTCGCCGAAGTTCAAATTAGAAGAGATTGTCATGCCAAGGAGTTGTAGCTGATCGGTCACTGGTACGGATGCACCACCATGCTATTAAATACATCCCAATAAATATTAGACAACACTTCAAACATTGCGCTGATTCCAAAGTAAGAGCTAAAGCACTTGTGGTATGGAAATCAGAGACAACAGTGGAACTACAAACACCCAGACCTGAGCCAAGAAAAGTTCGATTTCTATATTAGCCAAACCGGGGATCGAATCCAGGACCTCAGAGATGGTGACACCTTGAAAACTGGTGTACAAAAACCACACGACCACGGAGGCCGTCTGAACTCCTTAACAACTTAAGTATGGTTAAAATAACGGATGCTTTTTTAGGGTTCCGTACCCAAAGGGCAAAAACGGGACCCTATTACTAAGACTCCGCTGTCTGTCTGTCTGTCACCAGGCTGTATCTCATGAACCGTGATAGCTAGAAAGTTGAAACTTTCACAGATGATGTATTTCTGTTGCCGCTATAACAACAAATACTAAAAACAGAATAAAATTAATATTTAAGGGGGCTCCAATACAACAAACTTGATTTTTTTGCCGTTTTTTGGTACGGAACCCTTCGTGCGCGAGTCCGACTCGCACTTAGCCGGTTTTTTCTATACAACGTGTTACAAAAAACCCCTAAAGCCGAATATGGTAGATAAGGACATCAAACAACCTGCACAACTCTGAAATTGCGATAAAAAAACAACTGTTTCATACAAAAAAAAACCGGTCAAGAGCGAGTCGGACTCGCGCACCGAGGGTTTCGTACCATCATAATTGCACCATCAAATCACACTGCACAGTAAAATAATAAAATTAGTATTGCAGTTTTAGGTCAGCGCCATCTCTTGACCGATAGTGGAACTAATGTTAACTTTTTCAGAAATTTGATAATTTCTAAAACATAATAAACATAAATAAGTACTTACCTATTTTATGTTTTACCATAGAAAAACATAAAATAAGTAAGTACTTATGATATAACTACATGCCTATACTAACATGCCATAGCATGTTCACATCATATGCCAGGTTAAAATCTTTCAGTACTAGAGGCCGCCCGCGACCTCGTCTGCGTGGAAAGTTTTTTTGATGTCCCTCGGGAACAGTACTTTTTTATGGATGAAAGGTTCCCGTCCTTCTCTGTAACCCTGACAACGTGTGTGCAAAATTTCATGATGATCGGTTGAGTAGTTAAGACGTGAAGGCGTAACAAACAAACAAACTTACTTTCGCATTTATAATATTAGTAAGAATTAAGGATGCATATTCCGATCACGTTCCATTTTTAAATTTTCAATACAAATTATCAAAAGAACTCTGCGCGAGCCGTTATGAAGGCGAACTTTGAAAATTCCTATTAAATTATGAAATAGATATATGGATATACAAAACACCCAATACATAAGACAAATACCTCATTATTCCTATAAAAATAAATAAATACTTAAGAATCTTCAAATACCAGTAAAAAAAACATGTTAAAGTGTAGATTTGAGCATTTTTTAATATTTTATTTTCTCTGTGATAAAAAACGTTTTCTTAAATTTTCTTCTATAAGTAGTGCA
The DNA here is from genome assembly GCA_943789525.1 of Agriphila geniculea. Classification (NCBI taxonomy): domain Eukaryota; kingdom Metazoa; phylum Arthropoda; class Insecta; order Lepidoptera; family Crambidae; genus Agriphila; species Agriphila geniculea. The sequence goes on along the minus strand of OX038873.1, from coordinate 10,253,274 downwards.
CTCTTTGACATTGTCAAGGAGTGCATAGTGCATATAGTGCTTATGAATAGACATACAATAAGTGAAAAAAAATCGGGTTGCACTCCGTGAGTGCCGGCAGAAGTGAAAACTCGAATATTAACGTTGTGCGTTTTTGATATTTTGAAATTAGCGGCAAAGGATTAAAATTATTTCTTTCCTATTACTATACAGTCACACAATTTAATCAGTTTGTAATTAGAGAAAAATTCTAAAGATTACGCGCCAGTGGGCTTTTTAATTTCTATGCACGCATTCTACGATTTAAACTTATAGTCACAGAGTATAAATAAGTCTATGATTTCACCAAAGAGATCGCTGCTATTATTTTAGTCTCATTTTCAAAATTAGCACGTTGCTGGTGACACATGTGTTTACGTCTTAAAATGACGCGCCGCCATTTTCAACGCGCCCCGTAGAAAAAGAGGGGGATAATTCCGCCGCCAGCTGACTACTCTCCATCCGTCTTACGCATTTTCGATCAGCCACGTGATTCACATTTTTTCCCCATTACAAAAAAGCGTACAATGCCGCTAAAGAAGTTTCACTTCAAAAATAAATATGAGTCGTATTCTTATTTGTTACAGCTGAAACTTTTGTGAAAAATACCTCTGACAAGCAAATTTGAAATTCCACTTGAACAGATTGTCTTCGTTTCAAATTACCTGATAATATTTATGTTTTTCTCTCTATACGGCACTAATTTAAGAAATGCTTCCTAAAACTAAAGTTTTTTCAATAGTAATGCTTTCATTCTTTAGATAACTTCTTTCGAAAAATGCTCATTTTTTGAAATGGGAGTAGATATACAGCCTTAACAAATTTGCAGCTAAAAACTATGATAGATATCAATTTTGCTGGCTGAATGTCTACTAATAGCATTATATCAGTGCAGTGCAGTGGTCCTAGCCTAGGGGAAATCAATTACTACTATTTCAGTTTCTAAACTGATGTTATGACTCGTCATGTCATGAATATCACAGCCACACGTGTTTCTGCGCGTTAGTCACCATGATGCGGCAGCCTTTTCTCGATTAATGTGAATTTATGAGTCGTTGGATGGCCTCGGTGGACAAACCAGCGCGATGTTTGCACTCACTGCATGCCCGGCGCCTGCCCGCTGGGTGCACATTCATTGGCTTTGACATCGCTATACTTCGCTTATCGCTTTTTTTATAGATATTATGTGTACAGCAGCCATGTCATACTCAAAACCATCGGTAGGCCAAATGCATATGTTTATTTTTCTTTTGTTGTAATATTTATATATTTATTTATGCAAGTACTATATTACTGTGTGTAAACGTCGCCACCTTGCCTACAAAGCTGGCCATGAGCGTAGCCAGCCATAGGCTCAGGGTGGGGCGGCACTCTTAAAATAATATGTAACTAGCAAACTATACCCGCGATCTTACCCTGGTAATTTTTTTTCTATGCATTTTCCATGCATATTTTGTAATGCTACGGGCCTATGTCATTAATTCCGCATCATTTTTATATTTTCTTACTTAGGTAAGATTAGGTAGGTACCTCACAGGTCAGAGCCAGGGTGGGGCAAGCGCCCCACCGTGGCTACGCCCATGGAGCTGGCTGAAAACTAGCGCTTCTGTGGCATTCTGCGTAATGCCGCAGTAGCACAGCTGAGACCGTGCTACCCGTTGGCCTCACACCTATTTCTCTTTCTTATTTTCTTTTCCTTTTTACTAATTGTTTAAAATGTGTTTTAGTTTAAGTTGTATCTGTTTGTATTTGTACAATGCGTTTGAGTACAATAAATGTTTTTCTTTCTTTCTATATTGACCGTAGAATCAGTGGGCACTAATTCTGTGGCAAAACCTAACTTTAAATAAAAATATAACTCATCGCGTAAATTGTTACTTTTTGAATTGAGATATTATTGAGACACGCTAGCGGGACGCATCAGGAGGATGTTTTCAAAATTGTATCTGACAGCAGTCAAATGTGTAAATGTACAGTATGAAATTATACCTTACTTTGCTATTAGGTAGATTAAAGAAAAAAAAATTTTTTTGCAAAAAAAATTCGGGTTGCACTCCGGGAGTGCCGGAAGAAGTGAAAATTTGAATATTAACGTTGTGCATTTTTGATATTTTGGAATGGTTAGGGAATCATTTTGCACGAATTGCCGTCTTACGAATTAACTCTGCATTTGAATTTACGAATACAGAACAGTATTGTACGAAGGTCTTATCCATAGCTTGACAGAAAATCTAGAGTTTTGACATTGAATTAAAAAATTAGCGCGTTGCTATGGTGACACAAGTGTTTATGTCTTGAAATGACGCGCCGCCATTTTCGCCGCGCCCCGTAGAAAGAGAGGGGGATACTTTCGCCGCCGGCTGTCTACGCTACATCCGTCTTACGAATTTTTGATCAGGGTCACGTGACCCTGACTGACGCGAGTTTAACATTTTTTCCCGATTACAAAAAAGTGTACAACGCCGCTAAAGAAGTTTTCACTTCAAAAAGTTTGCTATCCTTTTTACTATAAATGTTTTTCACTGTGGTAGAAAAACATTGTGCTAATAATATTTAGTAACATGGTTATTTTTTTTACTTTTTTGACAATATGCTTATATTTTGTTTTTACGACTAAACAAATCAAATGCTAACATGCGTTTTTACTAATAACTAGCCCAGAATAAAATGTAGTGAAGTGACAGTAACATAACACAAGTCTATAATTAGTATATTCCATAGAGCTGTGTACATCCTAATATCCTGTTGTACACAATAATCGTCATGAATGACCGAATGTTATTTATATATCACACCCAATATTACATAAGGTTTACAAGTTTTATTTTTGATCAGATTTAGACTTTAGTGGATATGACATTTTATTTTTAGTGCCAAATACACTTTTTAGTAATCTTTATTCCACTCCTACCATAATTAACTAGTACCGAATTATGAGATATAGAGCACTCCAAAATGTTGTACTAGTAGTAGTACCTAGTGCAGATACTATTGTTAGTGTATCTACCCTTCTATAGTAAATTAAAATAAGTATATATATAGATATAACTTCATGAATATTAAAAATCATTTTTTAGCATCCTCATAATACAATCATTTGTTTTCAATTTATGTTTGACGTGAAATAATTTTCAACGGAAATACAAACGGGATAACATTATTCGCTTAGTGTTCATAATAATAAATAAATCACGATATCTACCTTATTAAAACATATTTTTATCCTTTCAATGTTTAATACAGACGTAAGGATATAACGTACCTACCTCCATCTAAATTCGAGTCAGTAAATTGACATTAAGATATTTAAATATCAATGTCCATTTGCTCTCCTCCTTTATATGATATATTTCAACAGAACTTCAGTACAATAGTAATGCCAAAGTTAAAATCCCACCTCCCGATAAAATATTTGTGCACGTTTTCATCGCAATCACGGTGAGTAACTGAGAAGAGGAGAGGATTGAGTTTTAGAGGACTCACGTGCCTGAGTTACACGTAGCTCTATGAATCTCGTCTGGAATTTAAAACTAAATCATCGTAAAAATAAATAGATAGAATTTTCAGGATAAACGAAAGACGTAAAATAAAGTTATTGTACTTTTTAAAAGTAATTTAAAACTTCAAGAATTCTTATATAAAAAGGTTTTTCGTTTGAAGCCTCCAAGTAAAGAGTTCTCTACACCTACATCCAACAACTCTTTTCAGCTGAATTTTCTGTAAATAAAGCTGACCTTTGTCCTGTTCGTTGGTATTATGAATAAGATCTCCATACGAAATCAGGCTGATCGCCTGCTTGCTTGAATAATGAATTGTGATCGACAATCGCCGTACCAAAAGAGCTGCTGTTACCTACATCTTTTATATTTTCGTATCACCTAACCAAAATTGTGTATTTTTACATTGGTATAAAAAAACATAAAAGAAGCTCCTGAAAAGTGTTCCTGGGAACAGCAAATTAGATCCGGAACAACAGCTCTTATAATAAAGAAATCATAAGACAGATACCTAACTCATATTGCAAATGATTTTAATGGGCATCGCAAATAGGCGACGATTCATCTATATCAAACTCACCGTGTCATTAGTGTCACATAGGCTATACGAAATAGAATCGAGATCCAGCTGTGGTGTATCACTATACTTCCACTAGAACCGTTTATTGCATCATCATGAACTGATAGTGCACGGTGGTATGCGTCTTGCGCTGATACTGACGCGGCGGAGGGAGGAAGAGCGCGGCCGGCGCGCCGACACCAACTGTTGCCGTACGTAGGACGAGCGTGAGCGTGCGCGCCGCCGCCGCCGCACCCGCCGATGACGACGTTTGACCTTATTTAATTAGTTCGTTCGTTTTTACTCTTTGAACGTAATACGGCATATTAAAATGTGTGTAGCCTAAATTACTGTTGCCAACAGCTTGATTGGTGAAACGGTTAATACATACTTTACTTAGCGTAAAAACTCATTCAAATGAGAAGAGAATTTCTAAAGATAGTGATAAGTACCTATTGCGTTTATTGATTGATAACCAGAATCACATTCAATTAAATTGATAAAGATGTTGAAAGAAGTCAAATGTATAGTTGTTTTTTGGCGATTGTGGATACTAAACCTTGTATGTGATGTAAACTCGATCTCTCGAGCTATTTTCGTATGGGTTCATCCACCTAGACATCGTAGTCGATTTCTGCAACTGGGATAATAAATCAGTTGCCTACCTTACATGCCCGTAGCGCACTGTTTTAGTTGTGAATTGTTAAGACTCCCTTGCATTTCATTCGAGACATCTAATTAAAGGTTTGGAAAATTTCAGCAGCTCAAGAATAGAAAATTCAATTAACGCCATGCCATTATAGGAACTCTACCAAGTTTAACAGATTTAACAAATCTAATCTATGTGAACAAGTTTCAAGTAATTTACTTTAACTGGGCCAGCCTTTGTTCTCTCACACTATGCAAGAGCTGGTGGTTTTGTACATTAGAGAATTAGAGTTAGTAGAGAGCCTGCTGGCAAATACGTTTATAATGAGAACTCAAACTTGCGGTAATAATTTGACAACTTCTGGAAATTGTTATCATTAGGTACTTTCAATTATGATGAGCTTTACAATTATCAATTTCTCAACGGGGGGGGAACCAGCAAGATTTTTTACTGACACACGCCACATCATCGCGGGGGCGTACCGGTAGCACCCACATGAATAGAAGTTATGACAAAAAATATTAACCCCTGCCTCGATTTACTTAGTACAGATCTAGATCTTCGTATACTTTTGCTACTAAATAATAATAATATATAGAGGTGGTGGACTGATAATTAGAAACATGAATTACACACACAGTCGATTTTCATACAAACGAGGTAACTTTGAAGCCTTAGTTCTCATCCATGGATTGGTCGAGCTGTGATCTAATAATGGCTCTTCAGGAAGCGACTGGAGAATATCCAGATCGTTATACAAACCCAAGTGTTCTAATCAGCATTCTAATAGATATTTGGATATGTTTAAAAACGCGAAAATAGTATCAAAATCAAAATGTATGGAAATCCTGAATGAAACTGAAAACTCTGATCCTTACAGCTCTTTGAATGCAGATATTGAGTTTGAATAGCGCCTTGGATCTCCTCCATTCACTTTCTGGATAGCTATCATCAGATCACTGCTCGATAAATCCCTGGCGAGAACAAAGACTTCAAAGTTACCTCGTTTGTATGAAAACCAACTAGTGTTTATCCGTCCACCATTGTAGGTATAAAACACTTGGTCTTAATCTTAATACTTCGCGAATGAGTCATTGTATAGATTTTTGTCATAATTTAGTTATACATATTTTTCAATTATCCAAGTTTCTGCACCTTATTGCAGCTGCCGCTGACGAAGTTACAATTACTGAGCTACTATAAGTTCGCCTTCGAGATTTTTTTAAATATATTTTGTTCGGATATGTTTCTACAACTTCCTCATTATCAACATCATATTAGCCGCACGACACCCACTGCTGGGTATAGGCCTCTCCTAAGGATCTCCACGACGGTTGGTCCTGCGCTGCCCGCATTCAGTGGCTTCCCGCAACCTTCACCAGATCGTCGGTCCACCTTGTCGGGGGCCTACCCACGGAGCGTCGTCCGGTGCGCGGTCGCCATTCCTGAACCTTTCCGCCCGAACGGCCATCAGTTCTTCTCGCTATGTGTCCCGCCCATTGCCACTTCAGCAGAGCAATCCTTCGAGCGATATCGGTTACTTTAGTTCTCCTGCGGATCTCCTCGTTTCTGATTCGATGACGTAGGGAAAGTAGGACGTAGGTAGGCCAAGCATGCCTCTCTCCATTGCACGCTGGGTGACCTTGAGCCTCCTTATGAGACACATAGTTAGCGACCACGTTTCACTGCCGTAAGTCATCACTGGCAACACACACTGTTCATAGACTTCCTACAACTTTCTATTACCTCAAAATTAATTAATCTCAAAACTATATGTGCTTTATTTTTCTTTTCAGTGCTATGAAGATAATGCTAGGCAAGTTGCCTCGGCCATGGATAGTAGACGACGCGAAAGACGACGGCTATACAGCACTTCACCTGGCCGCCCTCAACAACCACGCTGAAGTAGCGGAGCTGTTGGTGCGGGGCGGTGCGCGGCCAGACCTGCAGAATGCCAACCTGCAGACGGCCCTGCACCTAGCCGTCGAGCGACAGCATACGCAGATCGTGCGTCTACTGGTAGCGCACGGGGCTGACCTCAACATCTGTGACAAGGTAACAACTTGGACCATTTCAATACAGTACATCTTTCACCTGGCCGCTTCCTACAACCATGCAGAAGTAGCGAAGCTATTGGTGCGGGGCGGCGCGCGGCCAGACCTGCAGAATGCCAACCTGCAGACGGCCCTGCACCTGGCCGTCGAGGGACAGCATACGCAGATAGTGCGTCTATTCGTAGCGCACGGGGCTGACCTCAACATCTGTGACAAGATAACAACGAGGACGGTTTCAATACAGTACAGCTTTCACCTCGCCGCTCTCAAGAACCACGCAGAAGTAGCGGATCTGTTGATGCGGGGCGGCGCGCGGACAGACCTGCAGAATGCCAACCTGCAGACGGCCCTGCACTTGGCCGTCGAGCGACAGAATTCACAGATAGTGCGTCTACTGGTAGCGCACGGGGCTGACCTCAACATCTGTGACAAGGTAACAACTAGGACCATTTCAATACAGTACAGCTTTCACCTGGCCGCTCTCAACAGCCACGCAGAAGTTGCGGAGCTGTTGGTGCGGGGCGGCGCGCGGCGAGACCTGCAGAATGCCAACCTACAGACGGCCCTGCACCTAGCCGTCGAGCGACAGCATACGCAGATCGTGCGTCTACTGGTAGCGAACGGGGCTGACCTCAACATCTGTGACAAGGTAATAACTAGGACCATTTCAATACAGTACAGCTTTCACCTGGCCGCTCTCAACAGCCACGCAGAAGTTGCGGAGCTGTTGGTGCGGGGCGGCGCGCGGCGAGACCTGCAGAATGCCAACCTACAGACGGCCCTGTACCTAGCCGTCGAGCGACAACATACGCAGATCGTGCGTCTACTGGTAGCGAACGGGGCTGACCTCAACATCGGTGACAAGGTAACAATTTGGACCATTTCAATACAGTACAGCTTTTAAGCAAAAACATATTGGTTGCAGGCTGCATCGACTATTTAGAGTTGGATTTGATTTCTTTTCCTATTTCAATTAACCGTATCATATTGGAATCGCTTAGATATTATGACACCTAAATAATATACCTACTTCGAAACCACCTGCTACTTTAACAATAAACAGCAAGCCAAACTATGAAAAAAAAGTAACAAATGCTGAACTTTTCAGAACAGACCTATGTGACCGCAGCCACAAATACAAAAGCTCGAGTAGCCAAGAAGTTTGCTTTGGTGACCTGTTAACTTTAGTTTTCTAAAGGAATCTTTTCTTTTTGTTTTCTTTTCCGATTTCAATTATCCATATCATATTAGAATCACTTAGATATTATGACACCTAAGTAATTTATACCTATGTATACTCCGAAACCATCTGCTACTTCAACAATAAACAGTAAACTATGAAATTAAAGTTACAAAATTGCTGAACTTTTCAATACCGACTGATGTGACCGCAGCCACAAATACAAAAGCTCAGAGTAGCCACCAAGTTTGCTTTGTTGACCTGTTAACTTTAGTTTTCTAAAATAATCTTTTCATAAATGCCAAATTGAGTAACAAATAAAACAGACATGTTTTTAAAAAAATTTAAAGGTTTAGCTTATCTCATAAATTTATAAACTTATCTATCACTATTCCTTATTAATATTATACGAAGATACAGTAATTCAAAAACTACAAAGGACAACTAGACAAAACAATTACGATACAAATTCAAAACAAAACTAATTATCGTATACCTATCCTATAAAATAATGTTACTTCTCGTAGATTTTTTGACTTTACCATTCACATTTATAGCTGCTACAAGACGGACTCATCGTACTAAATCACGAATAAAGGGCGACTTTAGTTAGCCAAAAAGAAAAACTTTATGTTGGTAGGTAGGTATCACTTTAAAGTTCGTTCTTTAAATACTTTGTTTAAATATCAATAAAATGTTACATTTTAGCATCTCATTAAGTTGTCGTGCTACGAAATTAAATCTCTCTCATGATTTTAATAGAAGTAAGAGGGATGTTAATTTGAGATAGATGTTAGCGATGGATATTAGTCACTAGTGCATCGTTGACGCGTCTTTCTAAAAATACCTACAAATAGAACATTCAATCTAACCGACATTCCACGTGGCTTGTATTATTTTACTCGTTTTTAGGGTTCCGTAGCCTAAATGGCAAAAAACGGAACCCTTATAGATTCGTCATGTCTGTCTGTCTGTCTGTCTGTCTGTCTGTCTGTCTGTCCGTATGTCACAGCCACTTTATTCCGAAAGTATTAAGACTACACAGTTAAAACTTGGTAGGTATATGTAATCTGTTAACCGCTTAACGAATTTAATACAAAAATAAGAAAAATAAAAGATTAAGGGGGGGCTCCCCATACATGGAACTGAAACTGAAAAAAAATTTTTTCTTCAAACCAACACGTGTTGGGTGTCTATAGATAGGTCTTTAAAAATGACATTAAGGTTTTTAAGACAACTTTTTCTCAAAGTCAACCGTTTGAAAGATATTTACCGCCAAAGTGGTAAAATGTGTGTCCCCCCCCCTTTAACTTTTGAAATAAGAGAGTGAAAAATCTAAAAAAAATATATGCTGTAGACCTTAATAAAAACTTTCAACCAAAATTAGTTTGAATGAGATATAGTAATTCGTTTTTGAGATATAGCACATTTTCTAAAACCGCAAATATAACTTTGTCATTCATACCAACACTGTGAAAAACAAAGTTATTTTTACAGACGAAAAATTATAGGTGGTATTAAATATGGTATGGTATAAGGTAACTCGGTGGCGCAGTGGTTTAGCGCCTGGCCCAGCGATTGCGGAGGTTAAGCAACGTTCGCAAGGGTCGGTCATGGGATGGGTGACCAAAAATTTACTATCTCGAGTTCCTCCGTGCTTCGGAAGGCACGTTAAGCCGTTGGTCCCGGCTGCATTTGCAGTCGTTAACACCCACCAATCCGCATTGGGCCCGCGTGGTGGGTTATGGCCCGTCCTCCTTATCCATCCACCCATAAGGAAGGCCTGTGCCCCAGCAGTGGGGACATTAAAATGGCTGATGATGATGATGATGATAAGGTAACTACGGAACCCTATGGCACGTGGCCCGACACGCACTTGGCCGGTTTTTAATTGTTATTTTTTAGTACGTGCTCAATAAATTGTTTATTATTATAATTATTTAGATATTCAGCCTTCTGTTCTTTACTAACATATAAGTTTTAAAGGTTTATAAAACGCTTAGTTTCGAATTAAAAAAAGGAAGAAAAAATAAACAACAATAGCATAGGAATAACATTTTTTTACCCTGTGACATTAGTTTCCGTCTCGTAATAAGCGGTTTTGTTGTCAATAAACACTTGCGACATCATGAGTAACAGCATCTGCAGTCGCCTATTTCTTACCTCAAAGAGAAAAAATCCTTGTCCATCAGATAATCCGCCATGTTTGTTATCTCAAATCAATCGAGTTTAATGCACAAACTGCATTTAATAATTTTGTATAAAATTCGACAGGAAGGCAGTCAAATCCATTATCCGTCAACAAGCAATTACATACGATTTGAACTGATCGCTGATGGAAGGCCTTAAGCCATTACTCGACATGTGTAGATGCACGCGTAAGATTGAACGTGTCACAAGCGACTAATACCCCCTGATCGATGTGATTTACCGCAACTAGAGGCTAAATCACCAGGACAACAGCATTGTTCACTCCACATATTACCTGCATAACTAGATATTATGAAGCCTGATTAATGTCTGATCTTAAGTGGACTGATAAAGCAAGAATTATACGTTTGGTTTCGATTTAATCTTGACTAGGTAGAAAACAGAAGTTGCGGATTCATATGGTGTCGACTCTATAAAAATATTCCTATCATGTTGGGTATTCTGTGTAGATTATACATAACCCATCATCTCCCATAGCCATACCAACCGTGTGCTTAAAATGGCTATGAGTAATGCGCGCGAAATCGTACATATGTTATAGTCAAACCCCGAAGTCCAGGCGCTCCTAGGTTTGCCTAGTCGAACCCAGGGACGTATTTTAAGATTCGGCGCCCTGGGCCAATAAGGTTTGCCGCCGTATGGAAGGAAGAGGACGCCTGTCTATACTAAAAAAATGCCGCGCAGCGAGATCTTTAATCATTTTCATTCAAAAACCCTGTTTCATCCACTAATCTTGTAGTCTTGCTTCTTTATTTTATAGTAAAAATGTAAAAAAAAAATTGCCGCGCAGTGCGATTTATAGTTAGTTTCATCTACTAAATTATTGTCTGATATAAAATATAATTGTAAAAGAATTGTTGTAATTTAAATTAAAAGTAATTTAAATTGTTGTATAAAAATGTAAAAAAATTGTAACCCTTCTTACGAATAATTTCAAAAGGCGTCCTGAAGCTCGCGAGGGGCGGCTTGCGCCGCCCCTCGCAGCCTGGCGCCCTGGGCCATGGACCCTAGGGTAAATACGTCCCTCGAACCTCAGGTTTGAAAAGAAGGCTCAGTCAAAGTCCAAAACTAAAGCGTGTTTCGGCCTTTGACTAACGAATTTATGTCCGAAGAGACCAACTTGGATAGTCAATCCCCGAAACTCAATACGATCAAATCGGGATTTGACCAGTCAGACTTAAATTAGGGAAATGAGTGTTATTTTGTATGTAAATGTGTAAAAATACATTCTTTAGAGTGAAAATGTAACTATATCAACAATCTTCCTGTGAATCTAAGATTTCTGTTGTGTGTTAAAAAAAATAACCACGAAATTTAAGACTTTAAATTGTTTAACCTATCACGTGACGATTTACGAGGGTGGTTTGATAAGTCCGTGACTTTGTGAAGAAGAAAAATTTTTTTAAAGAATATTTTGTTTTATTTTTCTACATAATCTCCTTTCAGCTATATACACTTCGACCAACGATGTTCCAACTTCTTCAACCCATCCAAAAAATAGTTTTTATCAAACCCTGAAAAATAAGCTCCTGTTTTAGCTATCACTTCTTCATTGGATGAAAATCTTTATCCACCAAGCCATTTCTTCATGTTTGGGAAGAGGAAAAAGTCACACGGGGCCAAATCTGGTGAAAACTAGGGGTGTAGCAATAGCTCGTATCGCAATTCCACAAGTTTTGATGTTGCGGTTGACGACGAGTAGGCCAGAGCATTGTCGTGATGAAATAAAACTTTTTTCTTTGCTAGATGCGGTCTTTTCTTCAGCAGCTTTATATTGAATCTATCCAACAAAGCAACATGGTAAGCTCCGGTAATTGTTTTGCCTTTCTCCAAAAAATCGATGTAAATAACACCTTTGCTGTCCTAAAAGACAGTGGCCGTCTCTTTACCAGCCGAACAAACAGTTTTTGCCTTCTCCGTGGCACGTTCACCGGTAGAAGTCCACTGTTTTGACTGTTGCTTCGTCTTTGGCGTATATGGTGGACCCACGTTTCGTCAAGTGTTACGTACCGACGAAAAAAATCACTTGGATTGCGGTTATACAAACCTAGCATTGTTTAGAAGTTGTTACACGAGTTCGTTTTTGTCCGACTATCAGCAAACGCGGCACCCATCTTGCAAAAAGGTTTTTCATGCCGAGAATATCTAGCAAAATATGAAAAATTCGTTCGGTAGAGATGTGAATAGCATCAGCTATCTCGCGTATCTTCACTTGTCGGTCTGCCATAACAATGTCGTGGATTTGCTAACAATATCTTCAGTGGTGACCTCAATCGGCCTTCCTGGGCCGTCGGCGACAGTTGTGGTAGTACGACCACAACGAAATTCAGTAAACCACTTATGAACCATTCCATGAGATGGAGCAGAGTCCCCATAATATTTTTTCAGTTTATCCTCCGTCTGCTTAATGGTTTTACCACGTAAAAAGTAGTATTTTATCAATACGTAAAATTAGTTTTTCTCCGTTATAAAAGAATATCCCGACCTCACTTGCATAAATCCTTCCATTTTTTTAATTTCGCGCCAATTTAAAAAATGCAACAGCATAAGCTCAGCAAAGAGTTCTAAATTAAGACAGGAAAATTGAATTATGAAAAAATATTGTATTCAACCTTAAAGTCACGGACATATCAAACTGCCCTCGTACCTAAATATATATGAAAAACAGCTTTCATTTCCGATGTTAGATTTAGTCAAATTCAAAGCCACCTTTTTCCTATAAGTCACGTGATAGGTTAGAAATTTTAGATCGTCTTAAATTTCGTGGTTATTTTTTTTAACAGACAACAAAAATCTTTGTTCACAAGAAGATTGTTAATTTAATTAAATTATCACGCTAAAGAATGTGTTTTTCATATTTTTAAATACAAAAAAATTATATTCTGTACCTAATTTAAGTCTGACTGGTCAAACCCCGATTTGATTGAATTGCGTTTCGGTGTTTGACTGTCCAAGTTAGTCTCTCGTAGGTTTGGCTATAAATGCGTTAGTCAAAGGCCGAAACCCGCTATTAGTTTTGGACTTTGACTAAGCCTTCTTGTCAAACATGATGAATAGGCAAACCTAGGAGCGCCTGGACTTCGGGGTTTGACTGTAACACATACATTATTATTTTTATAAATGGTTCTGAAACGGTTAGCTTACTGCCAAGTCAACATTACAAACATCAGAGCGAAAGGATGTCGCACTCCTCCCCGCTCCCACGCCCGACGAGTTACATTATGAAATTCAGTAAAGTATTATAACACTCGTTCGGATGATATACTCGACGAGGAAAGGGAAGTCAAAATCGTTTATAGAGGATACATATCATGGGTGTAGATAAGGTCTTGAATGCAACTGTACATAATTAGGTGTTAAAACACTCATGTGATACTATTATCACATTTGTATTTTAATACCTTATTATAGTACAGTTGCATACATAACTATCATGCATGCACAGGATGGAGACACGCCCCTGCACGAAGCGCTCCGGCACCACACGCTGCAGCAGTTGCGGCGGCTGCAGGACGCGCGCGACACCGCGCTGCTCACCGGCCTCGCGCACGCCCACGACAAGAAGTCCTCCGCCTCCATCGCCTGCTTCCTGGCCGCGCATGGCGCCGACTTGACCGTTAAGAATAAGAAAGGTAAACCACAATATCCTGATACTAGTAGTACACATTTTTTCCTGATACTAGTATCTCGCTTAAAGAAAATAATACTTTTAAATTTTGTTTCCACGCAGGTGATTATCAATCAATGAGTTCGGCCTTGCTAAACATAAAATGGCACGATATCTTAGAAAATATGAGCACCGAAGAAGCCGTAACTTATTTTTATACAGTCTTAAACGAACTCATTCGAAAATATATACCAACAAAAAGATATAAATCACAAACTTTTTACCCCCCCTGGTATTCGCGCTCATTAATAAAACTTATATGTAAAAAACTTAAAGTCCATGCAAAGTGGAAGAAATATGAAAATCCACGAGACTACCTTGACTTCAAACGTCTAAGGCGCATGGAAAAAAACCCTTTCCTCCGATTGTTATATTAAATATATTAACTTTGCGGAAGACGAAATAACTTCTTGCCCTAAATATTTCTGGACATATATAAAATCTAAATTTTCAAAAAATGACATTCCCCATCATATGCGCTACGAAAATGAGATATCTTCGGATGGTGAAACCATATGTAATTACTTTAATATTTATTTTAATTCTGTATTTGTCCACGATAGCAACGATAACGGTAATTCTTCCTTTACAACTGGTTCATCATCAGACCATATTATTGATATATCCTCGATAAGTATCTCCGAAAATACAGTGTTGAAACATTTAAAAGAAGTGGACACCCGGAAAAGTGCTGGTTACGACAATGTTCACCCATTATTAATATCCAGATTAGCTAAATAACTAGCCGTACCCTTAACGATTATTGTTCGCAAGTCAATACAAGAAGCATGCTTTCCGCAGATCTGGAAAAAGTATCTAATTACTCCTGTCAATAAGGGTGGTGATAAACATTGCGTAACCCAATTTAGGCCAATTTCAAAATTAATAATATTTGGTAAAATTCTTGAAAAAATTGTAACGGACACAATAACTAATGTTGTCAGTCGTCATATATCACCATATCAGCATAGGTTTTTTCGAGGACGAAGTGTCGGTACTAACCTTGTTTTGTACACTGACAATATCCTAAATGCAATGGATGCCGGCTACCAGGTCGATGCCGTGTATACAGACTTCTCCAAATGTTTTGATAAAATTAATCATTCTATACAAATTATCAAGTCTTGGTATACACGGTAATCTCCTGCGCTGGGTGGAACCCTACATCCGTAACCGTAGCCAGGCAGTTGCACTAAAAGGTTACACATCTAAATTCCTTGATGTTACTTCTGGAATACCCCAGGGCTCCCATCTTGGCCCACTTTTATTTAACCTGTATATTAATGACATGCACAAATGCTTTAATGGCTCTGACCACCTTTGCTATGCTGATGATACCAAAATATTCCGAGTTATTAAATCTCACCATGATTGTCTCCTGCTTCAAGCTGATCTTAACTCATTCCAGGAATACTGCGACAGAAATCAGTTGATTTTGGACCCCCAAAAATGTTGTACCATCACCTTTTCCAGAAAACATAATCTTATACTCCAACCTTATCATCTCTCGGGCCAAAATCTCATGCGAGTCTCTTATGTCCGTGACCTTGGAATCACTTTAGATTCAAAGTTACATTTTAACTTGCACATTGATGATATCCTAACGAGGGCTTATAGAAAACTAGGTCTTATACTCCGCCTCTCTAAACCCCTCAAAAAAGCGTTCACTTTAAAAACACTTTACTTTGCATATGTCCGCAGTTTGCTGGAATTTGGCTGTGTGGTGTGGAGCCCGATGTATTCAGTGCATATCGCTAGATTAGAGAAAATCCAGAATAAATTCCTAAAAGCTCTCGAATTCAAATCCAGAGGTTTCTTTATTGATTATGATATAGCTCTAAATAATCATGGAATTATGACTCTTGAAAATAGGCGACTATACTTGGAATCGATGTTTCTATTGTTTCTATATAAAATAATAAACGCTCACATTGACTCAAGTTTTCTTTTGGAAAAAATCGGATTTATTGTTCCACGTACTTCGTCTCGTTCAAATAGAACCTTTCACGTGCCTTTTAGTAATTCAAAATACGCTAAAAATACTTTCTTTAGACGCTCCTGTGACAGATACAACAAGTTATTTAATAAAATCGATATCTTTACTAATACTATTGGTAAGTACAAGGCTGAATTACGTAGGTTCTGCCTCATTCTGCCTCATAATCATATTTTTGATTGCACTAACCCTCACTATATCTAAAACTGTAACCTAAAATGTTATGCTTGTTAAATTTTATTTACAAACTTATTGTACTTAATTTAAGGTTTTAGTTAATTCATACTCAAAAAAAAAATTTTTGAACATATATGGAACTCAAGGTCTGTTTGTGGACATTTTTTGCTTAAGCTAATACCTTTATAAGACTGTATGTTTCCTTTAAATAAATAAATAAAAAAATAAAAAAAATATCCTTGACAAACTCTTGAGATACGCTTAAGAATACTAATAATTACCCACTCCGCTTTTTAGTCATTTTGAGAAAATTTTAACATCGAATAATCCCGTCTTGATCACACTGCCTAAAAATCAAATTGTCTACGAAGCAAAATGCCTAAAACTCATGTCTAAAGAGCAAAACGTCTACTAAGTAAATTGTCTAAAACGCAGAATGACTAAACAGCAGTTTACCTAAGGATTAAAAAGGTCTAAATTGCAAAACGTATATATCGCAAATTATCCTAGTATAAATTTCTTTGTCTGTTTGAAATACGCGCGTATGTTCATAGATTTTTAATCAAACAATTACTGGCAATTTGAATCACATGTTTGTAAAGGCAATGGAATACTCAGTAACGCCTGATAATGAGATCAGCATCCTGGGCATCCAGGAGAAAAACTCTATTTTATCTATTGTCATTGCCACTTTCTTTTTGTTGTCAACTCTAATAATTTTATTGGTAGTACGGAATATGTTGCAAACCGGTTGAATTTATTTATAAATTAATAAAATAACATCGAAATTTTCCACCGTTTTTCCATGACCAGGCCAAACACCGCTAGATCTATGCCCCGATCCGAACCTATGCAAGACTTTGACGACCTGCCGCAAAGAAGGCGCAAGCGCCAGTGACGCGTCACCTGAGAGCGAGCAGGGCTCATCCGCTCCCGCGGCGCCAACAGTTTCGACGGCTCTCGCGACTCCGGCAGTATCGGACGGGGCTCCATTGCCTGCACAGAGCGACCCTACTGCGGACGAGTGCCTGGTCTGCTCCGACGCCAAGCGGGACACGCTATTCCGCCCCTGCGGGCATATCTGTTGTTGCAACGTTTGCGCAGCAAGGGTACGTTATATTATTTCTTTTAATAAATATAGAAAGAGCGTAACGTTCGAAGAGACAAACACGATAAGTCTATTTATTTATCCTTACTTATCTTATTTGGTAAATAATCTTCACATACAACAAATGGTATTCCTACAGGGTTTTCCACACATAAATAAAGTAATTGCTAAATTGGGATGTTGACAACTTTTTTTATTTTATATTACATAAATTACCTCTCGAAAAAGAAACATTGGTAAAATAATTATTTCGCTAGCTTGAAAACTGCCCGAGATATCATAGTGTGAAATGCACACAAATGGACTCGCCCAAAAACGCTCCATACTAACGGCTACTGAATTATGACGTCACGCCTCAGTAGTTTGTATGCAACGCGTAGGAAATTTGTTCGGCAGCTATATTAAATATTGTGTTTATCAAAATGGTTTCTTAGACAAATTTGCTATACATTTTACGAACCAATTAAAGGTATCATTTATTTTAATAAATTTTATACTTTTTAAATGGACTTGTCCACCCAACTTTGAAGGGTCATAAAACAAATAATATGCAATATATATATAAAACCAAGAGGTATACAAGCTACTCTAAAAGTTTAATATGTTTACGATTTTTATTAGTATTTCGTTATTTTATTCATTAGTCAACATCCCAATTATTAGAGACAATTTGATTTAATATGACAACATATTTTCAAATAACGATTTAAGTTTAAAAGACGTATGTCAAAAGCTGTTTACTAAATAAGACAAGCAAGGATAAACAGATTTTAGAGTTATTTTGAAGAGGAAGAATATGAGTTTATTTACGAAAGAGCAATTACTTGATTTATCTACTTTTAAAAATAAATAATAATTAATTACTGCTCGTTTTAAACATTATTAACAATATATCAAGAATTATGAAAAGATCTTATAATCCTTTAATGTACTATCTATCCTATACTGTTGTCAACTCTGTTGACCACAGCGAGCTCCCTAGCATGACCACGGAGTCATAATATATAAGGTGGTACCAAATGATCTGATGATACTTAAACAGGTGATAGTGTTGCTTAAACTAAACAACTTTCTCCATAGGACATAGCGCTCATTTGGAGCGACAGTGACACATTTGCAAAAATAAGCGAAAATGACTTATAAATGTCAAAATACTATGCATAATCATCTGCATTGGCAGTGAAAACGCCACATTTGTAGGTTCAAAAACAATTTGAAAATGATAATTAGCCGTAAGAATGCTTCAGAATCTTCTTTTGATGAAATAATCTTTATTCTGATCTAGTGTAAAGTTAACTAATTTGCATTTGTGTCACTGTCGCTCCAAATGAGCGATAGGTCGAAAAATTAATTTTTTTTTTCGCCTCTCCATAGTAACTCGTTCAGCTGACCAAATACATTTTGTGGGAGTATGAATTTTTTTTTTTTTCGTTTTTCGACCTATGTTCCTTAGAGAAAGTTAATCAGTTTATGCAATACTATCACCTGTTTAAGTATCATCAGATCATTTGGAACCACCTTATATGTATATCGCGTGATACGTTTTATCGACACTCAAATGTCAAAATCCATTGTCTTTTGACAGTTAAACATGATAAATCACTTTATAATTATCGCGATATCACATTTGTGTAAAAGTTAATAATCTCTCCTCAACTTCTATGATTGAAAACTGTCAGGTGAAGAAGTGCCTGATATGCCGGTCGTGCGTGGTGTCTCGCGTGCGCGTGGGCGAGTGCGTGGTGTGCTCGGAGGCGGCGGCCACGGTGGTGTTCCGGCCGTGCGGCGACGTGTGCGCGTGCGCCGCGTGCGCGCCGCTCATGCGCAAGTGCGTGGAGTGCCGCACGCCGCTGCAGCCGCCGCCCGCGCCCGCCGCGCCGCCCGCGCCCGCCGCCGCGCTCGCCTCCGCCAACCAAACCAAACACGAAGGTTGGTACTCTCTGCATCTTCCCGTACAGCGGAACCATCTTTAGATGACGCGCGGTAGAAAAAAAGGATCAATTTTTTGACAGTTGTCACGAAAGGGTCAACTTCCAATCCAGCAACTTTCCGTACAGTGTGACCATTTTAGATGGCGTGCGGTAATAAATAGAACTAGTTGTTTGACAGTTGTCACGAAAAGGTAAATTTCCAATCCATACTATAATTTTATTGTTTTAATTTTATAAATGCGAAAGTAACTGTGTCTGTCTGTTACGTTTTCACGCCTAGACAGTTGGACCGATTTTGATGAATTTTGGTACGGAAATAGATGGGCCCTTGGGGAAGTACATACTACATAAGTTATTTTTTATCCCACTGCTGGGCACGGTCTAAATTTTGGCCGGCGCCCACTAACGGCATGGCAAGTATTTTTTTATGTCACGTAATACAACTTATTTGTTGTATCACGATAAGATTTAAATTTTACGAATTCCGAAGCATACGTCAGCTTGATGTTTGCATCTACGAATACTTATCATTCAAATTTCAATCGTATCGTAATAGTATTAAGTTATATTTCTGTTCGTTTCATAAAAAATCCTCGCCATGCCATGCGTGACCATGCCGACAGTGGGTGCAGCTGCAGGCCAGTGTTACCAGTCTCCTTACGCCAAAGAGAGCGCGGTGGCTCCACCACTAACCACCACTCCTAAGGTTAAAATCGCTTGCACGCCGCGCTGTCACTAACATACATTTAGTTCGTGCAGGGGTGATACACGCGTTACGAATTTTTCTACAAAGTGTTTAGCACGTCAGTTGCCAATCGTACATATTACAACAGTTACAATCGTTTGTACTATTAAACGAAATTTCCAGTGGAGAAAGAAGGCGGCAGCAACCTGGCGCAGGTGCAAGTGAACAAGGGGCAACCGGCGCCGGCGCAGGCCGCGCCCCACCACATGAACAACGGCTCGCGCCCCGCTCCCGCGCCCGCGCCCGCGCCCGCCTCCGCGCCCGCGCCCGCCCCCGCCGCGCCCGCGCCGCCCGCCGCCGACGTACAGAAGCTGCAGCAACAACTACAGGACATCAAGGAACAAGTAAGTCTACAAAGCTATTAGACCAGTCGGCGCAGGTCCCCCGCGACACATTAACGACGAATCCTGCCCCGCGCCCCCCGCCGAGCCTGCGCCGCTTGCCGCGGCTACGTACAGAACATCAAGGAACAGGTATTTCTCAAAGTTCTAAAAGCTCGCATTACACTACTCGCGAACTTGATTGAAGTTGAGCGAAGACGAGAGTGTAGAGAGGCACTTCGAATAACTTCGTGCATCCTCGCCTCGCCACGGGCCACCTCCGTTCGTTGTCGGTTTTTGAGCTCGAGTCAAAGGAACGGAGTTGCACGAATACGAAGTGGTTCACCACACTACTCGGATAACTTCAGTCTAGGGAATGCAATCCGGATAATCCGTTATTCGAAAAATCCGGATATCCGCTCATTTTTACTAGACTTCCAAATCCGGATTTGAAAATCAAATTCGGATTTTTCGAATAATAAGAAATTGTTACAAAAAATTAAAACGAGCAAGTTTCTCGGAAGTATTCTTACTTACGATTAGAGCAATCGAGCGAATAGCAACTGGGCGAATAGCAACTGAAGTATTCCACTTAGAGCAACTTTCGATATTTAACAAAATGACTTACAAATATATTGATAGTTGCTTTAAGCGGAATACTTTAGTTGTTATTCCCCCAATTGCTATTCACTCAGTTGCTATAAATGGAACACTTCGTTTCTCGCACTAGCTAAACGGTAGATGCTAAATTCTAGATGACGCCATTCATGCGTCTTGCTAGTGCCGTGTCTCAGGTCTGTCACATTAAGTCCCAAAAAGTTCGTTTGGTTGAACCAGCTCTCCTGATGTTCCCGCCGATTCAACTCTCCTTCTTCATCGTCAATTTCGGAGTGTTCTTGCAGCGTCTCTAGCTCGACCAGTGGGTCTACCGCGCAAGTGTTATTGGCATCGCTATCTGCTTCATTTGACAGATAGGTATGACACATTGCTACTTTTCTGTGATAAGTTTTAATTTGTGCCAAAAAGAAGAAGCAATGTGTGCGATGCTGATGACACTTGCGCGGTAGGGGCCTTCGGACCATCTTCCACATCGCTTCGGCTTCGCTTCGCTTCTTGGTGATCATACGGAGCGCGCATCTAATCTTCGTATCACTTCCATTAGTGCGTGTGCTTCTTGTCGACTGGAGAATGTAAAATTGCCATCTTCTTCTATGCGAACTTCTTGATTGTTTTTACTGGCGCGCGTAGGGTCTCTTCTTCCCGTTGGCGTGGTGGCGTATAGTCTTCCGGATGGTTCGCGGGTGACTCTCCTCCTAACCTCCTAAAGAACGAGTGGTTAAGACGGCGCGTCTCTCAATCTCTCAGGGCTTTATCACATTAAGTGCCATATATATTTGAAATTCACATAAACTAAACAACAAAAAGACAACAAATTATGTTGTTTAGTATAATAACTCTATGTGTTTAGTTATGTACATTTTTAATCATATTAATATCACAGTTTAATATTATTATGATATATTTCTTTTTTCTGAATAGGTGCATTTGTATAATCTTTGTAGAGTCTATGATTTTTAGTTTTATTTCGCTTTTTCGACGTCTTATCGCGCGATTTTTCTAACGCTTCGGAATAGAACATATATGACTCTTCGACTGTGTGTTTGTACGAGTAATTTTTAACGCGCGTTATTTTTTATCCCGTTCCACAGTCAGTCACATTGTGTTCTATTCGAAGCTTCAGAAAAATCGCGCGATAAAACGTCGCAAAAGCGCTCATGCGGACGATCACTTACGTCACCTACTCGCTAATCGCAAGCGAATCATACACTATTATAATTACATTAGTGCAACAGGTAACATCATAATATTGCAGTATTTTATGACAAAAAAAGTATTGGATTTGATTAATATTGTCCTTTCATTGAATTCACTTACATAAATATAAGAGACATCACATTAGTGAACCTATATGGACAGAAAAGATTTATTTTTATAAAAAAGAAAATATTTTTATAAAAAATCCGTAATATCCGGATAATCCGGATTTGACCAAATATCCGTTCTTAAATCCGGATTTTGAAATATATACGGATTTGCATTCCCTACTTCAGTCTAAAGAAATTCGTCATGGCTACGATTTCGTACCAGGAACACTTTTTTTTTTACTAAATGTATGCACATACATACCTAAAATACGCTAATGTACACAATGCTAATAGTAGGTATGAACCTCTATACAAAAAAAGTTGGGAGTTACAAGTCGTGATAAAGTTTGGCCACATGGTGGAAACTCATCTGTAGGCTGTTCCTAACTAATATTGAGCTGGGCCAAACTATCCTTACATACAGTTCCATAGGGCGGCGGGTTGAATAGCGCACTTTTCCCGGCTTCATCCTAAAAACAATAACAATTCAGGTTTAACTAATAGTAGTAGGGCGGTAAAACAAGGTTTGAGGTTAGTTTTCGCACAAGTCATCACGGAAATACAACAATGTGGTATCGATGCATTCAGTACGATGCCCTGATCACAAATATATAAGATGACTATGTATTTGCATAAAATTTTAAGGCATAATATGTCATAGCATAATATGATTTCGCCGAATGATGATTACGCATAATATTATTTAGTCATAACAGCTTATGCATAATTTTTTTAAGCATAATTACTTTAAGCATAATCATGTTTAAGCATAATATTCTTTAGCATAAATTTAAACACGTATAATGTTATTTACGCATATTTTTATAAACAAAAAAATCACGACGTTTAAAATCACGAAAGAACATTTTACCTAAAATACAAAATCCTGAAGCTTAAAAAAGCGAAGGTAATTGAGGGTTACATGCCAGCAGGTCGGTTCTGGCACTTCGCCGGCCGCTGCTGCGGCACGCTCGCTTCGCTCGCTCGGCTCGTGCGTTGTTGGTCGCAATGGAACCTTACCTCCTCCTCGCTCGCTACGCTCGCTCGTCGTCGCACCTAATAGACCTAAACAGACTTTCGGGATTTTTAACTATCGGCATTTTAACTTTCAGGGTTTCGAACTACCATCAGTCATTTAATAATCGATCTTTTAAGTTTCGGTCTATTGGATATCGACATTAAGGATTTTCGGTATTTTAAAAATAGATGTTTTTATGAGTCGATATTTAGGTCGTATGTGTTATGAGTTTTTGGCATTTTAATACAATACCTACCCCTTTTGCATGAAAATAAATAAGTGCGTAAAAATATTTATTCTTATTATTTTTGATTTTTATGTCTAAATAATATTAGGCGAATAGACAATATGCCTAATAACATTATGCGAAAACAAATTAGTCTAAATGATAATTATGCTAATATAAATAGTATGCCAAAAAACAATTATGCGAAAGTATTATTATGACAAAAAAGATTATGCCAAATCCGTTATGCCAAATCAAATTAGGTATAAAACAATTATGCGAAAACAAGGGATCCCACGCGAAAATGGTGGGGGTAGAAACTGTGACGTCATAAAGTTTTCAGTACAAAGAATTTTTTTTTCATACCATGTGGTATATCAAATGAAAGGGCTTTGTGAGTAGATTGCGAATATATAACACACTATAACATTCTCACTATTTGGTCTAACAAATTATTAGCAAACGTCGGAAAATTTCGCAATTCAGAGTCGCCATTGAACAGGTCTAGATTGAAAACGACTGAATTGATTTTTACAAAATACATAACAAATAACTCTGCACATACTCTTTTCGAGTGTCTTAAGGTAATTGACCAAAGACATTTAAAAATAAGAAAAGTACATCAGTTTTAATGACAGCATAATTTTCTGCTTTTTCTAATTTCTCAGATTCCGTTAATAATTAATAAAAAAATAAATAAATAAACTTTCGTATGTTTATCCTCACTTGTCCTGTTTACTAAACAGTATTTGACAGTTTCCATGCTTATTTTAAATTTTAATCACTATTAAAAATTGTGTTAACAATTTCTTTGGTATTCAATGCGTGGAAAACCATTTGTTGAATTTATGTTGTGATTTTTTCAGGGTACAACGTTTTCTGAGTCTGACAGTAAATTTGAGGACGAATTACTACGTTTGTTATTTTTAAATGTATATTTTCGCACCAAAAAAACAAAAAAAAGGTTAAGAAGAGAAGATATTGCCTTGCCATGCTGTTTTGCTATTTCTTCCCATGCTGCATTATGTTAAAAATGGCTTCATATCGCCTAACCAAATCAATAAGTTGTTCCTCTCCCAATTTAAGTGAGGGTATTATATCGCTACGTCTAATCCGTGTCTGATGCGCTGCGAATGTAAGATCTAGAAACACACTAGTCGTACGCGTGGGATAGCGTACGTATATCCCCTCCACCTTCCCACGCCGATCTGGCGCGACAGGTCGAACGTTGCATGGAACGCGTGTGACCGCATTGCGTATGACAAATGTGTTTCTAGGCATACAAATTCTACCGTTCAGATTTAATAATGCGTTGCATACGTGGGCTCAGTTTATCCTTAGCTTTAGTTGAATAATGACAACTGACACTCACTCTAACTGACAGCTGAGTCACCGTCTAGTTATAAACAAGTGGTTTCGTATTGCAGACGATGTGCCCGATCTGCCTGGACCGGCTGAAGAACATGATATTCCTGTGCGGGCACGGCATGTGCCAGATGTGCGGCGACCGCATCACCGTGTGCCCGATATGCCGCAAGCAGGTCGAGAAGCGGATATTACTCTATTAGGCCGACCTGACACCTGGTATTGTCCAATTTTATTAACCTGAAGGTGCTCCCTTATCGAGAGCATTCGCCTGTAATGTAACGGTGCAGATTTCGGCATTACGTGAGGGAGGAGACCCGAATATAAAGGCCCCCGGTAACGATCGATTGCTATTGCCATTTTTTCGTCAATGCCGTTGTTGGAGGAATTGACAATCGCTTCAATGGGAAAGGCAACTGTCAAAATGGCGCTGCGTACGCATGTTCCACGAGAACTATGAAAACAAAGGACTTTTACTTAAAAAATAGTTTTTTAAGCTTTAAAATGATTAAATTCTGTGTGATTGGTTTTAAAAATGTTGGCACTTACTATTTTCCGAAAAATCTGGATATAGAAAAAATTTATAAATTCTGTAAGAATAAAAACGTCTTAATTTAGCTTTAAATTGTGGCATTTGGATTGTAGAATAGTCTTTTATATCCATTTTGGGTCAATGGGTCTTTTTCGGTAAAAAAAAAACCACAAAATAAATACTTACTTTCCCATACATTTTGTTCTGAACGTCTACTGTCTTAGGAACAAGCGTACGCAGCGACATCTACAATTAGCTTTGCGTTGCCAACCCCATTGTACGTGTAAACGATAAATTTTCACATAAATGACGTAAAAATTGACAATCACAAATGATCGCGGATACCGGAGCTTTAGGGATCATTCACACAGCTCAATCACGTCAACGGTCAGTAGAGGTCAATACAAGTTTTGAATTTCCGGTGGCTGACGCGTCACGTGACTGTCAAAACTTGTATTGATAGACTGACTGTTGACGTGACTGAGCCGTGTGAATGATCCATAACATTGTGCGCAACCTGTAATTATATGCGCACCACTAATGAGTAGAGATAGGTTTTAAAATGGAATGGCACACACTTGAAATCGAATCTGAATTGTTACATTACATAGGTTTCTCGTCAATCTGGGAGGCCACATTTAGGTATTTTTTGCATTTAACGGTGATTATCACGGGATGGGCTGACGATTCTTTTGTTTACAGTAGACAGGTAATAAAATTTATGTGCCCCAATGCTGATTTTTCGGAGAAAAAATATCAAAAGGAAAATTAGTATAAAATTGAAAATAGGTCCGTTTTCACAGTCACTTTACAAACATGGAATTTTTCATCAACACCATAAATTAGGTACTTGCATGATTATTACCTTTATTGATATTGCGTTGCTTTCATCTCTGACTGCGTGATGCCCAGAGAATTGTATTTAAGATGTGATATGTAATCAATATAACTAGGTATAGGTACCTTAGGGCGACATTATTATGCAACACTAGCGCAACTCCCGTAAGAAAATAATTACCGTGTAAATACTAATGTAATAAAAATCCAGACACGGTCCTCTCGCAAAATATTAATTCTTATAATAAAGTTTATAAACACACAAACTCAGAAAGGCAACTGTCAAAATGGCGCTGCGTACGCTTGTTCCACGAGAACTATGAAAACAAAGGACTTTTACATAAAAAATCGTTTTCTTGAGCCTTAAAATGATTAAATTCTGTGTAAGGCTTTAAAAATGTTGGCACTTACAAATTTCCTGAAAAATCTGGATATAGAAAAAATTTATAAATTCTGTAAGAATAAAATCGTCTTAATTTGTCTTTAAATTCCGGCATTTGCATTGTAGAATAGTATTATATCCATTTTGGGTCAATGGGTCTTTTTCGGTAATAAAATACCACAAAATAAAGGGTCGGGTTATCACTCGTCAGTTTCATACCTCATTTCCCATACATTTTGTTCTGAACGTCTACTGTCTTAGGAACAAGCGTACGCAGCGACATCTACAATTAGCTTTACGTTGCCAACCCCATTGTTTGCAGTGGTAAAAAAAAGTTAATAATAAAAAGAAAAACCACAATGAATTATCTGTCATTAAGTTTGTGTGTTTATAAATAGCAATTGATATTTTTCGAGGGGACCATCAGCTTGGATTTTTAATTAATTGTGTATTTCCACGGTAATTATTATTTGCGGGAGTGGCGCTAGTGTTGCATATAATGTCGCCTCTTGAATATTAGATGGAAATAACGAGTTACTGTTGCAATCAAAAGGTGATTTTTTTAACTCTCACTTAAATGTGGTATCGACTGATTATAGTGCAAAATTTTACATATTACCACTTTCGATTAGATGAATTTTCAAGATCTTTATAATATATTGTATATTTTATTGTGTAGAGTTGGATTAGATTAGGTTTGTATTTGTATTGCGTTTTTTTATAAACTGAGTAACATAAACTTAGATACTAGGAAAGTATTTATCTCAAACTACCCATTAGTTTAAAAAATAAATAATAATATATGAAGTGCCAAGAACTTGTTTTTATGATATTGTTGTTTGAACTGTGACTCTTTTACACATTCTATAAATAGCACGCATTCATATTTAATTCTGTATCTTGATCCCTTTTACAGTGAATGAATTAGTTCGTTAATATACATACAGTACGAGGCAAACATCTTGGCACTTTTTCGACGGAGTGAAGTTCGCGCATGTGCACTTGCGAGCGACCAATAGCGCGCGCCCCTCTCCCGCCGCCCGCGTCCCTCACCGCTACGCATACCCAAAATACGCGTTCTGCGCAATCCCCACCCGATTTCAAATTGTTTGCCTCGTATTGTATCAGTGTGTTAAATGTTGTCATTTAATTGTTAAATCTAAGTTTTAATTGTTATTTTTAAATAAGTATGTATAATCTTAAACTATTATTTAGGAAATATGTGTAAGTTTTATTGTGTTTTGCCCAAATTCGATCTTTAGAGACAAAACAGAGTATCTATCCCGTTTTTACATTTTGTTCCATAGTGAATGCCTGTTACTGCTTAAAAATATGCATTTACTTCTGTGCAGTAAGTGTGCAGAACACAAAATAAGGATT
The DNA here is from genome assembly GCA_943789525.1 of Agriphila geniculea. Classification (NCBI taxonomy): domain Eukaryota; kingdom Metazoa; phylum Arthropoda; class Insecta; order Lepidoptera; family Crambidae; genus Agriphila; species Agriphila geniculea. The sequence goes on along the minus strand of OX038873.1, from coordinate 10,225,497 downwards.
AAAAATTTAAGCAAAACAATGTTTGAAACATGATGTACCTAATATTTAATTTAATGAAATTATGTTAAATAAACAATAAAATTTTATACCAGATCAAATATGTTTCAATAAGTATTTACTTAGTACATATTTGTGAATTAAAATACCTAACCCTCTTTAAAAGTCATGTTAAATATCAATCAATCTATCTATTCATGATAACTTTGAGGCAACATGCCAAGGACAATGGATTCAGAATTTTTGGTTGCTGGAAAAAAATAATTAAAGAATAAACTTCGTCTTCGCAAAAGTACGGGAAAAGGAGCTTATTCCTCTCGGTATTGAAAATAACCTTCATTCATCTTTAATTGAACTGTTTCGTTTGATAAGAGAAACTAATCACAATTAAAATAACTATAATAATTTTGTAATATGAGTGTGACAAAAAATCCTTCATTCTTTGCTTGTCACTATAAAGTCGTGCAACTGGATAGTAACGTATGCCGGAGCATCGCTCGGAATGCCAGACCTTGTTTTCTTAGACCTCGCCCCGCATCTCGTCTCCCGACAATGAGAACCAAAAATTGCTTCTGTGCATTAACTGTCACCGCTCAAGATACGTGCCGAGGCTTGTAGGTCCAAACAGAAAACTTATTGGAGTGGTTGCACAGTTTGTCTGTTGCGTGCGCCCAAGCCTCAAAGACACCTATTCGCAGAAAGGGACCATCGCGTGTAACAAGAAAAAACATTAAGAGCGCATCGAGCCTCCATTGGCACCGCCAATCAAGAAAAAACATTACAACGAAATAACTATGTTTGATAAAATTCTAACAAATATAAGAACTAGTATTAGTCATAAACTATTTTTGTATGCGTTTTTTCGTGGCATGTATTTGTGTAATTACAGTTAAGATTAGGTACCGCTAAAGTGGCCGGTCTTGGCACACTCCTATAATTATCAAAATTTTATTAAACATAGTATTTCGCTGTAAACTTGTTATTATTTTTTCTTAATTGGCAGCGCTAGTCGAGACTTGGTGCACCCTTGATTAAAGTAACCCTAAAAAGGGCTATCCATCAAAAAAGAAATGGTGAACATTAATCTCCCATAAAATTCAATACATTTGTCTTTTCGTCATCAAAAGATTTTTTATGATGAAATTAATTTTAATGGTCAACTTTAAATCGTCAAAATCAACCTGAATAATTTGAAATGAGGGTCGAGGTGTCGTGCTCCGTGCCTTTGCTTTGTTGCTGGTATTCGGTTGTCGGCTGGTCCGGTAGTTCAACTTCGACGACGTCCCTGTTTCGCAACAGTTCGTACGTGAGGTCGTGCACTCTGAACGCCAATTGGAAGTCTTTCGCCAGTTCGCTCTCGTCACACCGTTCACAGTTCTTGAAATACAACGCTGTCATACCCTTCAACTCTGGTGAAGTTGCGCAATATAAAGGAGTGCTAGCAGCTTGAGTCTGTGAAAACAAGTTTGCAAGTAGGTACATTTATGAAAATCGCTTCTGACCTGTTTTCGTTATTCGTCTCTCATTAAAACTTTCACAATGTATACGTTTTGTGATTCCCTAACACTGCCGACCGTGCTTGAATAAACCGTTAGATTTTTACGGCGAAAGACCTTGTGTGGACAATCGCCCTGACGATTCATCTAAGTAGATGTAGAATCTAGATCCGCTAGATCCGGTACCATTTAAATTCTCGAATGGTACCGGAGCTCAACTGGACCACGACCGAACCCGTACCGTCATTAACATTGCTCGATGGGCTAATGTACAGGCAGCGCCAAAATGATCTGCGCACTCAAACCTGAGTCCGTTACGCCAGCAAGAAAGTAGCTTCTAGAAGGAAGCGAGTTTGATGAATAATTTGTGCGCAATTCGGTGTAAATGTGCGCCAAATAAAAAATTTGTGGGCCTTATAGTTTTGGAATAAAACGGGAAAAACGAATTCTGCTGGGGTAACGGTACTCCAGCAGGAAGATTCTAAACTAATGATCGCAGAGAAATAAAAGATATATGGGCGGGTAGCTTGATACTAGCAAGAAATGTGCGCCAAATATATAATTTGTGGGCCTTATAGTTTTGGAGATATTTGATTTCCTGCTGGCGTAACGTTTTGCCGGATCCCAGATCTCGGAAACTACTAAATGTGCGATCTTACAGTAAACATATATAAGTAGCACCTGATTTGTGCTATTTGTGCGGTAGAAAACATTTCAAAAATATTCACAAATTTTGAAGTAATCGGGCATTTTCTGAAAACAGAAAAAAAATTCTAGCGCTTAAACTACCACATAAAAAAAGAAACCAAAAACGGTGTTCTATTCTTCTTATTATTTCTCATTACCATAAAAAATTTGAAAACCGCACATTCACACGTTTTTGAATAATACCCACATGAAGGTGAGACCGACCATGTCATGACTGACGGTCAGCAGGATAAAAATATCAGAGATTATTTAGATTCTGGCCCAATGAATAATCTGTGCGGTTACTGAATTACATGCTCTGAAAATTTCAGCTTCAAATTCTTCGTATTAAAGGAAATATCAATTAAAATCCAAAACAACTGTCAGTATTCCGATTAACCGATCAAATTCGATAGACCACAAAAAAGCGACGCGTTCATACATATTGATGACCTCCTTAACTTTGTTGTCGAACAGGTTTGTACACGTCACGTCTACGTACATTTAAGTGAAAAAGTGATTTGAGTGAGTGCTTTTATTTAAATAACGAATGAAGTTATTTCTGTTTCATTTCATTTTTACTTGAATTGAAAGAATTTTAACCATTTTAACATTATTTTAGTAAAAAAATAAAGGATGTTTTGTAATTTTATTTCGTTTTTTTTGTCATACCTAACTAGGTACTTAATGTACCTACAATGCGATTAAATTGACAATAGACAGTGATCCCTTGCATGCAACTTCTACATGGATGTAGGTCTCTTCACAGAGGGCCTAGTACGAGTTGTTTTTTTGTTCTCACTTCACTTTGCGAATAGTTAACTATCGTTTTCATTCTTTCACTCGTTCACTCACTCGCATGATTTCCTCTCTTTCACTCGATACTATTCGTAAAGTGAGTTGAGAAACACAACTCGTACTAGGCCCTCTGACGTCCATTATACAAGTTGTATAATGGACGTAAGTGGTCTCTATGGAAAAGAGAAAATGTTACAGATTAAAAAACCGGCCAAGTGCGAGTCGTACTCGCGCACGAAGGGTTCCGTACCAAAAAAAGTCACGTTTGTTGTATGGGAGCCCCCCTTAAATATTTATTTTATTCTGTTTTTAGTATTTGTTGTTATAGTGGCAATAGAAATACATCATCTGTGAAAATTTTAACTATCTACCTGTTATCGTTATTAATATCGAGCAAAAAACGGCAAAAAAATTACGTTTGTTGTATGGGAGCCCCCCTTAAATATTTATTTTATTCTGTTTTTAGTATTTGTTGTTATAGCGGCAATAGAAATACACAATCTGTGAAAATTTCAACGGTCTAGCTATCACGGTTCATGAGATGCTGTGACAGACAGACAGACAGACCGACAGACAGACAGACAGACAGACAGCGGAGTCTTAGTAAAAGGGTCCCGTTTTTACCCTTTGGGTACGGAACCCTAAAAACGTCGTTTTATAGCACAAGCGCTATGAAGTTGGTCACTCACTTCTGTTGTAAAATTAATTGCATTTTAAGTAAGTACTTAGGTACCTTAATAAAATATTATTACAATAAATACACATACCTACCTAAGACAGCTAGGTAGTTGTTTTCATGTTATTGAAAATAAAAACAGCTATGCTATTGATGTTTAGACAACAATGATTCTGGTATATTTAATTAAGAAGTAAACAGATCTTCTAGTAACTTAAGAAATTTAGCTGGTTTCACAGTCACGTGTTCAAAGAGTGCCGTCCGCAAAATATATAATCTGGGTGTAATGTAACAGATCAACGCCACATTGTATTGGTATAAATACAGGCTCAAACTAATTATTTAAATGTTGAAAAACTATTTACCCACATTTGCCAATAAGAAGTTATGAACGCGACTGTACAAACAATTTTTCTGCATAATACGACACATAGAAGGTCATCAATATGTATGAACGCGTCGCTTTTTTGTGGTCTATCGAATTTGGTCGGTTAATCGGAATACTGACAGTTGTTTTGGATTTTAATTGATATTTCCTTTAATACGAAGAATTTGTATCTGAAATTTTCAGAGCATGTACTTCAGTAACCGCACAGATTATTCATTGGGCCAGAATCTAAATAATCTCTGATATTTTTATCCTGCTGACCGTCAAAGTCATGACATGGTCGGTCTCACCTTCATGTGGGTATTATTCAAAAACGTGTGAATGTGCGGTTTTCAAATTTTTTATGGTAATGAGAAATAATAAGAAGAATAGAACACCGTTTTTGGTTTCTTTTTTTATGTGGTAGTTAAGGCGCTAGAATTTTTTTTCTGTTTTCAGAAAATGCCCGATTACTTCAAAATTTGTGAATATTTTTGAAATGTTTTCTACCGCACAAATAGCACAAATCAGGTGCTACTTATATATGTTTACTGTAAGATCGCACATTTAGTAGTTTCCGAGATCTGGGATCCGGCAAAACGTTACGCCAGCAGGAAATCAAATATCTCCAAAACTATAAGGCCCACAAATTATATATTTGGCGCACATTTCTTGCTAGTATCAAGCTACCCGCCCATATATCTTTTATTTCTCTGCGATCATTAGTTTAGAATCTTCCTGCTGGAGTACCGTTACCCCAGCAGAATTCGTTTTTCCCGTTTTATTCCAAAACTATAAGGCCCACAAATTTTTTATTTGGCGCACATTTACACCGAATTGCGCACAAATTATTCATCAAACTCGCTTCCTTCTAGAAGCTACTTTCTTGCTGGCGTAACGGACTCCTCAAACCTACCAAAATATTTGAGCATTTGACAAAAACAACCTTGCCGTGATTATGATGACACAAAATCCCGGCTCGGCGTCGGTGAGGTCCAACTCTGGTTAAGTTTCGGTCGAGCTCCAGTACGGTTTCGGACGAGTTCCAGTCGTGCTGCGGTTGATCTCTAGTGCCATATACAGTCACAAGCAAAATAGTATAACATTGAACTAACTTTAAAATATTAATCTAATATATTTAACGATAGAATCTATAATAATCTAATACTAACGATTGTTTTGGAGAAAGGCTTCATGGAAGTGTAGAGGGATTCGTAAACCCACCAGTTGCGACATAGTTTCGTTTTCACAAACGATCCAGGGTGGGCGCAGAAGACTTGCCTGCTTGTGTCCAACCAGCGATAGGCCAAGTAGTGCATGGCGAGTAGGCCACACAGCTTTGACACATTGTATGCTTTAATCGAGGTATACTCATCTTTTGGCAGTGAGAGCATATCGATACTTGGTGCCAGTATGTTATTCAACGTCCAATTTATGTTCCTGAAAGTAACTTATAAGTTTGTATTATAAAAAAAACTACTTATAGGTCTATTTATAAAAAAAAATCGGGTTGCACTCTGGGAGTGCCGGCAGAAGTGAAAACTTGAATATTAACGTTGTGCATTTTTGATATTTTGAAATTAGCGGCAAAGTATTAAAATTATTTCTTTCTACTATACCTACAGTTAATCTAAAGATTTCGCGCCAATGGCCTTTTTAATTTCTACATGCACGCATTCTACGATTCAAACTTATAGTCACAGAGTATAAATAAGTCTATGATTTCACCGAAAAGATCGCTGCTATTTGTTCCATTTTCAAAATTAGCGCGTTGCTGTTGACACAAGTTTTTACGTCTTAAAATGACGCGCCGCCATTTTCAACGCGCCCCGTAGAAAGAGAGGGGGATACTTCCACCGCCAGCTGTCTACTCTCCATCCGTCACATCCATCTTACGCATTTTCGATCAGCCACGTGATTCTTACTGAAGCGAATTTAGCATTTTTCCCCATTACAAAAAAGCGTACAACGCCGCTAAAGAAGTTTTCACTTCAAAAATACAAAAAAAAAACTCAACCATTTAATACTTTACTACTACCTAATGAAGTTTAAAAATAAATGCATACAGTCTAATTTCTAAGTGAAGAGACACAAGTCTTTCACCTGTGTGACTCCGAAGATATAAATACGACACGTGCATCTGGCGCGAGCGCCCTCTCAATGTTGGTCAATAAATAATACTGACTCAAGTAGTTCACCTCGAACGTCGTCTCTAGACCATCTTCTGTGAGAGTCCACGGTAGCCCAAAAACACCGGCATTTAAAATAACTATGTCGATTTTCCTGCAAGGGCATAAAGAGGCTGGGTCAGACATCAGCCACTTAAAATAGTATATTTCATTACGAGTGCGGAAAGCCTGTCATTGCAAAGATTTCCGACAAATGTCTACCCGAGCCGAGGCGCAGCCGAAGGTGAGGGTTGACAGTCGGAACAAGTTGCAATGACGGTTCCGCACGTGTACTGAACAACTATTTTTAATACAGTTGCGAAAAAATTAAGCAATTTATTAAATTAATAAAAACACAATAAACTCAACCAACTAATAATTTATTTCTTATAAAAGTTATAATTCACATATACATTGAAATTGGTACAGTTTTTTATACTAACTGGGGAAGTTTTAGGTTGCATATTTACTGTTTGAGACAAACTATTACTAATTTCGTATGATTGTTCATGTATATTTTTCAAAGGTGCTATACAATGGCGTTTAGTTATTTTTTATAGAAAATTAAGAAATAAGGTCCGTCTTTTTCTTTTCACTTACCCGCGCAAACTCCTATAAGCAGAGACTATGGCAGTGCACGTCATACAGCCAACTTTTTTTTATTTATAAATTTAATTTGGCCGATACTAATATTAATTTAATTTTTAAATTTTAATTAAAATTACTTTTAAATCTGATATTGAAACTAATTAGTAGCTTCTTTTTAGGAATATTCGCATGAATGTGGTAGGTTTTTCTTTTTAATAGCCATTATTTTGACAGTTGGGAAAGAAAACGCACGAGTTCGGAAAAGGTAAAGAAAAAGCTCGAGTGTGTAATAGCTAGGGTTGCAAAATTACGTAATTTTACCGAAAAGGCTGGTAAATTACGGATATTTTATCGTAATTTATATAAATTACGGTAAAATTACCAGCAGCTATTAGCATCTTTTATTTATTTATTTCTGTTTATTTCTGCTATAAAATAAAAAGCAACACTGACTCATGGTATCTAAACATTGAAAACTAAAACAATAGGAAATTCCACTGCGATGATCGTAGTAAAATGAAGGAATTGTGACATTTCCATACATCTACTCTCGGCAATACCTACAATTACTTCACCTCGCGTTTTATACTGCTTAGTGCGTGAACTTTTTAGTTTTTCACTTAAGGTTTTTTTAGTTTTTCACTTAAGTTTTTTTTAGCTTTCCACTTAAAATAGCGGTTTCACATTTTGGAGCTCAGATAGGCGGTCTCACTCATACTTTTAAAATAAAAAAAAATAACTTGATTTATTTTTGGTGAATGTTTTCAATACATCGTCAATAGAATAGTATTACGGATATTAAACATACATTGTTTTTGTTGAAAAAATATATTTAAATGTAGAAAAACTAGTTTAAAATAAAATATGAAGTTATTTCACCAAGTAAATCAAAAATAAGTACGTGAAATATTCGTGATAGTATTTTTTAGACGATGTATTGAAAACATTCACCCAAAATAAATCAAGTAACTTATTATAATTTAAAAAGTTCAAAAAAGTGAGTGAGACAGCCTATCTGAGCTGCAAAATGTGTCAGACAACGCTCTTACAGACTATAATTACTTCACCTCGCGTTTCCTATCCTACTCGGTTAATAGCTTACGGCTTAGTACGTGAAATGGAGGGTGGCGTTTTCTTCGTTTTTCACTTAACGGACAAACAAACTAACAGATTGGCACATTTTGCCCTATAATAAAAAAAATATAAGTACTATAAATACATTTTTTACTGAAAATTACCAAAATATTTAATACCAATTACTAAAATACTATAAATTACGTAATCTATCGTTTTTTACCGAATTTTACCAAGGTAATTTTACCGATTTACATCCCTAGTAATAGCCCACATCCCGAACGCTATACGTCCCTGCAATACGCCACTTTTTGAGCAACTGCATTAAAAAGGTTATGGTGTATTTAACAGTGTGGCCCTAACTACTCCTAAGGCCATTATCAGACAGGCGACGCACCCCGCTGCAGACGAGTGACGCTGCCAGCGACGCCGACGGAGCAACTGATAATGATATGCTCGGACTTTAAGCATCAGGAATTTACAGTACGAGGCATATAACTTAAAATCGGGTGGAGATTGCGCGAAACGCGTATTTTGGGTATGCGTAGCGGTGAGGGGCGCGGGCGGTGGGAGTGGGGCGCGCACTATTGGTCGCTCGCTCACAAGAGCACATGCGCGAACTTATCCCCACTCCGTCGAAAAAATCTCAAGATACGTGCCTAGTACTTGTTGCCTGGCGGAAAAAACCCACCGGACCGATCGCGACCCTTTATTCAATCCATCATCCACTCGAACAATCATCTGAATTTTCCCTGCATGGACTACATGATCAGGAATTCACACTGACGGAAAAAATGACGCGCTGTTTTTCCTTTCATACAAAATTCGATTAGATGTTCGGACGTTTGTATGGAAAGTTGTGTATCTCAAAATTATATCGGTATGCTTGTGCCCTCTCTATCAGAATGACCTTTTCGCTGAACGACCATTCACGTTGGATGACATGAAGCAAGATACCTAGATAGCCGAAAGACAATTCAGCTACATGACATAAAAGCAGAGTGCCCAGTCAGCAGAGTCAACTCAGCCGCACCCTGATTATCTAAAAAGAAACTATTTAGCGACCGGTTTCATTCCACATACATTGCTACTTTTCTTTGGTATGTTTTTTTTAAATCCAAAAAGAAGTAGCAATGGATCACTATCATCTGTAACTGTAACTGCAACCGGTCGCTAGGTGGTTTCTAATTAGATAATCAGCCCGCCGGACGACATAAACGCAGAATGACCTAGTACTAGTAGCAAAACGTCTGGAATTGCAAAAAGGCCGTATGTTTAAAATACCTTATTAGCCGCAAGTCAAATTAGTTGGATGACAAAAACATAGAATGAGATAGTAGCGAAAACGTCTGGAGAAGAAAATAGTCTGAATCGTGGAGGTTAAGCAACTTTCGCAAGAATCGGTAATGGGATGCGTGACCAAAAAATGTATTATCTCGAGCTCCTTCGTGCTTCGAAAGGCACGTTAAGTAGTCGTTAACACCCACCAATCCGCATTGGACCAGCGAGGTGGGTTATGCCCCATTCTCTTTATCCACCCTTATGGAAGGCCTGTGCCCCAGCAGTGGGGGACATTAAAAATGGCTGATGGTCATAGTAGAGGAGAGGCCAGGCCTTCAAAATTGAAATCCCGTCGGACAAGCGAGTGCTTTACCGACAACTGGTATCATTGTCTTCAGCATGATCTCCAGAACAATAATATAGCGGTTGTCGCATTATAAAGTGGTGGAGGGGGAAGGGGGGGGGGGGAGGGAAAAGGTGCAAAAATCAGTTTTCAGAGTTTCGCTAATTTCTCAATAACCACTTGTTCGATTTAAACAAATAAACTGTCATATGGTAGGTAATATCCTTAACAACAGTTTTTATCAAACAATAGTTTTTGTAGATACTATAGTTTATGAAATAATTAGATAAAATACGAATTTCAAATATATTTTTTTTTGTTTTGTAGAATTGAAGCAGTAAATTGAAATAAACTACTATGTAATTAAAACTATGAAGATTTGCTCCAGAAAAAAAATATTGGTGAATAGCCCAGTCATTCCCCTCTATAGAATAATAAGCTTGTTAAACATTTTTGTCTAGTAACTAGTTAAAAAAATTTTTTTTGTGTCGCGTGGTGAAATTTTCTCTTCCATTTTTTTTTCTTAAATCCTCTACAGAATTAAAAGTATGAAGATTTGCCTCAGAAAAAAATAACGGTAAATAGCCCAGTTATCCTATTATATAGAATAATAAACTTATCAAACATCTTTGTCCAGTAATTATGAAAAAAAATTTATTGCGTGGCGAATTTTCTTTATCTTTTTTTTTCGAAAATCCTTTACAGAATTAAGACTATCAAAATTTGCCCCATAAAAAAATAATAGTGAATAGTCCAGTTATTTTTCTATATAGAATAATAAATTTGTTAAATATTTTTGTCTAGTAACTGTGTTACAAAATGTTTTGTGTTGCGTGGCGAAATTTTCTTTACAACTTTTTTTTCGAAAATTCTCTACAGAATTTACACTATGATGATTTGCCCTAGAAAAAAATCCTGGTGAATAGCTTAGTTATTGCACTATATAGAAAAAATAACTTTTTGTCTAGAAATTATGTTAAAAAATGATTTCTATCGCGCAGTGAAAATTTCTCTAACATATCATTTTTCCATAAATCTTCTACAGAATTAAAACTATGAGGATTTTCTCAAGAAAAAAAATTACAGTAAATAGACTAGTTATTCCACTATATAGATTAATAAACTTATCAAACATTTTAGTCTAGTAACTCTGTTAAAAAATGTTTTGTGTCACATAACACGGTGGACCTGCAAAGTTATGTTTAAACGAGTTTGCACGGCACAAAATATTTTTTAACACAGTTACTAGACAAAAATATTTGACAAATTTATTATTCTATATAATGAAATAACTGGGCTATTCACTATAATTTTTTTCTGGGGCAAATCCTCATAGTTTTAATTCTGTAGAGGATTTTCGAACAAATGGTAGAAAAAATTTCACCTCGTGAAAAAATTATCATTTTTTTAACATAGTTACTAAACAAAAATGTTTAACATGTTTATTATTTTATATATATTGGAATAACTGGGCTATTCACTAGTATTTTTTTCCGAGGATAGTATTTATAGTTTTAATTCTGTGGAGGATTTTCGAAAAAAATGGTAGAAAACATTTTACAAATACAAATACAAATCATTTATTTGTAAACATAGGTTAAATGTTATACAGCTGGTATGGAAAATTATAATGTATCACTATGTTCGGCCAACAATGGGCGTACAAATCTTAGTTTTAGAAATCAATTACGATTAAAGAATAGGTATGTCAATAAAATATTAAAAAAAAACATGTCAAAAAATTATACAATAAAAAAAACTAAATCAATAAAATGTCAACAATATTAAAATAATAAAAAAGAAAACAATTAGAAGTCAGTAATGATAATCAATCAATCATAATCAATAAAAATCAATGTAGTTATGAACATAAATAGGCACTATATCTTATCATTCAAAAATTCTGTCAGGGTATAATAAGCTTTTCTAATTAATAATGATAACAATTCCCTGCGAAAAGTAGTTTCGCAGGGACATTTCGCCATGCGACCCAAAAAAATTTTTTAGCATAGTTACTAGATAAAAATGTTCAACAAGTTTATTACTTCATATAGTGGAACAATTGTGCTATGTGTAAATATATTTTTTCTAGGGCAAATCTTCATAGTTTTAATTTCATAGTACTTTCTTTTAATTTACTGCTTCAATTCTACAAAACTAAAAAAGCCTTTGTTTGAAATTCGTCTTTTTTTCTATTTTTGTAATAAACTTTAGTATTTACAAAAAACATTGTTAGATAAAATATGTTGTTACAGGTATTATCTACCATATGAAACGTTATTTGTTTTAATCGGACAAGCGGTTACTGAGAAATTATCCAAACCCTAATACCCGATTTCCGCATGTTTTCCCTCCCCTCCCTCCCCCCTCAACCACTTTATGATGCGACAACCGCTATATTCTTGTTCAAGAGATCATGCTGAAGACAATGATACCGGTTGTCGGTAGAGAACGCTTCGGTCCGACGGGAATTGTCATTAGACGACTTTCGTTAAAGCGGTTTCCATATTATTCGGACAGTGACGTCCCGCACTATATCGATGATAATTTTGTTGTCTTCCAGCCAAATTTCAAAACTAAAAAATAGACAGCAAGCCAATGATTGTGGCAATTTTACGTAGTGCTTTATACTATATGTACTTCTGTACTTTATTTTAATTTACTGCTTCAAATCTACAAAACTAAAAATGATTTTGTTTGAAATTCGACTTTTTTCTAATTATTTAATAAACTATAGTATTTACAAAAACCATTACAAATGAAAATATGTTGTCAAAGATATTACCTACCCTAAGACACATTATTTGTTTAAATCGGTCAAGTGGTTGTTGAGAAAATCAACCAATTTCCGATACTCGACTGCCGCATCTCTTCCCTCCACCCCTCCCTCCTCCACCACTTTATAATGCGACAACCGCTGTATTCTTGTTCAGGAGATCATGCTGAAGACAATGATACCGGTTGTCGGTGGAGCACTCTCTTGTCCAACGGGAATCGTAAATAGACGACTTTCGTAAATGTGGCATCCCCTCTATAGGCACAAACAAACAATTAATATGTCGGAGCGCGAGCGCCGTGCTGCCCAAGATTATTGGAACTCCTAGCGCCATCTATTGAGTGTAGTCGTAACTGTCAAGTCGGAAACGTCAAGTGGCTCACTTGGGTAAGGTCGACACAGCGAGTGTATAATCTGTGCAGCAAGCGATGACTTTTGTCTGTGAAATAGTTTGACAGTTGACAGTATGACGTGGACTTAATGTTGATTGTAGGGGTGGGTCGTCGACGCTTTTTCGATCAACGAAACGAGACTGTTTACCGTTTACCGTAAACTAGTTGAATAAACTGTTTTTTTTTTCGACTAGTTTAGAACAGTGAACTGAACATGAAACTGTGACGGAAAAGTAGTTTAGTTGTCGTAGTTCATTAAAATGATTGATTATCATTAGACTACTTTCAGAATAAACTGTTTAGACAATGTTGTTGCTTGGTAATCGACGCGACGACGATTCAGTAAATTTGTGGGCGGTGAAAATGAGCTTCACTGAAAATTCGGTGAAAATGATTCGGCATTGACAATAATATGATAGGAACTAATAATAATATACAGTACGCGGACGCCTGGCATATTTAAAAGTTCATTTTATGTACATAATCAACTATTTGTTATTTAGAATTATTTAGAATCAAGACTAATTGTCATAATGTCATTCATAGGTAAACAAAGTTCAAACATTTATTTATCCCAGAAAAAATAATAGATTTGAATATCTTTTCCCTCAATTTCAAAGTTCATTTTAATAAAACACCGCCCCCAGTGTCGCCAGTTGTCGTTTTATCGATTGAGCGAGACAAACGCACGTGATGAACAGAGATAGACGTATTGGTCACCTTGCCGCCCGTCGCGAGGCGTCGGACCGTTCAAGCAACGCGCTGGCAACTTACGTTCACGCATAAACTAGTTTATCAGTAGACCATAAACTAGTTGAACAGTTGATGCCCAATAAACAGTCTAAAAAAACTGTTCGTTCATTCAACGCCCACGTCTAGTTGATTGTAAGAATAGAGGTTGTGCATTGTAAAGAGACTATTATTTCATGCTCGGCGATGAATAATCTTATCCTGACGACACCCCGCTCCCCCCCTGACTCCGTCATCAGAAGTGGGATGAAATCCAAACGTCCAACGAGGTGAGAGAAGTGAATCATACGATATGAGGTGTGCAACGGATAACGAGACACGTGCAACGGAAAATCAATGTGATTGACGAAAAATGGCGTCTATTAGGGAGCAGTAAAATCGCAATTTTATGGCTTTGATACAATACAAGCGATGCGTGCGCCTACTTCAAGTGCCAATGTTTGTTCCTGACTTTGACTCCGAGAGAAAAATTGACGTGCGTGCGGATCATAACGGCGGACATGTGCGTGACTGACAAGCAACAAGGCGCATCGCTGATGATTGCACTAGGCTGCGCAGTTTCATCCTGGCTGGCTTCTGTTTCCTTTCCTGTGATGAAGCTATGGTGATGGATGACATGGGGTGATTTCAAGCAGCTGTTCATTCAAAAGTGTAGCATACCAGGACAGCGCAGCATCGACTGATTCTAAGGATGAAAAAGGTCATGTAGTCATTCCACATTTTCTAGTAGTGCTTATTCTCATATCAAACAACAACCAAGTGTGCTTGTGATTATCTGCTTCAGGTGCTTCACCAAACAACAGTGGTGCAATCGGCAGCGGCCACAGTGGTGCGGCTACAGCGGCAATAGTGGTACAACTGCAGCGGCAATGATGCCGGCTGCGATGCAATGGCGGCAGCGATGCAATGGCGGCAGCGAAGCAATGGCGGCAGCGATGCAATGGCGGTGGCGATGCAGTGGTGGGTGTGAACCCGAGAGCATCCTGTTACTCAGCTCAGCGTGGCAAATCTACAAGGTCACTTTAAAAGGGTCAGTCGTAACGATTTTATTTTAAAACTGAAAAGTCACTAAGTATTTGTATTGGTTGTAATTATGATGAATGATGAATTCATCGGTGTAGAAATAGGAAAATTACAAAGAAAGCGGTCCAGATTGAAGTCTCATTATGTTTCAAAAGTATTCAGAAGAGTGCATTAAACTAAAATTAAAAGAGCTAAGTAATTTGTTGTTGGTGACTTCATTCATCAAATATTGTTGTTGAACATTAGTGCAAAGATAAGGAAAATAGAATTAGATCTTTCTTAGTAATGCCATATTCTGTGGTAATGTAATGTAAGCACTTTTCTGTTGTAATGTAACCACTTTTAGTGCACTGTAAGTGCACTGTTAGTACACTGTTAGTACACTGTTAGTACACTTTTAGTCATAGAGTGGTGAATTTGAGTAAGCAGCTGTTGCTATGTAGAAATATGAATTCAGTTGTGTTCATAATCATGAAATTAATTAGTTTCTGATTTCACAAAGTTTATGTTTGACTATCTGGAAAGTGATTGGATTTCAGGTTGTCTTGAAGTGCTAATTGACTATCAGACGCCTGATAGAGGTTGTCTTGAGTCACTGTCAGACGCCGGATGGAGGTTGTCTTGAAGAGCTGGTTGACTATCAGACGCCGGATAGAGGTTGTCTTGAGTCAGTGTCAGACGCCGGATGGAGGTTCTCTTGAAGTGCTAATTGACTATCAGACGCCGGATAGAGGTTGTCTTGAGTCACTGTCAAACGCCGGATGGAGGTTGTCTCGAAGTGCTGTTTGACTATCAGACGCCGGATAGAGGTTGTCTTGAGTCGTTGTCTGATGCCGTATTGAGGCTGTCGACGCTGGATGGCTGTTGTCTTGAGTAGTTGCCAGACGTCGGATGGCGGTTGTCTTGTCTTGCAGAAATTGACTATCTGACGCCGGATAGCGGTTGTCTTGAGTCACTATTAGGTACAGGTACAGGTTATCTTGTGTTTGATGCCAGGCCAGATGCACAAATTGACAAGGTAAAACTTGTCAATTTTGATGATACTTACTTAAAGTCACATTACTGATTTCCCAGCAAAAATGTAAACAAAGAAACGTCACTGTCAAATTGACAAACTGACCCTGATAGTGAGATTTTCAGATATTGAAAACCTTTGGTCACTTTTATAACTTTTTAATTAGTTTATTATATTGAGTCACAATAAATATACTGTCATCCAGGGTAATTTTAAAGTAGGATGGTAATTTTTTTTTTCTTTATAGCCTATCATAATTTTTGATGTTAAAAGTTCTTGAAACGAGCTGATAACAAATCTTTACTTAGATATTGACTGTATGTAAACTATCAAAAATACGTAGCATCTTCGCCAGTTCCTCCCAATACCAAAAGACAAAATGTTACTACTACAGCTACTACTCGTAATACAATTTATCATGAAATTTTTTAAAGTGACCAAAGGTTGATGTGTACGGTTTGCAGTTGATGTGTGCACAGCATCATAAAAATGTTTTCTACTATAAATCTGTTATTATGAAATATCAAATTATATTACTGTTTTTGCTGTAAAAGTCATGATTCAGAATATTCATCTAATCTATTTTTATTAGGTTTGTAATGAAAAAACATGTGTAAGTGTGTTTATTTCTTGACTTAGCCATATACTATTTCTTTTGGTGTTGTTTTGTTCTGGCAACACCTTTGTTTACATTTTTGCTGGGAAATGAGTAATGCGACTTTAGTGCTGTTTGACAGATGTAACAGACATTTCTCTATGTGCAAATGTTGTTTATTGACAGGTTTGTTAATTTAATGTGAATGTTGAGTTGGAGTACCTACTTGTGAATGATTTAAAGCTACCTACTTAGAAAATTTAAAATTAATCAGAGGATTAGCAGATAAAAGTCAGTTAACATTTTGTCTAAATTGTAATCATTGAGTAAAGGAATAAGAAAGAGACTAAGTTTCCTAAACTTTGGTCAGGAAGGCCGAGTGGTTAAACGTTGTGTACTGTTTGGTGCTGTTTGTCTCCAGGTATTCCACTGACTGCTTCACACGAGGACGTGTGAAATGTCAAGATGGTCGTGTCGGAGCGCGAGCGCCGTGCTGCCCAAGACTATTGGAACTCCTAGCGCCATCTATTGAGTGTAGTCGTAACTGTCAAGTCGGAAACGTCAAGTGGCTCACTTGGGTAAGGTCGACACAGCGAGTGTATAATCTGTGCAGCAAGCGATGACTTTGTCTATGAAATAGTTTGACAGTTGACAGTATGACGTGGACAGTTGACAGATTTGATGTTTGTCAGTTTGACAGTTGACAGTCTTGACGTTCCCTAAGGCGGGAAAATGTGAAGAGTACTTTTTGTGGGTAGTCTGTAAAAGATTCTGTTACCGGCAGCCGTAGTGAACAGTCGTGGAATTGAATTCGCCTCGCTGTGTCGAACTTGCCGCGTTTACCGACTTGAATCCGTGTGAATCTGTTTGATCATCCATTATTTTGTGCTAACTTGATGTCGATTGTAAGAATAGAGGTTGTGCATTGTAAAGAGACTATTATTTCATGCTCGGCGATGAATAATCTTATCCTGACGACACCCCGCTCCCCCCCTGACTCCGTCAAATATATATCAACAAACTAAGCATCTATAAGGGCATTTAGCGTTCATGTCTATTTAGTAACTATGGCATTTAAATATCCAAACGTTTTGGTACTAAGGCGTTTAGCGTTCATGACTAGGGTTGGGTAAATTTCACGAAAAATTTCGGTCTGTGAAATATTTAGAATAAATTTCATTTTGGTTTGAAATATTTCAGTTTAGAGTGAAATTTATTTTTAAGTTTCATCTGACCTAATTAAAACAAAATTACATGCATTTTGTCAATATATCAACATAATTATAGAACAAAACAATAAACAAATAAGTTGGCTTAAGTTACGAATAGCTTTGGCTATTTTACAACTTTTAATAACAAAATATTCAATGTCTGTTTCGATTGTCGGCCACGATGGCGTAGAAGAAAAACGACTTCATCAACATTACGAAGGAATATATAGAAAACTAACAATAAAAGTCGCAAAGTAGGACCAATATTCAGAAAGTTTAACCATGACCGCGCGGTCGAAACGTGGAGGACCTCGCGGCCACGCAGTTCTCTCAATCGGAGCTTAGTAGAGGTTCCATTATTTTTGCTAATCGCAGATACGATTTCGTAGATAATTAAGACAGATAAGTAAAGCCCTAATGCTAGGACTTTACGACCACGTTTTTCTGTAGGTCGTGAAAACCAAACCTTGGCCGAGCAATCGAAACCCCTTTTTCCTCACTGCTCACGAGGTCTTTCAAAGCACATAGTAGATTAGATATATTATTTGGTTACGTACTGTTTGGTATATTATTTGGTAGCTATGCGCAGCTAGATGGCGCTTCTAATTTTGAATACTCATTTTTAGAAATGTGACATTTTTGATAAATTTCAACTAGCTCGACTTAAAAAATCTATAATATTATCGAATTGCTATCGAAATGGGACCTGTAGAGGAGAACAGACAGCTAGAAAGTCAGACTAAAATATGTTTATGTATATATCTCCGCCATTTTGAAGAATTAAAAAAACTGGCTCGCCAGTAAAATTCTATATAATTTTCGAACCTGTTCACAAAATTTGACGAGAATCAGTTAAGAAATGCGCCTGTAGAGGAGAACAAACAGTGCTGGAATGGCGGACTGAAATGTTTCTTTTACATATCTCCGCCATGAAATTTTTCGAAAAACAGGCTCGACAATAAAATTCTATATAATTTTCGAACTTGCCCATAAAATTCCACGGGAATCGGTTGAGAAATGTGACTTGTAGAGGAGAATAAACAGCGCCGGTAAACTGGACTGAAATGTTTCTTTTACATATCTCCACCATTTAGAAAAAAATCGAAAAACAGGCTACAAAAAAAATGTTTACGTTATAGGCAAACGCCGAAGCCTAGGCACTCCTAGGTTTGTCTAGTCAAACCTCAGGTTTGACAAGAAGCCTTAGTCAAAGCCCAAAATAAAATCGTGTATCGTCTTAAATTCCTAACCTATCACGTGTCCTATAGGAGTAACGCAGACTCTTTGACTAAACTTAACCTCAAGATTATGAAAAACATCATTCATTTCCGATGTGATATTTAGTCAAAGCTGCCTTACTCCTAAGTCACGTGATAGATTAGAAATTTAAGACAATCGCGAAGCGCAGCGGAGCGTTCATCTTAAATTTCGTGGTTATTTTCTTTTAAACAGACAACAGATTTTTTTTGTTTACAGGAAGATTGTTAATTTAGTTAAATTTTCACTCTACAGAATGCATTTTTCATAGTTGTACAAACAAAATATCAAATTCTGTGCCTAATTTAAGCGTGACTGGTCAAACCTCGATTTGATCGTATTGAGTTTCGGCTTTCGACTGCCCAAGTTAGTCTCTCCTAGGTTTGGCCATAAATTCGTCAGTCAAAAGCCGAAATATGCCATTGGTTTTGGACTTTGACTAAGCCTTCTTGTCAAACCTGAGGTTTGACTAGGCAAACCTAGGAGCGCCGGGACTTCGGGGTTTGACTATAACATTTATATAATTTTCGACCCTGCTCACAAAATTTAACAAGAATCGGTTGAGAAATGCGACCTGTACAGGAGAACAACAGCGCCGGAAAGCCGGACTGAAATATGTTCTTTTACACATCTCCGCCATTATGAAAAATTTCGAAAAACTGGCTCGACCACAAAATTCTATATAATTTTCGAACCTGCTCACAAAATTTTACGAGAATCGGTTGAGAAATGCGACCTAGAGGAGAACAAACGGACAGCAGGAAGGACATACGAAAGAATTGTTGCCCAAGCTGAAGCAGAGACGCTTCGCTCGCGCTTCGCGCTCGCTCGGTCAATTACCTAAGCCTTTAAATTTCATTTAATACGTTAAAATACTAAACTAATTCAGAAAATAAGGGATTTCTAGTACTGAAAATAAATTTCACTCAAAAGTGAAATATTTCAACCCGTTTTGAAAGATTTCATAAATTTCATATAAATTTAATTTTCATTTCATTGAAATTTTCACTGGACCCATCCCTATTCATGACTATAGGGATGTTGACTTATGAATAAAATAACGAAATACTAATAAAAATCGTAAACATATCAAACTTTTGGAGTAGCTTGTATACCTCTTGGTTTTATATATTGCGTATTATTTGTTTTATGACCCTTCAAAGTTGGGTGGACAAGTCCATTTAAAAAGTATAACATTTGTTAAAATAAATAATACATTTAATTAGTCCGTAAAATTTATAGCCAATTTGTTAAAGAAACCATTTTGATAAACACAATATTTAATATAGCTGCCGAACATATTTCCTACGCGTTGCATATCTACAACGTAGGAAGGCGTGACGTCATAACTTGGTAGCCGTTAGTATGGAGCGTTTTCGGGTGAGTCCAATTTTGTGCATTTCAAACTGTGATATCTCGGGCAGTTTTCATGCTAGCGTAATAATTCTTATACAAATGTTTCTTTTTTTTAGGGGTAATTTATGTAACATAAAATAAAAAAATAGTCAACATGCCTATTATAGTAACTGTGGCGTTTTAATATAAAGACGATTTGCTACTAGAGTATTTTGAATTACGACATTTTAAAATCCAGACGTTTTGCTACAAGGCGTTTAGCGTTCATGTCTATTTAGTAACTATGGTGTTTTAATATCGACGTTTGGGCTATATTGTCATTTAACAACGTGGTTAGTGACCCTGCTTGAGAAACACTCTAGTCTAGAGGTGCAACTTTATGTTCGCCTGACGTAAAATATCTATAAAATATAACTATTATGTATTCTGTGAAAATATTAGAGGGAGGTAGATTAGCTGGCATGCCAACCTGCACTATTCGATTAGGTTGCATCAAGATTTAACTCACTTGTCCAACTTTAGTATGTCATCAGAAGCACTTTTTACTGAGTCAAGGGAGGCGAGGTTAGCCCTGTAGGAAAGGAGAAGTTCTGGATTGTCGCATATGTTCCTGAGAACGCCATCAGCCTCGTACGGGTTGCGGCACGCCATCAGCACTTTGCAGTTGCGCGCGGTCAAGCACCGCGTCATCTCCAGCCCGATGCCACTATTGGAGCCCGTTATCAAACATGTCTTGCCCGTCAGGTCTATATCCTTAGTCACCTGCATTTAAGTGAGAAGTAATCAAATATGATCCTACTCTTACAGAAGCGATAGACGGAAGCGCATTACATTCATCAGCTCCCTAGCATGACCACCGAAAAGCGATGAGACAGCGATTTATCTCTTTTTAACTGTCAAAAATTCAAAATACCAACAATGAATTTTGACATTTGAGTGTCTATAAAACGCTATATCACGATATCGTGTTACAGTGGTTTACCCCGTTTAGCGTACCGCGGCAAGCGAAGCATCGCTGATATTTTAGTGGATGTCTCCGGGAGGCCAAAGGGTGCACGGATGGGAGCCCCACATATCCCTCTACCATCCCAAGTGGAGGGAATGCGTAATTGGAATTTCCCCAGCGAGAAAAAAGGGTGATACATCTCGAAGCCTGACTCACGATATAAAAGTTTTTATGGCGACTGAGTATAAATACAACTAAGTATCACCCTTGGACCGCAGTACCCAAGCAAAAAGGCGTAGCTCAATGGAAGAATTTTCCTTATCTTTCACATACCTCATCGGCTGTAGGGCCATGAACGTTAATAAAGTCCAAATTTTTTTCCAATACGGTCCAAAAGCCTCCTATAATAGCCTTAGTGGAGGGAATTATTGATAAAAACCTTCTGGTTGAAACGATTGGAGTCCTGCAACAAATTAATACTTAAACACTCGTGAGCAAAAGTATGGAATCACAGGCCTATTTTCATACAAACGAGGTAACTTTGAAGCTTTGGTTCTCCGCCAAGGATTAAACGGGGTGTGATCTGATTATGGCCATTCAAAGAGTAAATGGAGGAGGCCCAGATCGCTTAAGAAACCCAACGGATCAGAAAGTCGTTTACAACAGAGACCAGTGGCCCTACCATGAGTTGTTGCAAACTGTTTACGTTACCGTAAACTATCGTTTTCTCTCTTTCACTCGTATTGACTGTGAGCAGTTTATCCGATAGTTTACTGTAACGTAAACAGTTTGCATCAACTCATGGTAGGGCCACTGTTTCAATGATATTGTTATTAAAAGCTAATTTTAGCTTGTTATTTTTTTTTATTCAACCCTAAGCATAACTGTTTCTTTAGCATTATGGACCTCTGCCATTCATTCTTTGAATTGCCATCATCAGATCACACCCCGGAGGATTAAAATCCTGGGCGGAGAACCAAAGCTTCAAAGTTACCTCGTTTGTATGGAAATAGGCCTGTGATTCCATATCTTATTTTTATAAGTTGGTAGTTATTTACGACACAAAAGACTGCGGGCGGGTAACATGATTGTGTTAGTGAATGCGGTATAAATAGTACATTATTCAGTTTTTTGCTTGGCCTTACCGTCGAAAGCTCGACAAAAGCATTGTAGATATTATTTAACTTCTTGTTAGTAGGTAGTCAGTAGTGGTAGAAATCAAGTAGAAAAGTAGAAATTGAAATTAGTTGTTTGACTTGACGTAGGATTGAATCATAGGTACTCTTTGGATTTGGCCAGGATTTGACGGCGAAACTTAGTGTAAGTAGGTACTTTAACTTTTTTTAGTAGTAAGTATGAATGACTTCTTTGGTAAAAAGCGTGGTATGGTAAACGTTCCCTATATTTTTTACTTTATGGGTAAATGACGGTAAATAAACCAACATAGTAATTAATATGCTCCAGACTACTGATCGCTATGTATGAAACAACTAGCAGGCTCAGGCAGTGACTGTTAAAGAGAGTTCGAAGTGGGGGGGAGTAATATTAAAATATCTTGTGGGTGAATTTATTTCTTGACAACGGCAGGCCTCCACTCCATGCATGGTCGCGTGATAAGCACCTACCGCTCGCTAGCTCTTCGTTCGAATGAACAGGGGCCCTATTTTTGAATCGCTCGACTCCAGTCGAGCGCTATTTTCTACTGATTTTCGTTCGACATCTCATTGTTTCGAGTCATTTATGTCGAACGAAAATCAGTCGAAAAGAGCGCTCGACGCCAACCAAGCGATTCAAAAATGAGGACGCTCATTTCGACTGCATCGTATCACTATCTCCATTAGCCCAAAATGGGCTTAATAACCAACCACGTCCACACTTAGGATACTGTATCTTGTCAGCGTATCAACAACGCGTGTGGGTAATGTGGACGCGTACATTTTCCTCGTATCTTTCCCTAGTCAACAAAAAACGCGAGCAACAAAAATGTATGTCATCAACCAGAGCGGAGGAGAGTGCGAAAATGTATATAAACAAGTACATACACACTTGTCAAAATCGTGTAGCCGCATTCACCGCAAAAACCGCCTCGAGATGGATCGCGGTGTATCATCGTATCAAATCACATAGTCGTATCATGATACAGTATCAAAATGCGTATATATATTCGCGCATGCCAGAAGACTGCTATGACGAAGTTGTAACAAGAATCGTACAAAATATACGGAAACAGTATTGGGAGGGTGCGAAGGTATAATAATCGATCGCAGCGCTCATGGTGGCAAAAAGTAGAAATAATGAAGGCTCTGTAATCTGTTTGAAAACGATATTTAATTTATTATTAGCGATACAGGAATAATAATATATGTTTATTATCACTTAGTAAAATTATTAAAGTAGCTTTATCCTCTTCTTTTACAAAATCTACAACTAAAAAAGAAGTAAACAAACCCTGATATAACCAAAATAAAACACTCTTTTTGAATAGATCTTACTTACCATATTTAATTTAAATGACCAAAAATGATTTCACAACACTTTGTCCACCCAAATCACAGTAATTTTGAAATTTACATTAATAACACAATATGTGTAGTATTTTTTAACATATTGTCACAATGCCGCCATTACATATCAAAACGTCAAAACGGTCAGGTCAGAGCCAACAAAGTTGCAACACGCTAGGTGGCGGTAAAAGCGTGCACGGAGCCAATACCAACTTTCGAGAACCTATAGAGCCCAGTGAGCGTTTAGCAATATGTTTAAGGTACCTAAGTAAATCATTCATTATATAATTTTTCAATACAGTTGCTCGAAAAGTGGCCTAATGATGACAGAACAGCGTGTGGTAAGTCGATTTTACCGCGTTTTTGTTCACAGTTTATTTTTTAATTTCTTTTACAATAATACATACCAACTGTATAAAAAGAAATTTGTAGAGCCATTTTGAAGAGAATTTGTGAACAGCTTGCGGAAATTTGTGAGAATTCATGGAGAATTTGTAGATAATTTGTTCAGAATTCTGCTCATATTGTCCACAAATTTTGCACAAGCTCTCCACAAATTATGCACAAATTATACGCAAATTCTGCACCAATACCTATTTCACAAATACTGCAAAATTTATGCACAAATTTCATAATTATCACTGGTCGCTAGGTGGTTTTTTAAAATAGCCTGCCGAACGTCACGCACGCTCTAATGTTTGGAACGCGCCGTTAGATCTTTGGTTGCACTTGGAGGGTTGTGAACGCAACCCTATCGCGCGATTCGCGGGCGATTCGCGTTTTCGCTGCAACTCGTGCGACTATTCGCGCCAGCACATTGGCTTTTAT